>VZRE01009016.1:0-166721 GCA_013396775.1 Cephalopterus ornatus | reverse complement strand
GGCGGCGGCGTCCCCGTTGCCATGGCAACCGGGGAAAAAAAGGGATGCGCGGGTCGCCATGGAGACGCCGAGGACGCCGCCCGCCGTGTTGGGCCGGGCCCCAGCGGGAGGGTCGGGTCGGGCCGGGGGTGTTCCTGTCGCTGCGTCCAGGGCTTCGTCAGCTTCTGCGAAATAAACCGATTCCTCCTCATAAAAAACCCGTGGGTTTGTGCTCATTCCGCTCCGAATGATTCTTGGGGTTGTCCTGGGCGGGGCCAGGAGTTGGACTTCGATGATCCTTGTGGGTCCCTTCTGACACAGGATATGCCGTGATTCTGTGGTTCTGTGAATGGATGGGTGGGTGAGAGCGATGGCTACGGGCCGCCTGTCTGCGGAGGGACCTGGAAAAACGGTCTGTCCCTGGCACTTGTTCAGCTGGAAATGGAGGGGGAAAGAGCCAAACTTGGATCCTGCTGTCAGCAAATCCCTTCATCCCTTCATAGGACCCAGCCCTAGCAAGTCTCTTCCATTTCTATCCAGGGACCAGGCTGAGGCGGGGCTCCTCCTTCCCATCTGCCATGAAGAACAAGTTCCTCTCTTGCCACTGCTGAGAGCGCTGGGTCTTGACTAAAAACGACGTTTTTCAGGCCCCAGCCCTGGCTGGTGTGATCCCAGAGCCCTGGGGATAACATTTGCAGGGAGGCAGTATGAACTTCCCTCAGAAACCCAGCAGGATTTTGGAGGAGCCATCCCTGTCCCACTGCAGTGACATGAACCCTTGCATCAGCTGCCCGTGGTGTCAGTAATATGATTGCTTATCCCTCATTAATCCCCACGGTTTAATGCCGTGCACAAACCTGATGGACAGCACCGAGTTATTTTATGCCTCCTACAAGCAATGGGTGAGCAGGAGGGTTCCCATCGTGTGGCATGAACGCTGATGAGGCTGGTAAAACCAAGCAGTTTTTGGCAGGAGCTTGGGAAATGGTGAACTCCCAGATCCTCAGGATGAATAATCAAGAAAACCACCCCTATTGCCTGCAGGTTTACAACACACTTTCTGCAGATCCACAATCTCTTCCTGAAAGGAGGATGAGAAATGGCTTTAATTTAACCTACCCGAGTGTTAACAGTGGATTACAGTAGTATTTTTTCTTCTTTGCTAATAGCTGCAATTGGTTTTGGACAGTCTTTCATCTGTTTTAAGCCGATTTTTCTTTTAATTAAATGACTGAGCTAAGTAGAAAGAATTCGAGGCTGGGAAAAAAAAGAGAAATAGCTTCAATTTTTAAGGACAGTCATTATGGAAATACTACCTGCAGCCCTGTTTAAAGTGTGTTTTGTTTATGCCTTGATTGCTTTCTTATTACAGTATTGAAATTCTAAATGGAAAATTACACCGTGTTCTATTACATAAGCAAGTGGTTTAAACAGCCTGAAATTTAAGGTTTTATTATTAGGTGTTCAGTGCCGTGAACAATAGAGGGTTTTTATTATATGGCAAATGGCACTTTTCCACTTGACTTCGTTACAACACTTGGCGGTAAAAGGGAGATACGCCTCTTTCATAAATACATGCAGCAAACTGTCTCCCAGATCTCCGAGGACTGAGCAGCAGAGAAGCAGCTTTGGTTCATCTGGACAAGTTTAACTGAAGTGTCAAGGCACTCGATTTTAGCAAACTGCCCAAACTGATGTTCCTTACTTTCTGGCACAGTGGTTGACTTGCTCGTTCCCCATGTGATGAAGGAGGAAGTCAAAGGAAAAAGATGTGCAGGAATCCCATGGCAGAATTATTCCCAGAGAGACAGTGACAATCCATTCCCGTTCTGTTTAATATCTTTATCAACAATCTGGGTGAGGGGATTGGGTGCACCCTCGGTAAGTTTGTAGATGACACCCAGTTGGGTGGGAGTGTGTATATTAAGAAAAATTTCTCCCTCAAAAGGGATGTCAAGCCTTGGAACAGATTGCCCAGGGCAGTGGTGGAGCCACCATCCCTGGAAGGATTTAAAAGACATGTAGGTGTGGTGACAAGAGACATGGTTTAGTGGTGGCCTTGGCAGTGTTGGGGGAGCAGTTGGTCTCAGTGGTCTTAAAGGTCTTTTCCAACCTAAACAATTCCATGATTCTAGGCAAAGGCTATATCAACCTGATACATTTTATTATATCCAAATATTTTTATTACCTATTCATTAACTGTCTGTCTTTGGAGCCTTAAATTTTGTAGTTACCCACCTTCAGGTCAGGTATAGTAGCAGGTGTTTGGTTATGGTTACTTAATGTTTTTATTGCAAATGCCAGTTGTATCTTCTAGAGTTTCCTTTAAAGGTACATGCTGTCATACAACCTAATACACGTGCTTTAGCAGTTAAGGATGTATTTTTCCCAAGGAGATCAAATGAAACCCCTGTTAGATAATCAATGTGAAGAAAAAAAAATCTCATTTGCAGATTAAGCCAACCAATTCCAAAGAAATTCAGTGAAAACAAAGCAGTGCCATAAACAGAGAAATAAATGTTTTTCCCATATTATCTTTCAGAGAAGTGAGAGACTTTGACAGCATCAGGGAAATCTGAAATACCTGCTTCAGTAAAAAAGTGCCCGTTGTACAAGAGAAATTTGTAAAGCATGCAGTGTTTCACAGAATCTCTAGTCTGGAGTCCTGAGCCCTTTCCAAAAATTAGAAGGCTCAAATTAGAAGGCTTCCCAAACTAGGGAAAATCTTGGATCTTCCCCTTTCAAGGTACAGAGCTTGACAGATTAAAAAAAAATAAATCCTTGCTTGAATCAGAGCTGTTAGTCATTAGTTATGGATGAATATTCATTAAATATGGACTAAAGTAACATTTAAAAACTGTTTGCTCTTTTACAATGTTGTCAGATAGTGCTGAAAACTTAGTCCACTCTTGGTGTTTATCTGTCAGTTGTACAAAGAAAGAGTTATTACACACTTACCACTACTTTTCAGAAGCACCAAACTGAATAATATTTCAGAGAAGGACCTTTATTCTTTTTCATGGGCAGGGTAAAGTCGGTGACTTCCATTATTTTCTCTCTTGCACCATGCTGCATCTTTTAAGAGCCTGAAGATTCAAATTATCAGGTAGTTAATTTGAAAATAATTTATTGACAAGTCATGAAAGGCTTTGAGTAAAGTACTAGGGGATTTTGTAGCTTCACTTGGGATAGCTGTAAGAAGTTAATGAGATGAACAAGACCAAGCACATTCAGATGCTGGAATTTGTGCCCTTGAGACGGCTGTTCCCAGCCCAGGCACAGAACACACCTCAGAGAAACATCCTTCCAGGATCACTCATTCCTACACCTCACCCTTGCAAGGCGAGCATGCCGCCAGCTCTTACATAAGGTCTCTTGCTACATCACTGCCACAGGCTGTTGTAAACCATTTTTTTCCCTTTTAATTCAGGTTCCTAGACAAGCAAAAATGCAGAATATTGCCAGAATAGTCTGGGGAATGGGGATTTTTATTGTGGATGATTAATGAAGTATTATTGTTTTGCACTTACAGGGAAATTGTAGTTTCATTCCGTTGAGGTCAGGGCCTTAATATGTTATGTGCTCTGCAAAGAGGTACAGAGTGATAGCTCATTTTCTGTTACTACTGAGCCAAAGCCTCATCAGGTTAGAGGGGAACGTTGTAGAAATAGTAACCCTGCACTGAGATGCAAAGCAAACCTTTATCTTACATTGCTAGTTGCAATTTGGGTATATCTAAATCACATCTGCATCCAGACAGGGGCCCAAAAGTAAGATGCTGGGCCCTTGGCTCTGCAGATACCTACTTCCTAATCACCCTTCATGATATGTCCCAAATTTCTCTTGGATTAATACAATTTCTGCAATACTCCATTGAGATAGACTGAGGCTAGAGACCCAGAACAAAAAATCCTTGGAGCTTTGACAAGGCATTTGATTTGATCAGTTGTATTTTGAAAATCAACTCTTCATAACCCGACCTTCTCAATACTGACTTCCCAGGTCAGGCTTCCGTTGACTTGGTGTAAATGTGAGATCTGGAAGAACATGCTTCTGGCTACAGTCACAAGGGATTTTACTGCAAATATTTTTGTAGATATGCATATTGAAAAGTACATTACCAGCACCAAACCCCGGGATCTCCCATGTATTTCCTCATTGAGTGAGGCTAATGAAGGAATGGCATCCATTCAGTAAAACAAGGCGGCTTTTAAAAGCACCAAAGTTCCCAAGAATGGTAAATGCTTAACAGGAGTGGAAAATACTGTCACCTTAGGCTCTGCACAGGGACAATGCACTAATCCCATGCACAGATTTTTTTATTTTCTTCTCCCAGTGACCAGAGCCATCACATAAATTTTTAGCTCAGAATATGTAAAAAAAAGCCCATGAGTCTTCAAAAAAAATTTTTGCAGTGAAATAGTGATTTTTAAAGATATTTTTCCAGGACTCTTTCTTCTCAAAGTAGATTTGCAACCCACACTGATTTGACAGATAAGTGAAAAGAAACTAACAAGTTATTTGTATGAAAATGAGCATAGTGAACACTTGAGATACTGATCACCACCCTGTAGTGATCCTGCAGAAATACAGGTTGGCAGGGTGGGAAGAAGCGGGTGTAATCCAATAAAGCAATGCAATAATGATGAAAAATTGAAAGAGGTCAAAGTCGGGAAGCTTTTGATTTCTTTTTGCAGTGGCATTTGTCAAGGCAAGCAAAATCCATTAGCAAGGAGCAGCCTGAGTTTTAACACATCTGGGTCTTTAAAAATGTTAATGTTTAATAGGGCTTTATATATTCCTGATAACAATGCACGGGCTGATAGGCATCTCCAGAGGCTGTAAATCAGTGGCAGAGCCTTGCAAGGCACACAAGCACTTGGTGTTCACTCTCATGGTTTATTATGTTATCAGCAGTCATTGACTGAATTATGGCCTTATAACAACTCTTCCCCTGCATTATCCTACGGTTACTGTAGCATTGTTAACCTGTGTCCCATTAGAAGATGATATGACCTTCTCCAGATGAGCACACAGAAATTACTGTGGCTGTTTAATGTATAGGCTCATTTTCTAGGAGGAACTGAGCTGTGCCCACAAAGTCTGCTTACCTTGAGATGGTATCAGTTCTGGCTTGGGCTGGTAGAAAGACAAAGACACGTGAGCAGGGAGCAACGTTTTCTCCCCAGTCCTGTGTGGGATGCCTCACCTGCAAGTCACCAACTCAGTTGTAGGCTGTGTTTGGAGTTGCATACTGGAAGCCAAGGTATGTGAGGAAGAAGTGGAGGTGAGGACATCAGATTGGCCGTATTTTAAGACTGCAATCATTCCCTCCCACTGGAGGGCTCCTCCATTACTTCCCACAGTGCATACACCAGTCCAGCAGGTTGCAAGTCCACGGGCTCACTATTTGAGAAAGGGTTTCACCCTCTATTGTCACCAGGTACAACCTGAAGCTTGAAACAGATCGGAAGCCCTTGGGAAGGTGCTCTTTCTTGCTATGGCAGCAGACAGCTCCATTCCAACAGAGCTGTATGTAAACAGAAACAACAGATTTCCTCCACTGGTACCCAACTGCCCCCATGTAGGGTTTTTTCCTCCCTCTCACTTTGTATTACAAAGTGTCAGGAGTCCCGGTGGTCACACCATTTGCTCAGAGAAGAATCTGATATTCTTGGAAATATCTGGGAGAAGAGGGTGCGGACCAAGACCTCATAGTTGTGCAGCAAATCTTGAGACTGACGTGACCCTCCGCTGCCCTCTTTTCTTCGCCCACCCTGCTTAGTCTTCTTCTGCACAGGAAAGTTCCCCCTTGTGAAAAACTCCACTCCTGATAACAAGCCTTGGAGAACAGGCAGATGTGCAGGCACCTTTTTCATGTCAATCTAGTTAGAGTTTATTGATTCCCCTTGCCTTCGGCTAATGTACTTTTATTATTATTAATAAATAATCATCATTTTTCCATCAGTGGAGCCTGCACCCGGGAGCCTCGGAGAATTCTATCAAAAGTATTATTAAAGCTAAAGATTTCTAAAGGGGTGAGCAGCAGCACAGCCCAGTAATCTGACAGAATCTGCAACTGGGGAACAAAATATCCCCACTTGAGAATATGGGATAGAGCATCAAATTGGCTCTTTCCCTCAGAGTTTACCATTTCAACAGTGGCCTCCTGTTCATGATAATTTCATCTTTGTTGTCATCCCTCCAGGATGCAGAGGGTGTAGGTGGCTCTTGGGGAGCTGTCTCCTGGGCACGCGGGCTCTTGCAGGCCCCTGCCCTGGCATGGTGCATGACTCAGTGCACCTGGAGGGCCAAAAAACTGCTGCTGTGTGCTCCTCCTGCCTGGCACCCTCTCTGCAACAGCTGCCCAGGGAGCCTCCAACCTCTGCCTGGCCAGCTGCACTCTGATCCTGGCTCCTCCCAGGTTACAAAGGTTCAGGATCTCTTTCCCAATCTAGGCAGAAGGACTGCCTGGAGGGGATGGTTTCTCCTAAAGGATTGCATGCATCTGCCCATAAACAGAAAGAGTCATCACCAAACACAGAGCCAGATGTGGACACTCAGTCCTCTGGACAGTAAACTGCAAAACAATGACTGAAGTGGTTTCAGGAGCGGTTTGGGACTGCTGGTAGAGAATCTTTGGGACAAAGATCAATAAAAATGCTAGCAATGAATCATAGAAGAGTGTGTTGCTCAAGGAGGTGGTTTCACTGGGGTGGCAGGAAAGTAAAGAGAATCAGAGCTGTCACCTGTAAATAGATCTTCTCCCGTTGGCAATTCTGAATTAGCACATCTTCATGCAACGACCATTCCAACTCCTCCATGGTTAGTCTTGTCTTTCCTGAGGGCTTGCTTGCCAGCTGCACCCTGGGCCATGTGTTATTGTGGGCATTCCCTCCTGTGTCCTGCTTCTTCCATTGCATCACCAGTGGTCCAGCTGAGTCCTGTGACCTGGCACCATGGCAGCAATCCAGCTTGGGTCCTATCCCTGAGTTCTGCCCCTGAAATAATGCAGAGAACAACATGCCCATAACACAGATTTTCACTGGAAAACAAACACCTTGTCCCAATGTCATAGATGAAATAGGAGCTCCTGATTACAATAATCCATGGTTCAGAATAAAATAGGGTGTTTTATTTGTCAGCATAATGAAGCCTAAATGGATGTTAACAAGACCACAGAGTCCTTTTCTCTGCACAAAGGCGCTTCCCCAGAAGGTGTGTTCAGGAAATGACAGAAGGGCTATAAAGGGACCCCAAGACGCTCATGCCCACACTTGGATTTGGATGTGGCCATGCAGAGTTTCCTGCAGTACGTGGGCTCCAGCTCGCTGCTCTGTTTGGCAGCAGTGCTGTTTGCTCTCCTTTACTTTCTCACCAGCTCGAAGAAGTCGGTTTGCAGTTTGCCTCCTGGGCCACGGCCTCTTCCTCTGATCGGAAACTTGAACGTGGTGGACCTGAAAAAGCCATTCCAGTCGCTGGCAGAGGTAGGGGCTGGATGAGCAGGGAGGGGGAAAATGTGCAAATCCCCAAGTGAGAAATGCAACTAGAGAAATGGAGATGCAATTGTGTTTGCTATGCATGGAGGGCAGAAATGAGATATTTGGCATATAGGCCGACTGGCAGAATGACTTCACCTTCGGAGGTGTACACACACAGACATGCATTTATATATATCAATATAATACACAGACTCCTTCCTTTATATGCACTTCAGAGTAGACCCCCATTCCTTGCAATCAGCTCCATATTGTTGGTGTTTTGAGCCCTTCAGAGACTGCAGGCAGAAGACTCAAGTTGGGACAGTCTGCTGACAGATCAGGACTATTTGCCATCAAGAGATGTCTCACTGCAGCCAGACCTCTAGGAAGGATGGACGGATGGATGGATGGATGGATGCAAGGAAGGAAGGAAGGAAGGAAGGAAGGAAGAAAGGGTATCATCCCCACAGCAGAGGGAAGGGGGTCCTATGCCCACATTTCCAAAGCTATTTATATCCCTCCAATGCAAAGCACAACTCTGCCTCCCCAGGCATTTCCCTGCACGCACACACTGGACAGGGTTATTAAGGACTCGATACGTGGCTTTTATATGTCTAGCTAAAAAAATTGCTTTTTCTTACACATTTCCATGGATACTTTTATTTCTAAAAGAAAGAAAAAAACCCTTAAATATTATAAAGCCAGGGGCAATGTTTGTTTCTGAAAGTGTCTGCTGTGTTCCCATAGGGAGGTAGGAACAAGTCAGATTTCATCTGGTCGCTGTAGAGACAGTTGAGGTGCTGTGAGTGACCTGTCACATGCACTGTATGTGCTTACTGGACACTGAGATGGAGGAAAGCCAGTCCACAGTGAACTCCTTCAGCCACTTGAACATCTGCAGTGAGAGGGCAGAGCAGACACTGAAACCCTCCAGTTAATTGTAGAAAAAAGGGCATCCTGGGCTGCAAAAGAATGGAATTCGTATAGCAGGCATGCAGCACTCATCTGCCCTGATTTACAGTGCAGAGGACTGTGCAGAGACCAGTTTTGATGGGCTTCTGGTCCTGAGATCCCATCTGATCCTAGGCATGTTTGAGGATGTCAGTATGAAAGAGCAACTATTTTTGACAGTCCTGGGGGATTTTATAATACAAATGTCACATGATGGCACCAGATTAATTTCCTGTAATCTACCAAGCAGCTTTATTTAGGCTTTCAGTCCTTCCACATTCAATACTTGTGTTTCTGAGTAAAAACAGAGTGGATGCCAAGAAGCACTAATGCAAAGAAATGACCAAAGGAAGGCTCGGAGGCAGCTGTGATTCCCTGCCCCTGGCTCTGCCACACACTCTGTGAGCTGCCAGGGATGAAAGAACCAGCGCTAATGTTATCTCCCAAGCCATCAAACCACCATTTGATGAAAACAAATTCAATTTGTCTGGTGTAATAACAGGAGCTGCTTCTAATCTGAAATTCAATTTGTGGAATGTATCTAATGCATAGCAAATGGTAACCCAGGCACATCAGAAACAAGACATTTGGAGCTGGTGGCCTGAAGTGTGTTTAAACGAAGTCTAAAATACCAAGTGAATGATTATGTTGTCAAAGCTACCTTTCTGTGTAAGAGATGATCCATATTTAATTTGCTATAAAAGCCTAGTGCTCCTGTGACATTATCTACAAGAATATGCTTCCTAGCTGGATTCCAGTTTCTGGTGGCCAGCAAATAATTTTGCAATGACTGCAACACTATGCACCTTGCCATAATTAGAGACAAGTGCTGTCCTGAAAGAAAGAGTTATTGTCTAGCTTTGTTTTTGCAGTGTTTGTGGCTTCAGCCTCAAAGGTGGGTGCACGCCCACTTGCCTCAGGTCAACAGCATTACAATAAACAGGCCTGCCTGCCACAGCATTCTCCAACCAGCCTCCCAGTGTGGTATCACTGCACTGGCCTGTTACTACAGAACACCACAGGAATGCAATGGCATTTTACTGACTCCTCTGATAGGAGCAGTGATAGCAGACACCTTGTTGTGCAAACAGGGTGCAAGCTGAGATGCTGGCAATCGATAGCTGTTGCTCATTACTTGAATTACAGCAGCACCTGGAGACTTCAGGCAGGGCTAGGAGGCTCCTTTTGGTCTAAAATCTGCCTAGGGTGGCTGGTGCTAGTGTTTGAGTCCAGATCTGTGTTTTAAATGAATATATTTATTCACCTTGTCAGCTATCCAAGACATATGGCAACGTCTTCACCGTGCATTTTGGACCCAGGAAAGCTGTGGTACTGGCTGGATACGAAACCATCAAGGACGCCCTTCTAAATCATGCTGAAGAGTTTGGAGAGAGGGCAGAAATACCCATATTTAGGAAAATAACTCAAGGAAACGGTAATTGACCTTTTGTTTGGGTAGGTTTTGTAGTTTTTTCAGTACTTTCTTACAGCAGAGAGTATCGCCATCGTAACAGATCACTCTTTGTGATCTGAAAGAGGTACCAGTGTGTAAGAAAGCCTTACAAATGTTTATGAACAACAGGTGACATAGGATGCCACATATTTATTTTAGGCATAGCGTTCAGCCATGGAGAGCTATGGAAAACTATGAGAAGATTTACCTTGTCTACACTGCGAGATTTCGGAATGGGAAAGAGAACCCTTGAGATCCGAATCCTGGAGGAAGTAAATTCCCTTATCAAATATTTTGAATCCTATCATGGTGAGTGTCAAGTCTTTCCATCCAGAGATAGAAAACAGGTCTAGCAGAACAATAAAAATTAATGAAAGTTTAACTCTGAGCAAATTGTATCTCGTGGTTAAAGTTCAGCATATGCTGCAGTAGGTTATTGAACCGAGGCCTTAAAACACTGAAACTAAGTTCCTTTCTGTGCATTCTGGGTGGGGAATGAGTTTTCTTTGGGAGCTCAGGACCACATTTCCACAGGAAATCAGACCGAAAAAAGCACAATCACATTGTCCTTTCTTTTAACTGCTTGAAACACAGGGAAACCATTTGATACGAAAATGATACTCAACAATGCTGTATCCAATGTCATCTGCTCGATATTGTTTGGAGAGAGGTTTGAATATGATGATCCTGTATTTCTAACTTTGCTGGAGCTGATAAATCAAAATACTAAGCTGTTGGGCTCCCCTATGGTGCTGGTAAGAGCTCTATTTTATGTTTTAACTTTCAGATTTTTTGGTGATATCAAGTTGTCCATGTTTGTTCTCCTGGCCTCCCACAACTTCCTTCTTGAAAACAAGAACGTTATCAGCCATCCAGCCCGTACAGAACACATCTGTGGTTCTGTAACTGAAACACATAGATTCCCAGGCCTCTGTGCTTAATCTGTGAAGCTTATTAGTAAAAGAAAAAAACCACCCAAAATCTTCACAGAAGGAACACCTTTACCCTCTTTGAAGAGCAGAAGCACAATCTCAAACCTGCCTCCCTGTACTCCACATTCAGTAACTGTCTTAGTTCTTCTTCCCCTAGTACCAAGTTTGACAAACTTCTTTTTTTTTTTTATTTTGGCCACTGAAATTCGATCTTAGCAAATTAACAGCCTGTTCCTTCCTGACACAAAGCTTCTGCTTTGACCACCAGTCGAGTGAGACACACTGAGGTCTGTGTCTGGCTGTAAACCCAGACTAGCTAAGCCCAAAAAGCACCGCCCGAGCACAGGTCAGAGCAACGTTGTCTGTCTGTGGAGGTGGCCAGTTCAAGTTCCTTCTGCTGCCAAAGGGTGTGGCACACCTGAGGACTTCCCCTGGAATAAGTAGAATGCTCACATTCCCATCTTCCACATCTGAAACCCTCTGTCCCACCATCTGCACAGCTGGAAGCCCTGAAAGAAGATTTAAGCTGGTGAATCTCCCAGAAAGTCATGGCAAGGACTCATGCAGAGGTATAAGAGAACACTGTTTCTGCAGGAATTCGTAGCTGCTTGGACAGTACACATGAATGTGGGGGAATTACAGCCTGAAATGTCAGGGCATGGGACAAAGGACAGGCAGTGTGATTCGAGATACCAGTATGTGTTCAAAATTTCAATTAACAGTAAGAATTCCCTTGCTCCACAGTTATATAATTTCTACCCATCCCTTGGATTTCTCTCTGGAGCTTCCAAGACCGTGCTACAAAACATCGGTGAATTGAACGCTTTTCTCCAGAAGCTCTTCCAGCAACACAAAGAGGAGCTTAATGAAAACGACTTAACAGGCTTTGTTGATGCCTTTCTGGTAAAGCAACAACAGGTACTTTAAAGCTGAGTCTCAGAGTCTTTCTCTTCTCTTAGCTGTGACTTATTCTTAGGACTGGCCATCTGTCAGGGACTGGGAGTGTGTGGAGGCAGAAGGACTGCAGTGAGCAGGATATATCAAACCTTATACTCACAGTGAGCTGTGCTGGACTTACTCCACGGCTCCACTGAAACTGCTGGTTAAAAAGTTGTCATGATGTCCCATGTGGGTGACATAAATTACCACTCAGCGCTCAGTGAGGAGGAGATCATCCCAAACCTTCCTGCAAGAATGGTACAGTTATAAACTGCATTGCAATAAACAAATTCCAAACTAATATCTAGAGCTGGGTATTGCCCATATGCTTGGGACCAGACAAATTCTGCACAGCACAGGCTGTATTGCTAAAACACTAAATGTTTAGTTTCCAGCATGTTTAGAGTCACAGAGAGCTAAAATGCAGATAAAAATGGTGGCAACACAGTCACACATAGGTGTTACTTGCTGTAGAACTTATGGCCATTACCTGTATGTTTTGAAGGAGTCAAAGAAACCCCACACTATGTTCGACAATGGAAACCTGATGTTTTCAACCCTGGACCTCTTTGCTGCCGGGACTGAAACTACATCTACAACTGTGCGCTGGGGGCTCCTTCTGATGATGAAATACCCAGAAATTCAGAGTAAGGCTGACAAGTCTCTTGTACAATTCCTTGTTGCATGCTTCAGGCTTTGGTTGTGGAAGGAAGTGGAACTCATTCAGTAGTGCCTAGAGTAACGATTCTGAGTGCTCTGAGAGTGATAACAACCGTTGACTTCACAAAGGAATTTTTTTCAGCTGGATTGCAATAAACCAGCCCAGCCAAGTGGGAGAGGCTAAGGGGCAGTCTACAGTTACAGTAAAGCTCCCCCATGATTATTCACCTGCAGGCTACGGGCTTACGTCACTAAAGGTCTGTTCAGGAGCTGATTCTGATCTGGTTTCTGTTGAAGGTTACAGGGTAACAAAGGTGTGTAGTCAGAATTAGGCATGGGATGGACTGTAGTGACTCTGTTCAAGTTCCCTTGACTCAACAACAAACCCAAAAGAACCATACTATGCCCTGGTTTACTCACTTCTGCTCTTCCCACATATTCACAGTTTTCCCTTTTCTTCATCTCTGTCAAAGTGGAAGTCATTTCAGTTGCAAGGTAAGATTGTTATCAGCTTCTTAATCCTTTCCTCCCTCCAAGGAAAGATTCAGGAAGAAATGAACCGTGTCATTGAACCAGGAGAGCTGCCTAAGTTGGAGGACCGGAAAAAAATGCCTTATACAGAAGCAGTGATACATGAAATACAAAGGTTTGCCAATATTGTCCCAATGGGTGTATCAAGATCAACTCCCAGCGATGTGAATTTCCGAGGCTATGTGATTCCTAAGGTGAGCTTTGAGGACAGCAGCTTATGCTGTACAGATTCCTTACACTTTTCTTTAAAGCAGACAAAGAAAAATACAAATAACTAAAGACACCATGATGCATGTTTTAATCTGTGACCCTTTGTCTTGGATCCAGGATAACTGTTATAGCATACAATGGACTGTTACAGCTGTTTGAATCTTGAATAACCGTAATTAAATTGCACTGGTTTGAATCTTTTATGTCAAATGCGGAGCGTCTACTTCAGCATCTTTCTTGAAAGATCTGACTCTGTAAGAAAGGAATGTTTTGTGGTCCAAAAAATAAAACAGCAGCTACTGATAACAGACAGAACCAGAATGGGGCAGGGAAGCATCCCCAGTTCTGTTTGTCATGGCTCAATCTTACTTGCCTCTTCACATTAGAAACAAGAAAGCAGTCTGGCTCAACTAGGAGAGTGATCTCCTCCTCTTCCATGTGTTTCTTTGATCCCTTTCAGGGTACTGAGATTATTCCACTGCTGACCTCTGCTCTGAATGATGAGTTACACTGGAAAACCCCGGATCAGTTCAACCCTTCCCATTTCCTGGATGCCAATGGGAACTTCATTAGGAGAGAAGCATTTATTCCATTCTCCATAGGTGAGAGGGGGGTGTGTGTGTGTGTACCAGCTGAGGCTAGGCTAATGGCAGTTCCCTCAGATTCAGGAAAGTATGAAAGCCAGATATAGAACAGAGGATAAGGGATTTCTAGTCATTTTTTCTGTTGACCATTGCTGTTGGTAACCATCTCTCCTTTGGGAGATCTGGGAGACACTGATTTACTCACAGTCACTGAATAATTTCTTATACCACAGCCCTCTGTGTAGCTTGAGACCAAGTCAGTAACACACAAGAGAGAAGGAAGGGAAAATTTCCTACCTCAGCAGTCTGCCCTTACAGACTGTATCTCCAGTTTAAGTCTCAGAGATCAACAGTAACAGTTACAGTGCTGATCATTAACTTCTCTCCTGGTTGTTTTCAGGACGAAGGGCTTGCCTTGGTGAAGGACTGGCCAGAATGGAGCTGTTCCTCTTTTTTGGGGG
Source organism: Cephalopterus ornatus (assembly GCA_013396775.1). NCBI lineage: Eukaryota > Metazoa > Chordata > Aves > Passeriformes > Cotingidae > Cephalopterus > Cephalopterus ornatus. The sequence continues at coordinate 152,540 of VZRE01009016.1, read as the reverse complement.
CTTGCTTCGCAAATTTGTTTTTAGTCCCCCTCCAGGAGTGGATAAGTCAGACCTGGATCTCACTGCTGATGTTGGCTTTACCTTGAACCCCATGCCTCACCTGGTTTGTGCTGTGCCCTGTGAATGATCAAACAACATGGCAGTAGAGTAGTGAACACTTCAAGCTTGAAAGCAAGTCTAGTTACAGGGAGGAAAAGCTGTCTGTACCTGAGCTTTAGGGCAAGGAAGACACCAAGCACTGCTATTTTTCTCATTCATGCCATTCTCTCCAGCAGCTCTTGAGGTGTCTCTAATGCAAACCCTTCAGACAGCCCTGAATACTGCTCTCAAAAACAGTGTGATTCATTCCTGGAACAGCACACCAGAGATGCTGTTTTCAGGACTGTTTGAAAGAATGAAATGCCTTCAAGACTCCTCTATAGATGTCACCCATCAGAGGCTCTCCCATGATAGCCTCCAAGGGGAATTTCTCAGCCCAAAGTCCAAGCTCTACAGCAGAGCTAATTACTGATGGCCCAGCTGGAGACAACAGACACTTAATGGATCTGGAAATCTCCTCACGACGGTTGTTCAGCTGAGCCTCAGACTGAGCTTCCATTGTGCCATACAACCTGCCTTATCTTTATTACAGAGTCCCAGACATGAGGGTGTAACGTGGGCTGATGCCACGTTTCTGATGACAGGACAGTCATCAGAAAACATCTAAGTGGTTTGGGAAGTGGGTTCATTCCACACCAGGCACTTCATGCTGAACTGCTTATTTATGATGGGGCCAATTTAGCAGCTTTCTGCTGCTGCTAAGAAAGGCATTTTTACCACTCCCTCACCTCTCCTGGCTTCATCCTGGCTCTGGCACTTGTCCAATCCCTTACTGGGCCATCATAGATCCCTAAACTGGCAGAAAACGACCAGCCATGGCAAGTGAAGAGTTTCTAAATGAGTGTGGCTAAAGCGACACAAGTCCATGGCAGTGGGAGGGTGATGCAGCCCGGGGGTGGGCAGCAGGACTGCCACGCTCCATCAGAGAGCTGGGAGAGGCTCAGCCCTCTTCTCCACTTGTCACTGTGAAAACAGATGTAAAACTGATAATAGAGTCTGGAAGGAGAAGCAGGTTAGACTTTGGTACCAACTTGGTTACTTGTACCATTAACTTGTTGTATGGGGGTCTCTGTGAAAGCTGGGGACACCCCAGAGACTGTGGCTGTCCTAGAGCAGCTGTTTGATCACTACAACTGACGATTTATTTCAGGTAGCATCCATTAGGAGTAGGAACAAGTTGCTGTACCTGCAAGGCTACACCCATTGAGGGAAGCATGATACACGTGTGAAATCTGAATGGGGGTGCAGGTACAAGAGAGGAGGCTGCCTTGTGTGCTGTGAATCAGGCAGGGAACCACGCATAGGTTAAGGAGAAGTGGGTCACTGGAGATGCTTTCTTGTTGGTCTGGAAGTGGGAAACGAAGGTTAGGATGAAAGAAAAAAAGGGAGAAACAAAGCTGTAGAGACTGAGGAGGCAGTTATGGCCAATCTACAACATAAAATTAAAGTTGCTGTCATCTAAAGCTGATCTGTGCTGCACATGGAAGGAAAGAAAGGAGAAAGAATATGAAGGGATGACAAAGCAGGGTGGCCTCTGGCCAAGACACTGACTCTTCTCACTAGCTTTAGTTTACACAACTAAAGGCAGCACTCTAACATTTATACTGTACCTTGTATTTGTACTGGTACTGCACTTGTACACTTGCTGTACCACAGGGCCAGCTCCAGCTCCTGGTTACAGCTCAAGGAGTCTGCTGGGCAAGCTGTGCAACAAGGAAGCCTTTGCTGCTGCGCTTGCTTACGTTTGTTTTGCTGTTGCTCTATTTGCAGTCTAACTACTGCAAGCCTGACCTTATCACCCACTTAATCATTAAATATTTTGTTCTGTCGCTGTTGATCTATCTGGTGTTACAATATGAAGTTGATTTTGGGTCAAACTGATAAAGTTGGACTGCACCACCTTTAACACACCCACACCAGAGAGGTGAGCACAGGGATCCTTGGGCAGCACATGCAGCCAGGACATGTTTATCAACACAAAGAGTGAGCAATACTCATAACCACAAACAGCTCAAAGGAAATAATTGAATTTCTAATTCCAGAAAATCACAACTGCTGTGTGAGTCAGGATGTGGCTCTGCATGGCTCTACGATGTGGCCCCTTACAGTGGTCACTGTCCCTCTTGCCCTCACTTACAAGGAACTCATCACAGTAAAATCCATCAGGAAGTTATCTGAGCCTGCAGTCCTGGATGCACTGCTGGTCAAGAGTGGGACTGGCAGGGGAGGCATAGAGATTTGGGAGGATTTAAGTTAAAGGATGCAGGGCTGATGTTTCGCTGGCTGGCTCTCCCCAGGCTGGCTGTCTGGAGTGCGGTGGTTGCACTGTAGGAGGCTGATGCCCAGTGCTCCACGTCCTCACCAGCACCACCCGGTTCACATGGGGTGGCAGAGTGCCACGTGGGCACGAGGGATGGAGGACAACCCGGCCAGGAGCACCCTGAGGGGCCCGGCTGCCCCAGGAATGCACCCGGAGCAGTGTCAGCGCCTGGCAGGTGTTCCACGCTCGGCTCTGTGTGCTCAGGCAGGGCAGCACGTAGCAGCACAACTCCGGAGCGAAACACGTACCAGACACATTATTGAGACAGGAATTTCTTGTCATCGCAAGAGTTTTTACTTACCTTTGTCATTTTAATGCATTGCACTCGGAGCTTGGTTTGAAAAAAAACCACAATACACTCCCCCGGCTTTTCAGAGATAATTTAAGTCTCTTTCTGAAAGGCCTTTTTATGATTTCAGAGGTTCCCAGGGCAAGGATGAAATACTCGGAGAGCGCCAGCAACACGTAGCTTTTGCACCACAGGGTGCTGCCGATCAGAGAAAACCCTGCAGGAACAAACATTTTGCCCAAGGTTGCACAGAATGTGCAATTTCTCATCACAGTGCCCACGTTCTGTGTCCTGTGCCAACCCTGATCTTTCCTGCCTGTCTTTACAGCCCCTCTGCCTCTTCGCTCACTGAAGCAGGCAGGGTTGAGTCATCCCAGGCATGCTCTGGGGGAAACCGTTGCCTCCAGCCCATTTCTTGGAAACTAATAAAAAAATAAATCCCAGAAATGTTGCAACACACTCGCTGCTTCTGCTTCTGGATGGCTGTTGTGCTGTAACATCTCCACTCCACGCAGAGACCTCCAGTGTGCAACCCAGCACCGTTTGCTCTGGGACCCTGCTTACCATAGCTATGCCCCACTCTGGATCAGGACATGTTCCTTCTCTGCCTTCTTTGCATTTGGAAGGCTGAGGGACCATATTTGCTGAATAATGGCCTTTATATGATCTAACCTTTGGACAAATGTACCTTTAGTCTTGTGCTTCCTTGTCATGTAAGAGAGCTATTTCTTCTCTGAATAATGTTATTCCTTTGCCTGTTTATCCCCAACTTCCTCCTGAAAACCACTATTCAACCAGGTAGACCTCAATTATTTTCCACAAGATTTAAACATTTATGAGGGATGCAAGCTCCAGGTGTTTTGCATCTTTGACTTAAAATTATTCGATTCTTCCGTCTTGTTCCCCTTCTGGAGCCTGCCAGGTCAGCTGGTTTCATTAACTTCCCTAACATCTTCCCTCTATCTCTTAGAAGCTGCTCTTGCAAAATGAAGAGTCCTCCCAGAAGCTTCAAATCTAATTTTGTCTTTCTATTCCACCCATGAATCCACTCATGATCACTTGATCCAAGCTAATTTTCCATGGCTAGCTGTTACATGTCCTCTGCTTCAGACACAAAGTCTGAAATCACATCCCTTCTGGGCAGTTCAGAGCCGGCTTTATGAAGAAATTTATGGGCTACAAGCCCCCAGGGATACATGGGCTTTACCATTATTAACAACCTTTGATCTCCACTTGACATCAAGAGAGCCAAAGTCTCCCATAACAATACTGGTTTTTCTCTCTAGTAACACAGAGATCTCAAATCCTACCTCAATCTGAATCTGGAGGTTCTAATAGGATTCATAAAAAACCTTTATATTTCCTTGTGTCAGCAGAGTGCTTGGAGGGTCACAGTACTGCTAATGAGGGACCTTGAGGTCTCAGGGAGGAGGAGGTTATAGAGGAATGCCAAGCACCTTTTCCCATGTATATGTTCTTGCACACACATGCATGGGTTTGTAATTCGAAACTCTTTACTTCTGGACAGGCTTTGCAAACTGCTTAGACCACATTCTCTGAGGTGTTTAAAGAGGGTGGAGTATGCAGTATTTATTTAGGTACTCTACAAACCTTAATAAGAATCGAGTGCTTGTAGCAATCGCAGAGAGCAAACAGAAAGCCAGCTGGCAGAAACTGAACAGTGCCACTGCATTTTTATTGCTTATAACCCCCCAAAAACAGATTATTACTAAAAAAATGTCTTTTTTAATTTCATTTCTCTCTGATCCTGCATTAATTTGTCTGCTCTTTGCAACAGTATTATTAGCCGTAGTCTATTTTTCAAATCGCTATAAAAATTCAGCTTTTAAATTACCTCCTGGTCCAACTCCTCTTCCGATCATTGGTAACCTGCACTTGGTGGATCTTAGAAGGCAAGATAAATCACTAATGAAGGTAGGACAAAAACCCCCTAACCCAGACCCTCATAGATTTTAAAGCTGCCTGGGATGTATCAGTGAGAACTTTTTTGTCTTTTTTAATTCAAACTAAATTGTAAAGGTGTGAAAATTGCTTTATAATATCTTTCTGGGCTTCTTTTAGTCAATTCTTTGTTGATGCAATGTAATTTAGGAGCGATCAACCATTAAAAAAAGACCTCTGGGTAATATGGGATTTCTTCATGTAATTGTGATGATGTACATGAAGTCTATAAAGCTTGTGGGATTTGAAATATTAATTTGACAGCTTGGACACCCAGAAATCTTTTAAAGCATTAGGACATTACTAACGTGAAATGAAATTGCTTCCCTCCCGTACGCCCTGGAGATCTGGCAAGAGGAATTTCACAATGCAGTGACCCCAAAACTGCTGCGGAGAGGGCCAAATCCAGATGCTCCACTGCAAAATCCCCTTGATGAATTGGATACACATTAAAATCTGGATGGCAGTACAGGAGAGGGATGGGAAAGTTACGCTAAGGAACCGGAATGAATAGCCTGTAAGCTCTTCTACTAACCTGTAATTATGACAACTTACCCCACTTACGGTGGTAAAGTGTCCTTCTGTGCAAGACGAGGCTGGCACAGCCCGGGGCGTTTCTGTGGGCTGCTGAGCCTGGTTTTAGCAGATGGCACCCGCGGGGACCGACCCGCGTCAGGGTCACGGAGAGAGTGAGCAAACAGACAGCGCCGGTTCACGGCTCCCGGCACACTGGTGCTCAGCAAACACGGGCTGTGTTGTGGGAGCAGACCTTGGGGGGTTAGTGCTGCCATGGGGTGAGGCTCCAGCACCTGGTGTTGTTATGGGCAGTGTCAGGGTTGGGGTCAGTTTACCCAGCAGGGCTGGGCAGACGCTGCTGCAGCCTCTGAATGGCGGTTTGGAATTACCTCCGCATGCTTTTGTCCCTTGCTACTCCGTATTTGGTATTGCTTGTGTTTGCCTTTGCTTTGGGATTACTCCAGAGGGGTTATCCCTCCATCTCACCCCACGGAGAGCAAAACACGGTGATTGCACTGAGCAGGAGGTACCGATTGGTGTTTGTGTTGGCTGGGCACTGATGGCTGTCCCCTCTTCCCTGCGAAAGCTGCCGTTGGCCCAGCACAGGCTAAGGCTGCACACATACACCTTGTGTTTGCTTAGGCAGCAGATTTGGACTTTGGCTTCCCATCACCTTGCTTCAGCTCAGCCCAAATTCTTCTTGGCTGTCCCCAAGTGCTATTTTCAAGTTGCCAGGAAGCAAGATACAGAGGCAGTGATGGGCTAGAGGTGGGCAGGAGCAAGCCTTCCACAGTCCCCAGTGCAGTGCCGAGGAGATACACAGCTTCTGTGGTCTAGTAGCAGGGATGCAGAAGTGCTACCAAAATTTTCCTGTGCAGCAGCATCATTATTTGTTCTGAATTGTCTTCTCTCTTTTCATCTTTCTCCTGTTTGCCAACTTTTGTTGCCATTTGAGGTCCGGTCTTTAGGTGGGTTTTATTGCTTTTAATTTATTTCCTCCTTAACAGCAAAACCAGATTAATAGTGGACTGATGGGGGTGGGGGTCTTTTCATGGCAAGAATCCTGAATTCCATATGGATGCCAGCAAAGCATCCGTATGAGATGCCTGGTGTTTGACTGTGATGAGCTCCGGCTCATGGGGGCCATTCTGCAGGTAGCGGCTCTGCAGCCATTCCCAGCAGGATGCCAGGATGGAATATGTCCTTTCAGAAAGCAACAGGTGCTTGCTGCATGCACACTCCCTCCCTTGCTGACCATCACAGCTCACCTCTTTTTCAGCTTGCGGAAAAATATGGCCCCATCTTCACCCTCCACTTTGGGTTCCAGAAAGTTGTGGTCCTGACCGGGTACGAAGTTGTGCGGGAGGCGCTTGTGAACTACACAGAGGAGTTTGTAGACAGACCATCCATCCCAATATTTGACCAAATTCAGAACGGAAACGGTACTAGAGCAATGATGGGGGTGGGTGGGAGGGACGACGCCGTCGCTTAGTGCCAGCCTTAACTGTGCATCCCCGGAGCCCGGCTTTTAAACATCCCCCTTGGGCCCTTCTGAAGCCAAGCTGACAGAAGACATTTGGCTTTCCTCACTTGCACTCAGTGACTCCTGGCTTCCCATCATTTTTGCTAATGCACTTGCAGCTGATCTGTATCCTAAAACTTCAAGGGTGAGGAGTGGGATTTTTAAAGGCACTGTGGTAATTCTGGGGTTAATTTCCGTAAGGTGTCGATGTGAGCGGCTCACTGCCACCACCACGTTTATGAACCTTCCTCATGTTTTCAGGGGACTTTGGACTAAGTGGTTTGGCTGTTTGGAGCTGTAGGGATTTTCCCTTTCTCCCACTGCCAGGTGCCTCAATTCTGGACATTATCAGTCCCTATACCTTTGCCTTCCCACAAAGGCTCTTGGGTGTACCAACATGAAGTAGGTTCGGACAGAAACAATAGACTGAGGCTGGAAATGCACCCCCACAAACAATCCCATAATTTTTCCAGGGCAACTCTACATCTCTGAGTATTTCAGAGGACTTTTTGCCTTGTTCATCCTCTGCTTCACCTGAGGCTTTAGCTCTAAATCCAAAATGCAGCTTTATATGCTGGTCACAGGCTGAAGTTGGGATTAGAATTAGAAATAAAATTACCCAGCCATAATATCAATAGATGAATTTAGCACTACATAAATATAAGGAATCGATGGGGAGAAAAGTATTTTTTAGAGCTAATTTACTTGTAAAATATCCCTGTGGGAGACTGCCAGTATTGCACCATAAGTCCTTTCACACTCATCTTCTCAGCCCAAGTCTGAGGCACTTAGAGGTGACCCAAAGATGGAAGTCCTCAGGGGCTGTTAAGTAACAATGGTCACAAATTTTCCCATTTTTTCTTCAGAAAATGCCAATTTGTTGACTGTGTAGCTGTTCTCAGAAAAGGAACAATCCAGATGAAATTAGAGAAAAGTTAAAAATTGAAGTTTAGAAATATGCTTTGCGATTTTTAGAGAAAAAAGTTTTGCTTTCCAAATTAAAACTACATTGCTTTAAAACAGTGCTTACTCTAGAAAAGGCAAACACATATAAAAACCTCACAGCCAAGATGAAGATGTGAAGTGCTGGAATCCAGCTTTTCAACTGACACAATCTGAGATAGTTTTTTTGATTATTGACCCAATTTTTTTCTTTACAGCACTCTGACGGGATGAAATACCCCTCCTTGCTTGGAGGTTTTAGTGATCATCGAAGCATGAGCTCAGAAACCTCCACAAAAATGTCTATATTTTTGCAACTGCTGAGAATACAGCAATGCTGGGACTCTCAGTAAAACAGTTGAGCACTGACCATGGTTGAGAAGACTGAGATATTCCATCCCACATAGATAAAACACCTTTATGACTGGAATAGGACAAAGGGAGAAGCTTCAGAGTTACAAGGTTGTTGATTGAGGCCTTAGACTTGTAAACAGTGGAGTCAGAAAGGTCGCATGATTGACTTAAACCAACATCTCCCTCCAGCTCTACAGCCAACCAGTACTGGTCTGAAAGCCATCCCTGCTTATCTGCCCCTCAGGAGAGGTCTGGGGTAACTGGCTTGGGAGGGAGCTTGTTTTCCTCAAACTACAGGCTCAGTGAGACTGGGAGAACGCAGCTGAGAGGATATAGGGATGGGGCCCACAGAAATGGGAGACCCTTAGTCCTTAAATCCGTGGGAAACTGGGCAGCAGAAACACTTGTGGAGATCCCTCCCCATCCAGTGCCATTTTGTTTGGTGTGGTGGGGCTCCTCCATGCCCGAGCCCATCACCATGTCTCACGGCCTCCCCAGGTCTGTTCTTCTCCATTGGGGAACTGTGGAGGACAACTCGGAGATTCACCGTGTCCAGCATGCGCAACCTCGGCATGGGGAAGCAGGTGATAGAAGGGAGAATTTTTGAGGAGCTTCACTTCCTCATTGAGAGGATCAAATCCTTCAAAGGTGAGCTGGAAACCATCACGGAGCTGTACAGCCCCATACCTGTCGCCGCTGCTCAATATCTCACAGCATTCCCCTCCTCCTCCCGTTGCAGGGGAACCTTTTACCCTGCCATCCTTCAACTGTGCTCCTATCAACATCACCTTTGTCATGCTGTTTGGGGACAGGTTTGACTATAAGGACCCAACATTTCTCACTCTCTTAAGACTCATAGATGAAGTTATGATTCTTCTGGGATCTCCATATTTAAACGTAAGTGACCTGTCCCACAGATTAACAATTTTTTACACTGGCACATCACGTCTGTGAGCCACACAAACCATAGGATTTGCTTCAGCAGTTTTCAAATGTTCAGAACCAGCCATTACACCTAAAATGTGACAGTTCTCCATGTGCCACCTTGGTCACCACAAATGTGCTGCCAGAGTCCCCTTTGCTACTTTCCTTTTGACCCATCCTGCACATCCGTGTGGAGGTAAAATGAGAACTGAACTATGGTTACTTTAGCTCCAGAGACTATTTTTTGGGGGGGGGGGGGCGGTTCAACATAATTGAACCATCCAGGCTTTCTTTGCTGCATTTTCTATAGACACATTCAGTGTTGATGTTTAGGGGAGTGACACTTCACAGATTGCATTAAAAATGCTTCCTTGGAGAGTGCCAGGAAAACTTCACTTATCTTCAAACTATCCAAGTCGATCTTCCACAACTGATGCTGGAAAAAACTAACTAGTCTCATACTGACCTAACCTGGCTGGTGGCCTGGCACACTGCAGCCCCAACTCTGCTGGGAGGCTGACAAGGCTGTTACCAGTAGAGGATCTGTTCCCACAGAACAGCACAAATGCTTAAAATGTGATCATACTAAATAAAGGCTCAAATGGTTGCAAAGCCCTCCCTGATGAAAATCTGCCCAGGATGTCCCTGGGATGCTGAGAAATTGCTACTGTAGACAAAATTCAACTGATATGTTGTGCCTTGGGAAGAAGCTGTTTTAGTACCCACCAAGGTCACGGGTTTGATCTCTCTACCGGCCACTCACTTAAGAGTTGGACTCAATAATCCTTGTGGGTCCCTTCCAACTCCGAATATTCTGTGATTCTGTGTGATATTTCTGCAGGCCTAATGCTTCTCCTTTTTAATTCCTCATTAGTATTTCAATTTCTACCCATTCCTTGGATTTCTTTTCAAAACCCACAAGATCATGCTTAAGAAAATAGAAGATGTGCGTGCCATTTTAAGGCAATACATGAAGGCAAGCAGGGAGGATATCAGTGAGAACAGTGTGAGGAGCTACATCGATGCACTGATATTCAAGCAACAAGAGGTAATTGACTGCTTAGCTCTGTTGACTGTTTCTAATGTCTCCTTTGGATTTTCTAGCTAAAACAGTTGCTAAGTCTTGATTTCAGCCAGGTCATGTAAATCTGTTGAAATCCATGCTGTTATTCTAGTGGTGTTGAAATCAGGCGTCAAGCCTCTTACAGTTGGTGCATTTTACTGCAGGGATTTTTCTATCAAAATTAAGATACAAAAGCTACAGTCTCAGTCCACTCCTGAAATAGCAGCTCTAATAATGTGTGACCAGCTTCTTGTTCCTAGTAGAAAATGCATGAATTCACATGAAAGCTGACGCTGCCTTTCTTTTTACGACAACAAATCAATTAATCGTTGATACTGTTGCTCTAAGATAAATGATCCACTTAAAGTACTTGAATGATAAATCATCAGTACAAGTCCTAACCCTGCCCTGCATCTTACTTAGTAGAGATTTGGCAGTTTCACGCATCAGTTGATTTCATTCAACACAAAATACTTGGGCTCTGAGGTTTTTTCTTCTTTCCAGCTGGATCTGGGCTGACCTTAGGCACTAAGTATTCTACTCAGCTCTACGGAGGAAAAGATAGCAAAATTCTAAAGCCCAGACAAAAATGGCCTGAAAGGTGATTCTGAACATTTCTAGGGATTCAAACCTGCGCTTGGGCAGAAGCAGTCCCTCAGAGGTAGGATTAGCTGGATCTCCTTCTGTACAGAGCTCTTTCCAAAACTCTGAGGCTGAGCCCGTGAACAGCACCTGGCTTTGGGCTTTTTCCTGCTTCTGGGTGGAGATTGATATTGAACTGAAGCCCCACTCCAAACTTTCCATCTGTGGTGCTCCCATCTTTGGTGAGCGCTGTGCATTCAGGAGCAGGTCTATCTTAGCACCCAGTTCACAAACACGAGGCCATAGTGAGCAGTGTCGTAGGCTCTGCAGTATTCCCTAAGCTTGCTGAATACTAAGATTCATGGTTTTAAGACCTTTCTTACCTCTTGTGTTTTTCTAGGAGAAAAACAAGAAAGACAGTCTCTTCCATGATGACAACTTAATGGCATCCATCCTCGACCTGGTCATGGCAGGAACAGAGACCATAGCCACCACACTCCAGTGGTCCATCCTGCTCATGATGAAATACCCAGAGATTCAAAGTGAGCAACTTCTACCTACACTCCACCCATGGCAAGGCTGAAATGGGGAAGGGAGAGGCCTGGCCTCAGGTCCACAGAAGGTCTTTTGCCGTAAGACCTGAATCCTACCTCTTCATTGTGATGAACTCCTGATGTAACTAGATACTGATCTAGGTCACAAAATAGTCCCTTTGCTAGTCTCTTGCGAGGAGAGAGGATGAGTGGAGATCAAAGTATGATGCTGAGGAAATGACCCACCCATGTGCCTGAACTAGACATAGAGCAGGGAAGCCCATGCTGGTGTTTGAAGAATCCTCTCCCTCCAAACTCTGGAATAATGGGGCCCCAAAAGCAAATCCAAGGAGGGAGTTGGCTTCCTTGCTGAGGCAAACATCCCTTTTGTTTGTTCCTTTCAGAAAAGGTACAGGAGGAGATCGGGAGAACGGTCAAAGCTGGGAGCTGGGCCACGTATGAGGACAGGAAGAACATGCCATACACAAACGCGGTGCTACATGAAGTGCAGAGGTTCATCACCCTCCTGCCCCACGTTCCACGGTGTACTGCTGTTGATACCCATTTCAGGGGCTACTTCCTCCCAAAGGTAGGCACCAGCTCCATCCCAGGAACAAAACACCCTCCTCAGATTTGCCAGTGCCACTAAAGAATGGTTTCTTTATAGGGAATTATAGGATAGAGTTCAAAATCACCCCCAGAAGAGCTTCTATATTGCATCCAGAGAGACTGGTATCACAGGACTCAATCCATTCCCTCTCATACTCAGGACTTCCTTACTCCATGAGTGACCCTGGTTTACCTCCTTGCTGCCATCTGCACAGTGAAGTAGCTGCCAGAAAATTTGCAGGATCTTACCTTCTACTTGAGGTTTTCACAGCACCTCATGGGGTTTGGCTTCAATCCTTGGCATTGGTGAGAAAATCTCACTGATCTCTCTCTCCTGGATGATGGGATAAACCCCTCAGGGTCTCCACCTATTCCAGGTGGAGCAAATCTCCCGGGACACCAAAGTCTGTGTGACGAAAATGAACCAAAACAGAGCACTTTGTTATCTTTTGTTCCTTCATGTGCCTTTCTTCCAGGGTATAATTGTAATCCCATCGCTTACCTCAGTGCTGCTGGATAAAACACAATGGGAGACACCACATGAGTTCAACCCCAACCACTTTCTTGATGCTGAAGGGAATTTTGTAAAGAAAGGAGCTTTTCTGCCCTTCTCCACAGGTAACTAAAGGGCTGATCTGCACACAGCTGAGGCTATGGCAGGACCATGTCATTACAATATACACCAAAGAGGTTTCATGGCTAAGTACTGCCCTTAACTAGGTCAATAAGCAACCAACCAAATGGAGTCAATTATTCTGCATCTGAGCAAGTGGCTGCTCTCAGAGCCCAGCTCTCCCACCACTGAATCTAGCACAAAGAGGGGTAGGAAAGAAGAAACACACTCATTTAGATTAGTGGAATGTTAGGATAAATTCCACAGGAAAAGTGAGTTTCAAACCATTCCACTTTCGGAAGGAGGTGGCATTTATCTATCGGGCTTTTCAAAGCCCTTTTCAAAGAGAAAGGGTTAAAGATGTAGAGAGTGTTGGAAGAGCTAAGGAGAGAAAAGGGTACACCATAAATGTGTAATAACCCCGTTACCTGGCTGTGCCCTGCTGCTGCAGGTGGCTGTGAGACAAAAGACTAGGCAGGCACACAGTGCCAGATATCTTTAACAACACAGGCTCCTCTATTCCAAAATGGTTTAGCGCATTTCAAGGTTTCACTCCTGCTCGAAGTTGCAACATTTCAGATGCTAATATGTCCACTGCAAACATTCCAGTTTTATTTTTCCACCAGGTTAACTCTTTGCTTTCCTCTGCAGGGAGAAGGAACTGCATTGGAGAAAGCCTGGCCAAGATGGAGCTGTTTGTCTTCTTTGTAGGGTTGCTTCAGACATTTACTTTTCGACCCCAGACGGGAGTTTCGGAGTCTGACTTGGACCTTACTGTCCCCCAAACGACTTTCACATTAAGGCCTCAGCCTCAGGCGACCTGTGCTGTCCTGCGTGAATAACCACAGCCTCGCTCCAGAGCACCCCAAAACCTGGGAAGCTGTTTAGACCCAACTTTGCTCAAATTCGCCATCCCCCTGTCCTGCCACTTCACCCTCTTTCACGTCCCCTTCCCATGGTCTCCATCCACTCCCACTCCACTGCTCCATCCGCCCCATAGGTTGCTCTTCGCTCCCGTGCTGTGGGGAGCTGTGTGGGATCAATTACAAGCCCTGATGGTGCTGACAATCACACACCACTTCTCAAGACAGACTGTGCGTGGAGCCGATGAAAGGACTGACCAGCTGGCCTGGTGAAGGGGATGCAGCCCATGAGGGTGTAACACCCAGGCTCCCACGGCTCCTAATGTCACAGAAATCTGCCCAAAATCCTGAGGAAAGTGACACCATGGTTTTCTGGAAGCCACAGAAATACACCGTGGGTCACACAGTTAACTATCCATAGGTACCTCCTAAACTTTTACCTTCTAGCAACATCCCACTAGGATTTTGCCCACCAGACAGCCAAGTCAAACACCAAGAGTGAAAAACCAGATCAGTTCATGTGATTTGAGGACAAAGTTATTTCTGCCTTGGAATAGTGTCCTGGAAGATGCCCAGAGTCTGCAAACCTTTTTAGATAAGGAAGTGCTGCTACCACCAAGCTCAACACTGCTTCACAGTCTGAATGAAACAGGAGCTACATTTCTAAGTTGCAATTTAAATCATGAGGCCACGTGACATTTGCACCAGCATCTCATCATAAGATGCTAATAATACAGAAAAATAAATTATAGCCATCACTAGTTTTATGCACCTCTGTCTTTCCTGACCTTGTTAAATAGGAGCAAAGACTGTTCCTTGCTTCAGACCTCCTGCCCACATTCAGCAGTCATTCCAGTGTTTGGGATGGTCTGGCCTTTGGAACCAGCCATGCAATTTTCCTGCAAATGGCATCTAATTTCACAGTGCACACACACATGCACAGACAATTGGGATCAGGGATTAAATGAGAGCTGGTTTTGGTTGACATCCTTTTCTCTGTAGCTCTGCCTGGCTATCTGTAGCTCTGTTGTCCTTATCTGTAGCACTCTTGTCTGCCATCATATTCCATAATCTTATTCCAATTGATACATAGCTCAAGCAGTTTTTCACCCATTTATCTGCTTGTGACTTCCTGCTTCTCCATATGCATTTTCTTATCATGTGCTTTATCATATTGTTTGTTGCTCCCTTCATGGGAACCCAATAAAGTTTTAATCCCATGTCTTCATTACATTTCCTATGCCTGGCATCCAGCTTTGCAGTACACAGAAATGAAAATGCCATGAAAGGTTGATCCTGAGCCCAGAATGACAACAAATATTATAATGTCAGATGTATCTCATGGATGAGAGGTTCTGCATACCCTCAACCTAGTAAAAACCAGCTCAACAGGAGACCCTCCACACCTGAAGGGTGGTTTCTCCAGGGCAAATTGCTCTCCCTTTGTGCTCAACTAAGGGCTGTGAGTCAGCCCTGAGGACAGTCTCACTCCTTTAATCTTGCTTGCAGAGGCTGAATCAATGGTTGCCACCACAGCTTCCCTCATGCTGGTGCTGGCCCTCTGCTTAGTGCCTTGGATCCTGAGCCTCTCACCTCTCGCCCTCCCAAAGAATCACCTGCTGGCAGTGTCGCTTTTGAGGAGTGGTGGCAGTGGGATGGAGTCTTCTCCAGGGAAGGCAGGGAGAGACACGTAAAGCAACTGTGGAGCAAACCATGTATCAACTCCATGAAGGAAGTCTTGGCCTTGCTGAAATGAAAAAATACTTTTGCCTTGGGCTTCAGAGAGGGCAGAACTGCTCCTGCTCTACCCGCTCCAAAAGTAACGTGAACTCAAAAGACAAATATGGCAGCAATCTAATGCTCTGGGGGACAACGCTAGGCTGAGCTCAAATCTGCACAGATTTACCAGTGGAACCTCAGACCTGGCCCCTTGCCATGGGCTCTATTGTTCTTGGCTTGGAAGCAGAGAGATGGATCCCTTCCTACACGGCACAGCAGCCTTCAGAGCTGGCTCTTCTTGGACATCACCTGGCACTGCCTGGCAGCAGAGCGGAGCTGGCGGCAGTGCTGGCTGGGTACAGGGATTCAGCAGTATCTGTGCCTCAACAAGAGCCAGGAGCTACCAGGTGCAAACATCCTAGGAAAACAGGTTTCCACGATTCCTTGGAAAAGCTCATCCTACTTGTGCCTGTGTGGGTAGATGGATGGAAGTGATCCCTCCCCAGCACATTGAATTACACAGCTGAATATATCTCCACAAAATGGGGTGCCTGTCTCCCATTTACTTGCTCAGTCAAGCGATGGCAGAACACTGATTAAGACTCAACTACATATTTATCTAGCAGAAAACACTGGGTCTCAGGGGTGGAAACACCATTTCCACATTCTTTGGTGGCCTTGAGGGTCTTCCCTCTAGCTGCAAAACATGTTTGTGCCTTGCAACACTCACCTGAATCAAAGGTAAACACCTTGAGGCAGAACAGGTGGCTTGATTTTTAAAGTAAGATCTGAGCAAACCCAATTCACACTATGTCTATGGTTCATGGCACTGGCAGCTGGCTGGACAGCGTCTCCCATCACCCGGGCTGCCATTCCAAGCACTGTGTGATGCTGGGATCAAGAGCTCCTGCCCTCAGAGGGGCAATGATCAGCACCTCTACTTGCAGCCCTTCTGCACTGGCCAGAGCAATCAGCATTGCACAGAATATAATTTCTACTTTACTTTTGCCACGAGATGGCACCACGATCCCTCTGAGTCACAGCCAGCCCAGCCCTGTGGTCCTTCCCGGGCTAAAACTCACTGCCAGCACAAGTTGGGGCCAGGTAAGGAGGGCAGAGCTCTGCCTTGAGGCATTATGCCCCCCTCAGTCCAACTGCATTCACCTGCTGCAAGGCTGGGTACGAAGACATTAATTTCCCATTAACCTGGAGGAATCAAGGAATGATTGGGGTTAAATTCATCTGGTGTCTCCCATTTTTCCCATTTTATCCAGCACACGGAGGTGGGCAGAGGATCACTGTTGTACCCTGCAGCACAACCACGCTCTGCTGTAGCATGTGTGGATGTCGCAAGCTTCCAGCTTCCCACTCAGTGTTGCTCCCTTTGGGCTGTGTCTGGAAGCCAACTTCTTCCTCTGAACAACTAATTTCTGGGCTTGTACAGGACCGTATGACCCTTCATTAGTGAAGATGCCTAGTTCACTGGAATTACTGACTAATGCCTGACCTGGCCCTAACCCAGCAGGGTGGTGGCAATCTGGACCTGTGATGGAATGTTCAAAAAACGTGCAGACATGGCACTTGAGGACATGGTTTAGTGGTGAATACGGTGGTGGTCCTAGGTTGACGGTTGGACTTGATGATCATAAAGGTCTTTTCCAACCTTAACAATTCTATGATTAAGCTACAATGGCTGTTGGCTGTTCCCGAGTTAGGAAGCAGAGAAAAGACGTAGGCCAGGCTCCCTTGGTGCCCAGCTGCTCCCTGCTTGCCTCAAGCAAGGCAATGAGACAATGTCCTGGTAGCCCAGGAACAGCACTGATCTGCAGGGCAGGAACAGCCACAGAGAGTGAAGAGAACAAGGAACAGACTCCAGGGTATGAAGACTGAGCTTTAGGAAAAGGGAAGTTGTGTGCATAACCCTGAAGTCACATTGCCATCAGACCGGACACGGAGGAGATGAGGGATTAGGGAACCAGCTCTTCCCCTCAAAAGGCCCTGTGCTTGAAGTTCACTCCCTCCTTGTGATGTTTTGCCCCGTGGGTCACTGGTGTGCTGCTTCCCCCTTCATCTGGAGAGCAGCAAGTACCTTTGGGATGAAGGAGCCTCTGAAGTGTCAGCTGAGGGGCACCTGGGAACGTGTGGCAGGAGGGTGACAAACCTCCACACCTCATGATCACTGCATTGGGAAATGGCATGTTTTTCCACTCATCAAAGGTAGGGAAGCAGCCAGGGCCAAGAACTCACTCAATCTCTCTGTTAACATTTTCTTCAGGACAAAGGAAAGGCAGAGAGCGAGTTTCCCTCAGTGGTAAAACACCCGTAAATCCCAGCTCCTGCTGCCTGTTGGTTGGAACACCCCGGGGCAGGAGGTCTTCAGCCCCTGGGAGCAGACAGAGAACAACTCCTCAGATCCTTTGGTCCTTGATGGCAGCACCCAGCACTTGGATGGAGGTGGACAGGTTCCAGATGCTCAGACTTTGGATGCTCTGGCACACATGAGAGGCTACAAAGCAATAGTAATTTCTGCACCTCCATGACTGGGAATCTGCTGCCTCTTCCCATGCCCAGAGGGAGGGATGTGGCTGCCTGGAGAGTGCTTGAAAAGTGACATTACCTCTCTATTGCTCTCCATCAAAGAAAGAACTGTAGGACAAGTTTAAGACATTCATGCAATATGGTCTAGTTATTTTTTTCTTGTTTTTCCTTCAGTATACGGCATTTAATGTATTAAAATAGGAGGACGATTACTCAAAATTTAAATATTTTAAATATAAATTTTATATATACATTTTATATAAATAGAATGTCATAAAGCATGTTCATTAGACCAGAAATCTAACCAGCACCTCTGAATAAGATATGGCACTAGGAATCATCATATTGTTAAAATACCTTGTTTGAATATCAAAGCACCAATGTAGCTTGTCAGGTTGTTTTGATTAATACTCTCTTTCTTTTCCATGATGTCATTCTTTAAGATCACACACACACACACACACCCCACTTCTACCTTTTTCAGTATGGTCTTGAGGGTTTGAGGAGATATACAAGGAATGACTAGAAATTAAACAGCTAAAAGGAAACAGGAAAATAAAAAGTCACAGGAAAAATTAAATTCACCCATTACCATGTAACACTCAAGTGTCAAAATGGAGAAATCATTTATGTGTGGAACCACACGACATGTGGTCGGAGTCTTTTTTTTGGTAACTAAAAAATGTTAATGTATAAAAGTGCTTCCTCTTAGTGAAAATTATCTACAGAAATGAATGGAGCCTATCAGACTTGTCTAGACAGAACCTATAAACATGAATTAAAAAAATACAATTAAGAGATAGTGATACTAAACTCATGAAACAATGAAATTACATTTTTAAAGAGGTAATAAAGCAAAAAGATAAAGCATTACGCATTATGCAAAGAAAACTCCAAGTGTTTAGCAAGCCAAAATACTTATGTTTTAAAGTTGTTAGATCATCGATTTTATCTTTCACATGAATTATAAATCAATTACACTCAGTTCTCAGCATCGTTAAATTTCACAGCACAATAAGCAGTTGCATTTTATGTGCAGGGAGGTTACTTACACCATTTCTCACTGTTATAAACTGGCTGCAGAATAAGAGTCACAAATCTCTTACTCTTGCTAACGGGTTTTGCTGTTTTCTGCAAAAACTGAACTGAGTAACCCCCATTAACACATACAATTGTCCTTAAGACAAGAGGTTACTTTGCGATGTTCACACAGCACCCAGCAGAAAACAGATGGAATGAGTCTGGCTAATTCTCTTTCTACATCCCCCAAAAATATCTGTTTTTCAGTAGTTTTATCACTGGTTTGTTTTTAAAGAAAGAAACTCTGGCCATGCCTTCCCTAAAGAGACCTGATTCCCTCCTGTCTCTTCCACCTGAGCCTTGCTTGTACTGGAAACACTAGGGAGCAGAACATGCTGACATTTTGTGGTTTATTCTGGGTACTGCTGGGAAAAATACTGACAAAACCAAACCAAACCAACCAACCAAGCAACCACAACAAAAACCAAACCAACGAGCAAAAAAACCCAAACCCAAACAAACAAACAAAACCCCCAAAACAAGCAAGGTATACAGAATCTTTCTGGACAGGGGGCAGTATTTTAAGCAGTTGGGTGCCGTTCACACCAAAGCTCTGGGTCTAGCTTGTTTATAGCTCTGTCTCTTTGCAGCCATACACAGTAAAAAGCTCAATGCATGGGATTTGCCTCAGGCTGGCTTGTTTTTCTTCAGAAAAATGACCCAGCTGTTTCAGAGAGCAAGGCTGGCAGCAGATGACACTGCTCCATCCCTGCCATGAACAGGACAAGGGATTTCACTGAACAGCTTGTGGTTTAGAGGATAAACTGTGCAGGGGGACAGGAGGGGTGGCAGGGAGGCACCTCTGCTCACAGCTGGGGACTTCCCCCAGCTGGATAAACCAGGGGCCAAAAAAAGGGTTTAGTCAAGAGGCCACAGAGGTGTTTGGGTACAGCACAGAAACTCTCCCTTCCCAGGAGAGCTCCGGGGCTGAACACAGCCTACATCTTCATACAGTGCTTGGAAAAGAGGTGCAGTGTGTCCTTCCTCACACTGGGCCTCACTCTTAAAAGCAAGATGAAACCCCCCACACACATGCTGTGTGCATTATATACATATTAGGTCATCAAATCTTTTTCTCTCAGCCCTGGATTATTCCCTTCATTGTTTTTCAATGTCTAGTCTTGGGCAATGTATTAGTTTTTAACATGCAATTCAGAAACACGCCAAAAATCTGTTTACAGAAGTAATTGTTTGAGGTACAAACAGCCCGTGCTACTGCACTCTTGCCAGTTCTTGCAGCCTTTATCGTGACTCATGCATGATCCACGCTCTGTCTGAACTCCCAGTAACTGCAGAAGGGATTGCATAAGGACCTCAGCCTTTGCGTTCAGAAAAATTATTTCCTCCCATCTGCACTGCAAAAAAAAAGCAGCCTTGAAACGTGACCCAAGTGCCACTAAAAGCAAAACACTGATAAGGCAAACAAGAAGACCCCCAGCCATACTTTCCTTAAGAAAACAAACGTCCTCCAAGCCCTGACAGTAAGGATGCGGCTCAAGACTCAGCTCAGGAAATACTGTTGCAATTGCAACAACTCATTTGAGAAGCAGCACAGCGAGCAGGTCCTTATCTGTTCAACCTGCTGGCACTGTTTCCATGTCGATGTGACAGAATATTGGTATAGTGGTCTGTCTGCAAACACATGCTCTGTGTTCGGAAGGACACCCCGACTGCCTCAGAGCCAGCCAACACCACCCTCTGGAACCCCAAATGGACAGTGAACACCAGGCTGTACTTCTCTGACATCTAGAAGGAAAGACAAACCAGAATGTGGAGGTCACCAGTGGGTGGCATGTCCTGCTGGGTGGGTGAAGAGTTACCTTCTGGCAGTGCCTGACAGAGTGAGACCCGTCAGAGACACCAGTGGAAAGACACATCACTTTTGTAAAATTACCCTGATCTCACAAAGTTTGCGAGGGTCCCATGCGTAAGAAAAGAGCATCTGATCTTTTTTTTGAGTACTTTCAGATCACAAGGATGCTGTACTTCTTCATACTGTGCTCTGAGATGGTATCAGCCTTGAGGATGCTTTGGGACTGTTCCCAGGTGCAGGGACATTCACACTTTAACTGGACACAGCACACATTCAACCTGGACTCTTCACCCCGCTGAGGCAGGATATGGGCTGACTGGAAAGGACATGACCTCAGCTTGTACCCAGTCCTGTGGACCGCCCAGGAACATCCATCCATCCCAAACCCACTTGTGTTACAAACAACAGCATCTGTGGTGAGAGCAGGAGACTGGGAGTCTGGATATGTGCGTCCGTGTCCCTGCCTGGACAAGGACTTGCCTATGTGGCTTTGAGGAGCAGAGTGCAGGGCTGTGCCCTGGGGTGTGTGTCAGGGCTGGGCTGTGAATGCAGCCCTTGTGCCTGGAGCCCCACTCCCCGGGGCTGGATCAGCTCCTACCCTTTCCCCATTGGCATTTCTGGGAGGTTTCCCGGGCTCTGTGCAGAGCAGGATAAGGTGCAGCAATGGCATCGTCACACACTGTAAGAATTACAAAAAGCAAGAGGCAGAGAGATGTCACTCCGACACTAAAAATGTGTTTATGATTCCCAAAGAGAAGGGAGAAGGAAGCCATCAGCCCACCCCTGCCAGCCTTCAGCCTGCCCAGTGCTGAGGACAGGTTACTCATTAGCTGCTGGGTGTAGCAACCCATGAAAGAGGCAAAGCTGGGCAAAGATAACAGCTTTCTTAGGTGGTCTACAAAAGCATTGTAACCTCAGAGACTTAAGTTAAAAATTAAAATGAAAATTAATGTTTATCTAGGAGTAACTGACCTCCCTAAAAAAAATCAAAACTTCCCTAGTCAGGGCAGGGTCATGTCACAAGTCACAGGAGAAACCACAGAAAAAGAAGTCCAGAAAGAAAAGTCCTTACACAGAGAGCACCAGAACAGGTCTGTAGTTGGGCAGGAAAGTCATTCCTAGGCCTGTGCATAATTATTTGGAGGTTGAGCCCTTCCAAATCAGTCACTCTTGGACAAAGAGGACCAGAGAACAGAAACTGAGGTTTCTTTCCCTGCACCTGCCCTTGGAGCCAGCAAAGGGCAGATAGGGCTAAAATTCAGACTGTAAAGATCATCATTTCTGGATGTATCCCTCCATAGCCCGAGACTGTCAATTCCTCCAAAGCAAACCCGAAATCACGGGCAGGCCCAGCCTCCCACCTCCACAGCCCCGTGCTGCTGCACACCAGACAGAAGCCATCCTGGCCAAGATGACGGGGGCAGGTCTCCAGCTTGGCTTTGTCAGGTTGCATCCTGGAATACACCATCCTGTCTCTCCACAAGTGGGCTTTCCCTCCCCACCCTTGTCTCCATGCAGGCCCCTAAGCAAGCACGAGCGTGCCTGCGAAGCCAGTAGGATCACTGGAGGCTACTGGACCCATGTGGAGGGCAGGTCAGCCAGGAAGGAACCCACAGCCCTCCGGCGTGGGTGGCCTCGGCAGCACTCGCTCTGCTTCATGGCTGCAGCCAGCCACAGGAGAAAACTAAGCCCTCCTCCATTTATTTTTCTTGCAAACTCTGTTTTAGATGTTCCCCTGAACGGCCCTTTGAAGCAGCGCGAGCTGCCTCAGACCCTTCCCTTCAGCTGATTAACACGTGCCGACAGCTGTGACAGCCTGGCCCAGCGGAGCTGGGACAGCCCCCAGCGAGCTCTGGCCTAAACCCACTGCCCAAACCCCTCCACGCCTTCCACAGCCAAAATGCTGCTGACCCTGAACCTTGTAAGTGTCTTTAAGCCATTAATCCATGTGCAAACTTTGCCTTCCAGGCTGGAACTGCCTATAGTGAACTTGGGTCTTGGAACAGAGCTTGAGGGCACTGGCTCGTACTGGGTTTGAGAGGTTTTGGGTTTTCTGTTCGGAGCTGCAGGTCAGGCATTTGTCAGGGAAAGGTTGAAGTGCTTAAATGGTGTTAAGTGCAACCCCAGCTTCTACAGCCCGCTGTAGATTGTCTTTAAAAAGCAACATCCTCTTTGTCTCTGCCTGGGGTCTGTCACTCATTTCAGGGATGTCAGCTCTGCTCCAGAGGCAGCACTATACCCTTCACTTGAATGTGAAGTGCACTCCAGCTAAAGAAATGCCATTATCTCTGGTTTAGAGAAGAAAAATCCAGATGGAAAAGAGAAAAGATTAGTTCAAAGGGCATATGAGACAGTGATAGAAACATGATCAGAACTGCAGTCATCACTAACAGGCGTATCAAAAGGGGTGACACAGTAAACGTGCCCCCAGCAGATAATAAAGTAACTCAATCTATCACAATTCGGGTATTTTATCACCCATGGAGCACTTGAAACATGACTTGCAGTTGCAAAATCCAGCCTGTGGTTTTAAACCTGTAGTCTCAGCGGTGGCAATACTGAGAAACGAGGCCACCTCCATCTTTAAACAAACCCTGACTCCCCTGGAAGCGTTTCAGGAATTTACAAATTGCGGGGTTCAGAAATGCTAATGGATCACTGCACAGCACCACCAGCCAAAGGGGCACAGTGCTCCTTTGGAGGTTGCAGATTAATATTTAATCCAATCAGTAATTTTAAGTTAAAATGTAGCAGTATTATCTGCCCAGGTTAACAGCATGGACGGGCATCACCCTGCAGTCAGTGAAGGAGGCACTTGCCCATTTCAAAGCAGGATCCCAGCACCAGGCAACTGCATTTCCCTCTTGCTGACCATTCTTCAGGAACCAGACACAAAATCCTTAGAGGTTTGCTCCATCAACCATTAGCCAGTAAAAGTCTAATTAGGTCAGAGACGTACGGCCTGAACCACTAAAAATTTCAACATTAGTGGCTACAGGGTTATTAACCTCACAAAATGTGGATGTATTTCAGAAGCTGCTGGGCTGCATGTTGAAAACTGTGTCACATTCAGTCTTCAGCAGTGAGACTTTGCTCTCCTAAGCCACCAGAAATGACAAAAGGCAACAGTTTTGCTAATGAAAACTGCTTTTTTTTTCTTGATATCAACTATGAGCATGAAGATGATACAAAAGATCTTTTCTAAACAGGCTTTTCCCAGATATTAAAACAGTCTTAGAGTTCCAAAGCATTAGTGAAACAGGAGATGAGGGGAAGTGAAGCCAGAAGCAGTCAGTGCACCTTATGTATTGCAATTTTATAGCTATGATAACGTAAATCTAGTTGTTGGACTAAAATCTTTTAAATCACTCTGAAGTATTTGCAGGTATTCTCCCTTTTATAAACAAGAGCTCACTGCACTCTCAAAAAAAATTAAAAAATTGCAAGCAGGAATTCCTTGGTCTTTTGGGGTCTTGACTCGCTCCACTGACAGGGCTGAGCCCACCTGTTCAGGTGAGATGGGTTGTTGTCCCAGGCCTGAGAGCCAGGAGGAGACACTCCCACCTCACCACCACATCCCCACTATCCGGGTGGGTGAGCAACCTCTTGGTCCCACAACTGCTTAGAGCAAGGAGCTTCCTAACTCCAGAGAGGAGGGATGTCCTCAGCCTGACATCTTGGTTTACATTTCATCTCACTTACTTTGGGCTTCTGTCGAGTGCGAAGGGATTCAGAAGGAGCTGAGCTCTGGGGTCTGATGCCTTAGGGAAGATGCATCAACTTCACCAGGGCCAACCCTTGTCCCTTTGACTTCAGCTGAGTTTTACCATTGTTTCTATTACAGCTTGCCATTAAAAACAGAAGGAATTTGGGACGTGCTGCAGGGGTCTTAGTCCCCAGCAGGCTCCAACGACACTCACTTTCCCTTTGAGGTGTCCCAATGATGCCATATCTCTGTTCCCTCGGTGTTTAGATGTTGCTGGACACAGCAGTGTACTGCTGTCACTGGCTCCAAGGGGACTTCTGAGCAAGTGCAGCCACATCTCGTACCCTGCTCACACAAAGACATGCACATGAGGACGATTGGCAGAATTTAGCTGTAACTTGCACATTATGTCCCTGCAATGAGTCTTTAAAAGGAGACTACTTTCTAATTGCTTCTTAAAAAAGCCTTTAACAGGGACTCCCTTTGGCATGACTCAAGGCTACATTTCTAAATCCAGCTTCTCCCATGAAGTTTACTCTGGCTGTTTGGTTCGGTCGCATCCACATGCTATTTTTATTTTTTTGACCATCAAGCCTGTTTACAGCACAGAGGGACAATATGGGAACAGAAATAAAGCTGGGACAAACCCAAAGGAATGAGTACAGCAATGGTACTGCCAGCATCTCTGGCTTGGAGAGCAGGAGGCGCTGCAGCTGTGCAGCTCCTCAGTGAGACTCAATTCACTGCTCCCTTCTGGTTATGCATTTCAAACCTCAGTTGTGTTTGATTTACCCATCATCTGCAAACTTAATAGCAAACAGTTAAAATGCCTGCATGTCCTTACACTGCTGGCTTTGGATCTGTGGTGCATTACGAGAGAGAGTATTTTCTAGAATACGAAGGCTGAGGGACTGGCTGTCATGACAGTATCACTTTGGGCTTCCTTAAATACAGTAATCAAAGTATTTTGAACAGTAGCCTACAGCTACTGAATACTTTTCTGTCTCAAAATAGACATAAGTCTTCTCCCGCCTTCTGCCATGAGCTCTTTGGTCACTCTGAGGTTTTGGTGGTCCAACCCAGTTCCCTTTGCTACATCCAGTGAGCTCAGCCCAGCTGGTTCCCGAGTCTTCGATCCAAGTGCTACCAGTTTATTCCATGAAACTGAGTCAAAAGGACACAAAATGATAGCAGGGAAGGTTTGAAAGAGGAAATATTGTCTATATTTGCATTTATGTTTTTAATATAGTCATGTTGTCTAGAGGCCAGATTTGGAGAATGGAAGCCAGGAGCCTTGTTTCTATTTTCAGCACAGCCACTGATTGCTCTGTGTTGCTGGCAAATCTTTTAATCTCTTTCCCTCTGTTTTTCCCATCTGTAATAAAGGGATGATCAGACCTCCCCAGCTATGCCTTGTGTGGCAGCATCTTCTGATGAAACAAGGCAAGGACAAAGCATTATTAATCATTCCATATAAAAAAGCCAAGAGGCCACAGGTATTTAAGTACACTTTAGCTATTCACTGCCCCTTTATGCAGCAAGTCTTAATGTTAATAGAAGTTATATATTAATATGGAATGGAAAAGTAGACCCTTCAGGGCACAAAAATAACCATATCCAGAGCACCACTGAATAAATACAATATAAAGAAGAAATCAGTTCAAATACCGAACAAATTGAAAGGCAAGGAGACGTTTAAGAGGAAAAACAAAGTCATGCAGCCTTCCTCCCAGCTGACATCTAACTGCCCTCAGCACAAAAACAGGGATGAAAAGGAGTGTCAGGCACCAAGGGGGTCTAATAAATGGCTAAATATTCCTAGTCCTCCATTTCTTTACCTCTCTGGCACCTTCCTGAGGAGATATCAAGGAGGTGGGTAAAGGACTGAGCTCCTTAAATGCAATACAGCAAAACATGTCCTCAATCGCATGTTTAATCAACCCTGTAAATTATCCCATCAGCCCATGCCTGCATCCTCCAGGTCTGCCACGTGGCCACTTGTCCTTTTCCTCCCACAGAACTACCCTGGGGCTCCTTCCACACAGCCGTCCTGCTCTGCCAGGCACCAAACCTCCATTCTGGGCTGCTCTGCAAAGCTGCTGCCTTTTGGATCCCTGCAAGATGGTCACAGCTGGGATATGGTTACCTGGGATCTGCCACATCTGCTCAGCCTCCTGCCTTCTTAACGCCAGCGGCTGCACCTCTGGCCGGGTGTTTCACACCCCCTGTCCCCACCACTGTGTGGACGCTCTCTTGCACGAATGATCTCTGACACTGCTCTCTGGGGATGAGCCACTCCTATCATCTAAGCAACTTTTGCTCATTTTATTTACATGAGCAGCTGCACTGGCACATTTTGGGGATGATTTGGGAGATCTTGGTGATATGCAGATCTCTCTCCACTGGACCACTGTGGCCACAGGAGGGTGAGTCTTTAAAACCTTTAGCATCCTCCTGTTCTTTCCTTCAGTCCAGTTAATGAAATAATTTCAAACAAATCAGTCTTGCACGAGGCTGCCCAACAGGCAAGCTGCTTATTCCTTGTACAGCCTCCTGGATCCTCTTGAAATAACGTGCATATGCTTTTGGGGCAGAGACCAGCGTTTATTTTGAGAGATGCTTTAGGATCAGGACAGTCACCGCCAGCTCATCACATTTACTATTCAGGATTATTGGACCACAAGCGACCTTTTGGATTCTTAAGACTTGGATTACGAAGGGCTTTATATACTAAGCCTAATGATGTGAATTATAGCCTTAGCATCCTGACAATCAGAATGGGACTACAAGCATTTTACTTTCTTCTATCCACAAAACAGCTTGGACTGGATTTTGAATCCATTTCAAGGGTATGTCAAGCTGGTGCCCATCATAATGATCTAGCTGAGCTGCAAGAAAGGCAGGATGACCTAGGTAAAGGTCATGTCTGAGAGAAATGGCAGGATTTTCTGGATAAGCCAGCTGAGACATCTGTCTGCCTTCCTCTTGAGACAATTATTTTATCATTTCCACATATTAAAAAACCACTCTGGAATGCTACAGCACATTTTAATCCACGGAGTTGCAGTAGTTTGCACAGTATTTTGTCATTTTCAAATCTCTGCAGCAAAAAGTTTTATGGGACTGATGAATATCTTCCTGTAACTGGCTGAACTGGAATACCTCTCAGTTCTCCAAAAACAAACCCCAAACAGCAAAAAAAAAAAGAATCAGCAACTTCTGTGGCCCTGACACCAAGGCACATGTGCTGTCATTGCCAGTGTCAACCGACATGCGTCGAGTCCCACATTACAGTGAAATTTGTTTCCTGTCTAAAAGGTCTGGAGCTCACGCTTCCCATTACCTGCACTCAGGTGCCCTTTCCCAGGACTGACGCGGAGCCCCCTGAGCACCCTCCGAAGTGTTCCCGCAGACACTCCAAACCACCAGTGGCTCGCAGCTGCACGGCAGGTCAAAAGTTTAATTTGACCATTAAAGCAATTTTATGAGGAACACAGGACCCACAGCCACAGCAACGATGCAAATAAAGGTTGATTGATCCGTTCTGCCGGCTGAAATGTCCTTCCATTAGCAAGGAGGGGGGATATTGGCACAAGCAGAGCAGAAAAGCATGAGGAGGACGTGCTGCTTGCAGAAGGACCGCATCGGTCACATTCCCCACATTCCTCTCTTGGGGCAGCAGCCATCTGTGACACCTGTGCAGGGAACAGCACAAACCTACACTCACCTTTCATCTTCTACTGGGACCCCTCAAAACAAAAGCCAGACAAAAATGAACTGAGACACTCTGTCTGCTCTACATTAGCGGGCGATTCAACAAGAGTCAGTGTTTCCTCATCGAGCAATGTCAAAGATGTACTCCTGATCTCTCTGCGGTCACTTTTTTCCCCTCCCTTTGTCCAAAGACAGCTGCAATAATAAAAAAAGGGATTTAGAAAACAACAGGGGAACCCCTGGTTTTTTTTAGCGAGCCAGTGGATATTTTCTAGGACTGAACCAATCTCTGGAAATAATTGCCAAGTTCACTGTAGTTTTCCTTCCACATTCTGTGCTTTACAGTTGGCAGTCCTGGCTGCTCAAAAGAAAAGTAACACAATAAAAGTGCAGAGAGCTATTTCCTGCCACACTGCTGCACAGGTGAATGAGCTTTATTTCAACATCACAGACACAGAACCCAGACAGGAACACCTGGCCTATTTTTAAATTCTGCATTTCCTTTTCATGAGCTGTCTTCATCTTGGCTAATTCAGCCAGCTGAACTTTTCCATCTATCAGTTAAAGTACATTATAATCTGCTCAGGAGGTTGTACAGGAAGGCAAGAAGGATGCTGGTGCAATGCTCGTAATGCAACCATCCCCTCACTGCAGAATGCCCATCTCTGAGACTAAATAGCATGTTAAAAGCACTGAAAATTAAAATTATCCCAAGTGTTTTCTTCTTTTCAATAGTAACAATATCTGACAAAGGTCCAAGTCCTGACTGAGGTGTCTGCACTCTACAAACTGTTTGAGGAAATCATAATTTCTAACAGCAGCATCTCCCTGTGACTGTTCCTTTGCCATGTTCACCCTTCATACGGCTGAGGCCACCTGTACAGAGATGGAGTGGGCTCATGAGCAACTCTGTAATGTGGCCATTTACATGAAGGGACAGCCTAGGGAATGCTGAGGGATCAGGAGGAGGAGAAGGTAGTAGGACACAAAGGAAAGAGCATTACTATAATTTCATGTTAATTTTTTAACTGAAACCAAAGCAGATGTTTCCTTCACGGGACTGGAAGTGACCTGTGGGCAGGTGAGGTGGGGTGAAAATGATCCCACTTCTGAGGTGAGTTTGAAGTTCATCCACAATAACTTCCACAGCTGCTCCATTATCCATTTTATTGCAATAAGCAGCAGAAAGTGGTCCATGGTCTGCAGCCTCCAGAGGGTCCACAGGCTGCTCTGAACACACAGATCCTCTGTATTTACATTATAGTAATGCAAACATCACAAAAGGGGACCTTAAGTCCTTCCTGGCACTGATATGTCACCAGTAGACTGGTTTAAGACTGCTGCTGATCACACTTAGGCACTGGAATTTCACCCAGACTTCACCTGTTTAATGCCAGCAGTTCATCCACAGGGCCTGGCTTACAATCAGCCCTGGTATCTTCAGCTGGCTTGGCCCTGAGCACTAACCACAAGTAGGACTGCAGAGAAGCTCCACATTTATTCTTTCCAGCACACCATAGTGCCCCATTAAACAAGGACAAAAGATTTCCTTATGTAATAGGGATGTTATTTGTTATTTTTAACCTTATGGCAGCCACAATTTGTGCCAGGTGGCACTCTGCCTTAACCAGGCAACTTCAGGAAGTTACATTCCTCACTGTCATCCCTGCCCCCCGGCATGGTTGATGCCCATACATGGTTTCTTGGCTGCCTGTTGTCCTGCCTATCCGAGAGCATGTATTTGTGACAGCTCACGGAAACACCAGTCCTATTTAACAAGGTAAATCAGGGTGCTGATCAGTTCTTTCCAGGATCCTGCAAGAGCTTCTGCTTCTAATAAAGGGTCCTGTCTTTGTGAAATCCATAAAGTCTGTTTATAGTCTGTATCTGTGCTACCAGACAAACACCATCAGTGTAGCTTAAGTTCTCAATATGTCAAAATAGCTTTAAAACATTTAGCTTGAGAACATTGGTTCTTTTAGTCCAATTAAGCCCACAGAAAGCAGACAAAAAAACTCAGTTACAACTCTCAGCAGCCCAAGACTGAAAACAAGCAGCAAGCCACAGGCTGAGCATCCTGAGCAGCTGAGACCCTGCAGCCTCCCTGCTCCCAGTGCTCCCAGACACACGTCGCTGCTCGCCTGGCAACTTCCATCAGCAGCATCACTGGACCAGATTTGGGCAATTTCATGGAGCTTAAGCAAGCCTGGCTGATACAAAGCAAATAAGAGTGACAGATCCTGTGTCCCATGGTTCACAATTTCATAAAATACACGTGGNAAACACAGTTCCAACATCCTGTGGGTCCAAAGGAGCTCAAAAGCAAATGATGATTTTCACAGTGCTGTAGCTGCTCTGGCTATTTATAAGCAAATAAGAGTGACAGATCCTGTGTCCCATGGTTCACAATTTCATAAAATACACGTGGGACCATGAGGAGAATAGATGTAAGTTGTCACACCAAAAGGCTATGTGAAATTTCAATTAGCAGCAAATCTTCATTAAAAAATCTGAATAACGAGAACTAATAGGGAATGTAACTTCACCTTCCTATGAACAGAAGGGTAACTGGTAATTTTAATTATCTGCTCACATAATTTAGAGGTTTTTGCTTGTTTGCCTCTAACACAATCCCCCTTCATTCACTCTCCAGGCAGGAGGCAGAGAGAGGTAGAATTTTAATTCTTCTGGCCATTTATATACATGTGGCATTTGCTGACCTTTAAGTATTTGATTTTGAAACCTATTAAACTTTTTGACGTAGGTGTTTTCGTGGGTTTTGTTGGGGAATGCCAAAAATTTTCTGCATGTAGGGAAAAAAAAAAGAGTAAGAGCAACTGTATGAGTGTTCCTCTGTTTGTACCCAAAGGGCCCTCCCTCTGTGTCTGTAACACCAGTTAAAGTTTCTTAGTAGCACAAGCTTCTTATTCAGCTTTGTTTTGACAAAGAAAGATAAACCACTGTTTTGCTTTGCCCTTCCCCCACCATTTACTCATTAAATTCATTTAGTTTGCTATTCCTCTGCTCCTTGTAGGGGAAAAAACCATATTTTTAAAAAATTACTATTTTAAACCGCATTAAGTTGTTGACTATGTATGTTCTTATGAAGAATTTAAAATAGAACATGACTATAAATCACTGCTAAAATGAGCTTGTCCTGCAAAGGCAGGGACATTTAATTGTGTCCTTGTATGACTGGAATCACTGTAAACAACTAATATTCCTATTTGCAGGGACAGAAATAACAAGCTCATTCAGCTGTACAGAAAGGAAGACATAAAAGGAAACCAAGGGCTAAACCAGAATAAGCCACTGGAAAGTTTTATGTCAACAAAACTGGATTTAAATTAAGTAACATCAATTCACTATTTTGACTGTAAATGAATCAGAACATTAAAACATGTTTTAAAGGGAACATTTGTGATGAAACATCTATGACTAGTTCCTACACCAAAGGAATAGGAAAGTTCCTACTTATTTCTTCTGTGCAGGATGAAAGCCCCACAGCAAAGTTACTTCTCTGGCTTCAGTACTGCTTCATAGACCTAAATTTTGAAAACAAGAACAACAGCAGAACTGCAAGGAAAACACTGAATAAATGACATATCAGTTACACACAAAGGGAAACACAGCCCTGATGACATAATTAAGAAGTCCCTTCATACTACATATGTGTGAAGGAGTAAAATTTAAGATACACAACCAATTTCCACTCTTACATTTCCTCATTTTCTGAGTGCTTGACTTTGCACCTTAAATCTCTTTTTATGATTATTGTTTCTGGTGCTGATTTGCAGAAAGGTGAGTAGATTTTAATGTTTGTTACTTTGCCTTATTCAGTGGCAAGGTTTTAAAACATCCACACAACAAAACCAAAACCCCCTAGCCCAAACCAAAGACGTGAATTTCTAAGCTGTTTGAAATGACGGGAGATGAGCCAATAGTCACCTTGCTTTAAAATCAAGAGAAACACAGCAGAGCAATTCTCCAGTGAGAGGAAACAAGGAAATAAACGACACATTCAGCAACTATGAGACACCCTTTCCAAATGGGGACAGAGAGTTCATTTACCCAGTTATTTTACAATGGCGACAACAAATTAAAATTGTGGGCAGAAAGCAGAGAACCAAACAGACAGACAACCCATAGCAAGGATCAGCCAAATTAAAGGGAACTTTTTACACTGTCAAATTTTGAGTAATTAGTACTTCCATCAGAGGCACAGTTCCAGCTTTAAGCAATTCTATGTAATTAATGTTCCTTTATTTTGCCTAGAAATCCTGACTTCAGCATTCTCTTAGGACACGCATTCTGCTAAACAGAGCCCCACAATACAGATTAACTCAACTAGAAGACGATTAGCATAGGCAGATGGAGATGTAATTTGTCATTCTGTACACACTGTTACTTCTAGCCTTGGATGCAATTTTTTCTTAACACAGCAGACTGATTCAAACAGAGGCAGAGACATGATTTTGTTCTATCTGTACCCACAGGATTGCCCAGGCTACAAGTGATGCAGAGATTTGAAGATTCTACATGACCAAATGACAAAACAAAGTGAATAAAGTGCCAGGTTGTATCTTCCCATACAGCTTCAACCAGCTACAGGAATTCAGTAAATGATTATACCCTTGATACTTTAAAATAAATCATTTAAAATGCACCATGGAGGAAATATTGTTATACTTGTTCACCACGCAGTGTAAGGAAGCAGAAGCTGATCTGGTGACTAGCACATGGAAAAGGCAAAATTTACCTGCCAGAGACACTGCAGAATTTGCACACTGTAAACTGTCTGGGTCCTCAAAATCCTGTCTTTCTTTTAAGTGGGCCTGGCAATACATGTCTCTTAAAAATATGTGTCCTTTTGTACTACATGGCTGTCCTGAAGGTGACTTGTTTGCCAACCAGTGAAAGATTCCTCAAGAAAAAGGTGCAGAGTAAAAAAGTGAAATGCCATTGAAGTGTCCTTTCCTATTTACACTACAACATCAAGTGTAAGACAACTCTTAGGTTTTTTCATATTGAGCTTTGAAACACAAGACACATGCAACACCACCAAGCAGAAGTTTAACAAACCTTTTCTCCAACTTCAAGACCCCCCTGACCTTTGAACAGCACCTACACCAAGAGGAAGGTGGGCAGAAAGCCCATGATTTGCTTTCTCTGACAAACACAACCACAGCAACAATCACTTCATTTGTAGCTTCTGAATTTTCCATAACTGCAAGAAGCAGAGACCAAATCCTATCTCCTTCACCCAGCAATAGGTAGGAGTGAAGGGAAAGCTGAAACAGCGGTTGAGGAAGAGGAGAGCAGAGCAGGACCTCACTGCCAGGGGTCTATTACCATGCTGGTGGGAGGCTCTAACTGTTCTTTTCCAAATACTGCTGTCCACATGGACTCCAGATTGGCAGGTCTTGTGTGCTTTTAATGTTAATTGATATAAAATGAACCATGACATTCTTGATCTACAGAGCATCTCTTCTCACAGATTTGTCAGCACTTGCACATGGTCAGAACCAAGGCCCAAGAAAAGCAAACTTTGACAAAACTGTCAAAATCACAAAAGGTTCACACTTTTTTGCNAGGCTCTAACTGTTCTTTTCCAAATACTGCTGTCCACATGGACTCCAGATTGGCAGGTCTTGTGTGCTTTTAATGTTAATTGATATAAAATGAACCATGACATTCTTGATCTACAGAGCATCTCTTCTCACAGATTTGTCAGCACTTGCACATGGTCAGAACCAAGGCCCAAGAAAAGCAAACTTTGACAAAACTGTCAAAATCACAAAAGGTTCACACTTTTTTGCCCAGATCTTACCTTTATCATCTTTCTTTTTTTACAAGTCTATTCCAAAGTGCATTTGCAATGTGCTTGTCCTTTTAAGCTGCAAGGTATGTTGAGTGCACAATGTGGAGCCACAGCTTTGCGTGACAGAGAAACCAAAAGTGGCAATGCTCACGCATCTTCAGAGAGAACAAAAATTCATCTCTGGCACATAAAGCGCAATGAAAAACTCACAAAAAGACACTTTGAAAACTTCATCCATGAGAAATTCCTATTTTTCCTAGAGGAAAGAAAAAAGTACCAGCTTCTGCTTGGAGTGAGAGCAGTTTTTCCCAGCTGCATAATCTCACACGTAAAATATTTGCTCCAACGATCTTTATAAGTTCACTAAATGTCAGGATGGCTTCTTTTTACTACAGATACTTTTCACCAGCTTTCACACTGGAAGATCAGTGTTATAAAGCTTTGAGCCTCAGGGAGGCTTTGGCTCTGCCTCCTCTGCTGCCCTGTGGTACTGCCACAACTGCTGAGGAACCACGAGCAGCTCACTGGAGAACCGGGACACTGCTGCTCAATTCTGCCCAACTCCAAGTTGCGCCAAACTCCACACCAGTTATTGTGCTAGAGCAGGGCATGCTGGTCTCTAGTATTTTTTGACTGAAAACATAATTTTCAAAGCATAAGTTATTTGTTCTTAGTAATATATTTCTTACTTTTACAGATTTGTATTAATCCGTGGCTGTGAAGGCTGTCAAATCCACTCAAATGCTTCTTATTGAAAAATCAGGCCTGCATATCTGTAGATCCTCCCCTCCTTCACCCATCCAAATTAAAGCTGTAATTCCCAAAGACAGCCACTCTTCTAAAACACTACACATTTCATATAGTTGTTATTAGTAAAGTATGAACAATGTTTGCAGAAACATTAAAGAATCAGGTCAAGAACTCTGTCTGAATACCAGTGTTATTAAATAAGTAAATCATCCAACTTTTGAGTAATTAATGTCCTTGGTTTTCACTTGAAAGCCTCATTTTCAGCATGTTCATAGGAGGCAAATGTCCTACACCAAAAAGAATGAACAGGAATTAACTCTTTTGGATGCCAATTACCAGAGAAAGATGAAAATGCAGGATTATCAGGCCAGATCCAGCATAGCACTTCTTGTTGCAGGGCAAGTTTAGGTACAATCTGATGATTTCACCACATATAGGCAAGGATTTCATCTGTTCCCATCTGTGCATTATCTAAATATCTAAACAATTGCCCTAATGCATTTGAAAACTTTAAAATACAAAAGGAAAACTAACAAAGCTGATGGTATCTCCAGATCACCGCATGAAGTACTAATAAGCAACTGTGTTATACAACCCGTGTTCAACAGACTGAAAATGATCTTTCCCAAATCCAAGTGACATCCTTCTGAAGCTGAAAGTGATAGATTACAGCTGGCTGAGCACGCACTGTACTGTACACTCATTTTAAAAGCTGCCATTGTAAAAGACCCTCCAGGCTTTTCGCTGGTTCCTTTGCTCTTCTTATTAAGAACGGTAAAGTTCCTCTTATTTAACAGTAATTACGGAGGCAGATGGAGAAAAACTAATGAGAGGGAGAGAGGTTTATTTTTCTGAAGATGTGCAGTAAGATTCATAGCAAGTCTGTGGACCATATATGTTATTTTTATTTCATCACCTCAAAACACGATAAATATTTGCAATTGCAAAAAATTATGAGTACAAAACTTATCAGGATTCTTATTAGAAAATTACATCTTTACAACTCCTTTATAGCCTCTGTATATGACATCCTCTCCTTCCCTCCACCAGACAATCATTAAGACACAAAAATTCTCTCAGGACAGCAGTTGCAGAACTTGCCGTACGCGCTCACACTTCTCCAGCACGTTTGGGTCTTCTCCATCAGAACCATCAAATTCCTTCATAAAAGCTTCAGCTTTCTGCACAGTTTTGTCTCTTGCCCCGCCCTGAAGGCCTTGCAGATAATCCAGTAAAATGGTGAAATACTTGTCTGGAACCTTTAAAGAAAAACGAAAAACAAGGAAGGAAAAATCTGATTTATCTTCTTCCCTCTCAATACTCATTCGCCATCATGTCACAGCATCACCTGAAAGACAATCAGGAGACGGGCAGAGGCTTTGGTGTTTGCCAGTGCCCAACTCCAAGTGGAGATGTTTGAAAGGTACGAGCTGCCGGGGGGGAAGGACCGTGGTGAGACGACTGTCATGTGCTCGGACGGGCAAAGCATCTGAGAGGAAATGCTTAGCAGATGTGGAAAGGCTGATCAGCAAATGCAAACACTCCCTGACAGGGAGCTCAAGGCTGTGAGGGTTGGTGGAAGAAAAAAAAACAAAACAAAATGCACCAGCCAAATCCTCCTTTTGAAAACACGTGTGTGAATCTTGCTAAATTTGGTGAGAATTGCATGAATGTGCCTGAGGAAAGAATTTTGCCGGAATTACCCTCGCCCCTACCCAAAAATCACTTGTTTGCTGACTTGAGATACCACCCACCATCATGCACTTTGACAGAATGCTTATACAAAGGAATGGAACTTAATTTGAAAAACAAATTGAAATTCAGACATATGGAAATAATTTTTAAATCACGCTGACTAAAACTGATAGGCTGAACCAACATGTCCAACATTAAAAGCACTTTAGTCATCTACAGTTGCGTTACCCCTGTTTCCTTCCCTTTCTAACCAACCAGTCATAGACTAAATTTTAGCTTATCTGGTAGAACATACAGTTTAAATGATCATTACCTTAATCTTGGCAATAACTTAGCAAAGACATTGGAATGATTTATTCAGTATTTCAAACGAAAGTAGTAGGTGAACAGACCTATCTTGAAGCATATCTTAACTTCATGTTGGGTATCTGTGGAACAGGTTTCAGCCAATAACAGAATATTTTTTGCTGTGAATCAGGGGATGTTAAAATGACCTCATCCTGCAAACATTTTTCTCCATGTTTAACTTTACACATTTAACTTGACATGAGTCAAGTTAAACACATACGTAAGTATTTAAAAGACTGGAGACTAATTATTCGAGGGCGGTTTCAATTCTGCAAAGTATCAACATTTCAGAGAAGACAGAGCTTCAACAGACACTTAATTTACAACCTATTTCTCCATCAACATTTGGCAGCAGAACTTTGATCACTGAAACTTCTATCACTCCAAAATAAGAGGAAGAAAGAATATTCCAACACTGCCTTCATCCATCAGGCATATTACAAAGCAATAAATCAAAACTAAAAGTCTGCATTCAGCCTCATAACTTGTACACTATGGAAAACCTTCTAATTCTTCACACAAACACTCTTGCGTTAAAGAAACAATAGTTACAAAAAAATATTAATTTTACAGTGACTAACACTGAAATGGATGATATATGAAGTGTTGCTATAATACACAAATCAAACACGTTTAAACATAATGAAAAATGTCTCTATTTCTGAACGTTTTTACTCACAGTAAGCTCGTAAGAATAACAGACAAACCATTCAGATGCAAACAATTTCAGTGTGACAGTGCTCCTTTAATGCAGATACTCAGTACTGAGCTTTTAAAGCTCAGCAACATTTCCATGTTTCAAACCTTGGCTAAATTATCTCTATAATTTACAACTCTTGTTCTCAGCCCTCATGGCACAGACATACCTGTGGAACTACAGTTATTATTATTATTGCATCATTTAAGCAAAATGCTTGAAGGGGCAATTGAAAACCTACTCTAAACTTAGAAATACTAACTGTGCAGGCTGACACGTGGCTGCCTGAAGCCCAGAAAACATTTAGCATTTGGCCCCAAGGGTAAGTGCTTAAGTGTCCAAAAAGCCTGATTTTTTTCCTTTAACACAGCTCTGAGGTTTATTTCAGCGGGAGCTCACAATACAGCACCCTGCAGGCAAGGTGAAATCATGTTTCCTCCTGACTTACACATACAGTAGGGCCATAGCAAGGACTGGAACACTCAAAGTGCCAGCAAAAACTTTATGAAATCCAGATTTTAATTCCTCAAACACAGTATTACAAAAGCGGCAATTTCAGGGGTCTTGGTGAGGTTTTCCAAGAAGGAACACAATTCTTCTTCCAAGATCAGTTTTAGGCTGGTTTGAAATCGGAGATCAAAATCTCCCACCACGGCTCTGGAAGTGGAAGTGATGCTTATGGGATTTTATTATTATTCTTTTGTTAAACTGTTTTGACCTTTTCCTTATTTCTTTTTGTCTCTCCCACACTAATCTTGCCTCTGTTCTAACTGGAGCTGATTAAAATGGAAACATCCCGAAGCGAAATAATTCCTGCCATCGGGAAAAGCAGGGAAACACTGTGAAAGAGTAGCAGGAAAAGAACAGTTATCACTTTACAATGACACTATGCAACTCACGAGTTTTCAGACTTGGAGACTTGCAAATCTCCACATATTTTGCAAAGCAAACACAGATCTCAGCACAGAGGACCTCTGCTCACTGCCACCACACTGCCTTTTGGGTTACCTTCCAAGGAAGCTTCATCTCCAGGCAGCCCTGAAGCTGAACACAGCTGATCTATGACTTTCTAAAAACGCTGTGCCAGGTGACAAAGATCAACAAATGACCTAGTGTTTGTTTTATACTGGATCCTGGAGAAGTATACACACCATAGGTACACAGGCTTGGCTTGGGATGTGTCAGCCAACCACCAGATAGATTTTAAAGGGACTTAAAAAAACCTTCATGTAGCAAAGAACTTTAAAAACCTCAACTTATTTCTTACAGAAAGAGGCGTAGCACTGCAGGATACTCAGCTCAGTGCTTTGCATGGCTTTTCAGTAGGCATCCAAGTGACACCACGAGATCAAAGATGCGGCTCAGGAAGGAAAGAAACTTATGTCTTATGTCTCTTTTTGTACTTTAGTCATGCTTGGATTACCAACAGATTTTATTCTGCAATGGACAGGAAGTTGAATTTGGGTATAAAAAATATTCAAAAGAAGCTGGGTGTGCCCTCCCTATGGTCCTGATGAAGAAAGAGACTTCATCATACGCCTAATTATAAGCACTTGAACAGTTCTACTAACTTTACTGAATCTGGATGCAGATGTTCATCATCCTCTGAAGCTCATATTCAGTCTTCTCTGAGGATTAAACTACAAAATATGTGAATTTAAATAAATCACAGCACTTTCAGCAGATTAAAAAACAAAAGGAAGCTCCATTTCAGCGTTGAGAAATAAGGGGTTAAGCTGTGTTTTGATACATAAAACAAACGCTACCTACGGTTCATTATGTCCCAGTATAATTCAACACAAACCCCAAAGTAAACAGGCAAAAAGTAAAAACATTGTTCTGCCTGCCAAACAATTTCTAGGTAGCTTTGAAGAGCGTATGTTGGTTTGGAAAGGTTGATAAAGGTTTTTAAAGGGGAAACATGAAAACTGAAGACAGAGCACACAACCCAGAAACCACCATCAAATTTGTATTCTGCAACTCATCTTTTTAATGTATTTACACCCTGTGAACATTTTTGCCTTCATGAAACTCTGCTTTTAATTATCTGCGTCTCTAAAAGTATTTTTAACCGGAAAGGTAACACCCTATGTCAGGTGATTGGCTTCAGAGCTTCTGAGTAATTTGGATCGGGAGGATTGGTATGAATAAATGTTCAAGTGCATACAAAAACATCAGCAAAACCTAAATGAGTGTCAATGAAATGAATCAATAAATAAGGCATTGTGCAAATGGGCAGATGTTTGTTCTATTACACAACAAAATAAATGACCTGAAACTCCCACTCGATGCCACGACAGCCAGGCTTATTGGAAATTCCATTTATGTTGCTTTTTCAGTTATGAAATGAATGGATTTCAGTATGGATGAAATCCTGGCTTCTGGTTATACTTTATGTTTTGCACAATCAACATCAGGTCTCACTTATATTTTAATGAGAAAGTTATTTTAACATCTTGGCAATAAGACTGTACATATTCTATGGAGCCAGAGATATCTGAAGCAGTATGAGAATCATGGTTTACAGTATTGGGTTCCACACTAGGAAATTCAAATTAAGGATATGACTCAAATTCTCAGCAAACTCCAGGTTTAAATAAAACATGAATCTGCTCTATTTATGCTTGACATACATCAAATATAAAAATCTAGCATACACAGGAGAATGATCACCAACAAAGTAAAAATATCAATGACAAACAACTAAAATGATTCAGCATCTTGGTTAAAAACAAAGTAAAAAAGCAGCATTAATACAAACCTTCTCTTTATCATACATGTGCAGGAGAAGCCACGTCTGTCTTGTCTTTTGAAACTTCCATTCTTCTGGGTTTTCAGACCAGCTGCAGAAAATTAGGAAAAAAAAAATTTGCTTAAACGAAATACTGTGATATCAAAACATTCTTTACTCAGAAAATATTCCCTACCATGCTTCCAAGTGACTTGGTACAAGTTTTGTGGCACAGACACTGGCGCACATTTTGTACAAGGCCACCTGGCTTCTCTGCAAATAGTGAGAGGTTATAGGAAGATATCACAGTCAAGAATGTTCTAAGTTTTCCTCAAAAAGCACTGATTCCTTGATGTTAAATATCAAGCCCCACTCCCCAGTCCTTTAGGAGAGGTCACTGCCCTCATTTGACCCACAACAACCACTGAGCACCCCAAATCCTTATCCCAGCTGTGGGGCTACCTGATTATTTGGGGAGGTGGAGTGGACAAGGAATCAAATTTTGGGTTCAGAAAGTCGATATTTCACAATGAACTGAAATTTATATAAAATGAAGCAGCCTCTGAAGGACTGGAAGGAGAAACTTGTGCCCCAAGGGTCACCTCAGCGATGGCTGGAGCCCATCACAGATGGCTGTTCCAGAGCAGACATAATTCATTCTTCAGGAGCCTATATTTAAGGCTTGGGTTTGCCTAAAGGTGTGACTTAAATATTTATGTTTCCACTATTGAAAAATGGTTTTTTATCTCTCTCTCTCTCACACACAAGGAATACTTCAATACTGTTCAAAGCAAGGGGGCAAAACAAATGACTAACATCTGCAAACGTTCTTTGGTTGTTTAGCAAACACATTTTAAATATGCAAAATTTTAGTTGGGTTAAAATAGCACATTTACATACATCTTGAACGCATTTTTCAAGCTGGTATATTCTGTTTCAGATGAAGAAAGAGACATTTATTTCTATAAACAAATGAGCAAACCAGCAAATCTCACTGCAAAATGAAGACTTCTTTTTAAAATTACATGCTTGAAAATTAGCATCTTAACATGTACAAAATCTGACAGCACACTAAAATATAATTTAAAATGAGAGAATAAAAAAAATAAGGGGAAAACCCAGAAACTTTCACACTTAATTGATTTTTCTCTAAAGAAAAATAAGTCTCCAGAGGGTAGCATGCAAGATGCCATTAATGTTCCAGCTTGTTTTACACAGTAATAGAGAGCACAGAAATCAATTGAAAAGCCAGCTGGGTATGAGAATTAGTATTGTTTAAACACTGTAAAGTCTAATAAAGCAAAAGAGTCCTCATCTTTGCTGAATGCTGCACCAGCTAATACATTGTTCAGCCAATTCAATGAAAGAGAAAAAAATGAGACCACAAATTTGTACAGAAAGGTTCCATGGAAGCCTCTGAAGAAAATTCAAAGAAAAAAAATACTGTCTTGATGTTCAAATTCAGAAATCATGTTAAGCAGCAACAGCTCATTAGGGTTATCACCAACTAAACTTGATAAAATAGTTTGTGACCAACATATAAGGTAAAAATCAGACAAATAAGCAGCAAAGTAACCAGAGCAAACCAGGAAAGGCAGACAAATAACCACAATACATAATCTTTTACATGCTCAAACAAAATCTACAAATGAGCTTATTTAGGGGCATCTTTTGGAACATTGTCAATAAATAGGCAGAAGTTTGCAAAAAAAATATTGCACAAAAGCAGGAGACCAAAGAGCTGACTGACAAAACTCACAGAATGAAAAAAAAGATTATTATTATAGGGAAACCATCCTTCTCCCATCACCACCAGCCTAAAAACCAAAGTACTTGCAAAACAATGATCATTCAACCCTTGGTGTCACTTTGCCTTCGCAGCAGGGTGCCCAACTGGACAACAACCACTGTCAAAATGACACCACCTGGAATGTGAGGGGCCACAGAGAATGAAGTAAAAAGGGCTGTGCAGGTGCAGTTTGTGGGGCAAACAACAACCTGCTCATTTGTTCCCACTTTCTCTGTTTGCCAGGCAAACGCAGTAGCTCCTAACTAAGACACTGGGACTTCTGCAGGAAGCGACCAAACTTCTAAAAGTCCTTCAAAACAAACAAAAAACCAAAGACAATGACAGTGCTTGCTGTTCTTTCAACCCTTTCCGTTAGGAGGTTCATCATCAAGAAGAAGAAGGTAGGTCTAGAATTTTTTTAATGTTAACTAAGCCTGGAAACAGTTTACATGATAGTCTTTGCAAGGTGACGAGAACAAGCTGAATGACAGATCTGTGACCTCATCCTGTGAAAACATTCCCTCTTCTAATGAAAACCTTTTTACACGTTTGTATTTCTCCACACAATTCTATGTGTTTAGTCATTTGCAATATCCCTCGGTCAGAGTACCACAGAGTACTCTGAATCCTTTTTTCTCTGCTAATTTTATGTTTCTATCACTTAGACTATCACCTGAGTACTGTTGGCATTTAAAGTTCAAAAATACAGCCTGATTTCACTAATCTCCCATAAAGCTATAGGACGCTAAAATATTTTTATTACCTACTTTATAAACAACTGAGACCAGCAAATGAGTGCACTATAAGGTTAATTGCTCTTATTAACCCATTACCAAAACCATATGCTCTCTTCTACATGTTAAGGCAAGTCGTTGCACTCCTGCATCCAAGATCCCATATGGACTTTCACTCCAGTGAATTCTCTTGTAGAAACAAACAAAAGTTTTAGTTTGTCTTCCTGAAAGGTTCTGCTCTATATACACCACAGTAATTCATATAAACAGCAAATACTTTAACATAATCAACTGCAGAAAGTACATTTGTGCCCATTACAGCACTGGAGTCTCACAATTTCTTTTGCTTTGTGCTCTGTCCTATTAGAATCAAATCCTAAATTAGTACAGTAAGAAAAAAATAGTATTTTCCTTAATAGTCAATGGCTATACTTGTATTTTCAGAAAATACTCCCAGGTTTTTAACTGGTACTATATCCATGGTTGTATCAACTCCTGTTTCTCCCCGTTTAAGCAAACGGTCCTTCTGACCTGAATTTCTATCAAACTGTGGTCAAAACACTCCGGATAATGGATGCACAACCTTTAATGCAGATAACATGACAGTTGCTCTCTGTAACTGGTTCCCCCAACAGTTATTAAAATAAAACTTTTCCACTGATTCCTATGACTATTACAGCTTTTTCCTACTCCACTGACAGCTTTTAAACCTATGGAAAGTATCGCTCCATGACAAAGTGAGAGGGGTATCTCCTTTTATCAGGATGACATCATTAGTACATTTTTAGAAATGCTCAA
Organism: Cephalopterus ornatus; assembly: GCA_013396775.1. Lineage (NCBI taxonomy): Eukaryota > Metazoa > Chordata > Aves > Passeriformes > Cotingidae > Cephalopterus > Cephalopterus ornatus. The sequence continues at coordinate 109,416 of VZRE01009016.1, read as the reverse complement.
CTTTTAAACCACAGAAATTCAATCTTTGCAACACAAGAGAGCTGTTTACATGCAGATAAGCTTCCTTGACATACTACAGCAGGAGAAAAGGCTTTTCCTTTCAGTGATTAAATATACAGAGTAAGACCAACTACATTACAGTTAAAAAAACCTCTTTTTATAGACAATCACAACCTCTTCCACAGTTTGAATTAATTTGGTAGCCTCTACAATTATCTATGTCAGGATCTAATATAAACTATGGAATTGGATGAAAAATATACATGTGTAAAACATGTATTTTTCCAGTGTGCCTCAGGCTAATTTTCAATATATTGTACAAACAGTAATTGCCTTCTTTACACATTTAATGTTTGAATCTTTCTTATGAGCTCCAGTTCATTGAAAAAACATATTGGTTGACTTTAGTTAAAGGGAACTTAAAATGTTTGTGCAAATGATCTTCCTAAATGGCTTTGAAATTGAAGAGACAGAGGAAGTGAATCAAATTAATCAACAAGCTTAGGAAATTTTACATTTGGGTTTTTGTTTTTTACCATGAGTCTCCTGTTGAAAAGCTGCACAAGATTCTCACTAGTCTATCTCATAGATGACTTTTAGTGCCTATAGACATCTCACACAAATCTATTCCCAAAACATGGGAATTCAGGCAGCATAAGTAGGCAAACAGGAGACAATTGGTAGCGTGCAGGGCAGGACACCCTCTGGGATGCTCTGATAGAAAGAGATGGGGAAGGGAAAGTAGTCAAATTGGTTCCAGAAACACAGTAAGAGAAAAACATTATTGTTACAAATCATATTCAGGAAGTCAACACAATGCATCTGCTCAGACTGCCAGCCAGGACAAAACCCTACAAAGCTGTCACAACTGGTAAATAATCACTGTGTGTAGAAGTCTCACGAAACCAGAAAGGCAGACAGAGATGTGACTGCTGATAACCTTCCAGAAGACACGAGAACACTGCTGCATGCCAAAGGCAAGGACACCTAGACCCACCTACACGCACTGCTCCAACCGCGTGCCACTGTCCAGTCCACCTTGGATACACCCTCCTGCCTGGGTATCTATCCAAGGAAAAGCAGGCTGCCACCAAATTTAGATTTCTCCAGCATATAACCTAGGCTTAGTATCAGGGAATTAATTGGAAAGGTTTCTCCAGCCCTGAGAACCAGCTCAGAGTGCAGCCTCCCCCGCGATTTACCCATGAGGACCCTTATGTCTTGACTCTCCCGAGTTTCCCTCAAAGGAGGGACAGAGCCACAGGTCTGGTTCACCACATTCATGAAAACATTAAAAGCAGCATTCTACAACAGTACATAAAAATTGTCACATTCCTCCCACCTCATTGATCTGGGGTAGTTTTCTGTTTTGATACACCAGTTACTCATCACCCTGTCTTTAAGGATCACCTATGTTCTTCTACATGGCCCCCAAGGAAGGCTGAACAGGAGTTACGGCACATGACTAAGGCTTGCAGGAATCGAGTTAGGCACTTTATTGCCCAAACTCTCTGCAAACAGCATCATTTCTGCCCTATCGGTAAAATGTGGATAACAGGTGTTTCCTCAATAAAGAACCACCATCCTCTAAAAAATCCCCTTAAAGGTATTTAAAGCCTTGCTGAAACACTTGGCACTCGAGTGAACTGCTGTAATATTTCACAGTGCAACACACACAATAGCAGCCACTTTAAACCCCTACGCACTGGTGTTTAAGGCAACTCACTGCCCTTATAAGGCCCGAATTTGGAAACTCTGAGCACTGAGCCAGTCCAACGGTGAGCACAACGCACATATGGCCAACAGGTGAGCACCAGAATGCTGCTCCTCAAAGAGGCTCCCTGGAACCTCTGGAAGCAGCATGGAGGGAGGAAAAACTGGGCATAAGCTTGTTCCTTGTGGGAGAAGAGCCATTTTATGCATAAGAGGTTTTATACGGATGTATAAAATAAATATATGGATGTGGATGGAAGTTTTATATGTGCCCTACAGTGCATATAGTGAAGCAGGAATAATAATTTCTTGTCCAGTTATAACACGTACAATTATTTAAAGGGAAATGTAAAAGCGTTTATTTTTATTGAGGGTATTCAGAGTTTCTTCTATTTCTCTCAGGGGCATTCAAAGCGAATTTCCTTTTACAAAGGTAGGTTTGGAATGTCTGGTTTTGTACCCAGCTGCATGCCCAGAAAGCCACCTCATGGCGCACTTCAGCACTCGATGCAAGGCAAGAAAAAATCGAATTTCAAGTGCGTATGATGCTGATTTTCCTCATTTGGAAAAAAAAGATAACCAAAATTTGAATTCTAAAAGATTTTCAGAGACTAGACTGGAAAAGCTGCAGTTAAAATCTTGGACACACTGATCCATGGCAGGACCCAAGATTTAGATAGACATAAGAGACACTCGTGGCTTTTATTTTTAACTGTGTTTTTCTCATGTTATGGAGGAGTCTTTTTATTTCCCAACTCCAGTTCCTGGAGAAAGTTAATATATTTACACTGATATTCTCCGATCCAGTTTGGAATCTAAATAAATTTTGACTCAGATAAAGGTTTTCCTTATTTTCCTGGAAGAGAAGAAAAGACACTAATGGAGCTCTTTTGCCAAAAGAAAACTTGTTAAAATTGTCAACAGATTTTAGAATCAGTGCCACATTTTTGGTTGAAAATCCTGGCACCATTCCTCAATCTGTGGTTTAAAAACAATTTTTAATATATTCTTCCATCTGGTTTAGACGCAGGGTAATGACTACAGACTTGTGAAAAGGCAAGGGGAGGAAGCTTTTTCCTTTTAATTTAGGAATCACACATGCAGGAAAAAAATAAATGTGCTTTTTAGTGTCCCATTTTTGCCCTGATGTCCAAGATAAGGACAGATCGTATCTGGTTGTATCCGTACAGCAGACAGGTCACAGGATTTTCTTAGAAAGTATTTAAAAAGCAAAAGGAAAGGGCCTTTGTGCCACAAAGCAAAGCTTTGATTAAATCTACATAAAATGTTTATCGCAGCTTATCTTTTATTATATGTACTTTTATCACTTGCCATTATTTGCGAGGTTTTATATTATGTTTGCATCCCGAGGCTTCGGCCAAGCTAAAAACCCCCTTCCTCCCCCACCACAGGCTCCGTTCAAACGCAACATGAGACGTTCCCTTGAAGACCTTCAAGTATAAACAGATGAGACAGATGATAAGTGGAAAGAGAAGCTGACCCAGAAAATTGTAACAATGCCTCAAAATCATACGGCGGGTCGCGAGTGGAGCTCCTGTCTCTTACATCTGGTACAGTCCACGTAGGGAAACTTACTGTGATTCAACTGTTCATAGACACCAACCCACCTGCAAATGCCAACAGCATTCCACTGGGGGAAAAAATCCTTTACAGTTTCTTTAAAAATTGTCTCCTTAACACGGTTATTTAGCTGCTGGTATCTGCATCAGCCTGTCTGCAGCAAAACTGCTTTTTGATTAGAAAATATGTAGCACTATATATTAGAATATATAGTAGGAAAAATATATATTAGAATATATATTGGAAAATATACAGAACTGTATATTAGAATATATATAGCACTAATAATAGGCTGAGCACTTTCTGATGTTTTCAGTAATAACAAAAAGGTCAGCAGTAGGCTTGAAAGCCCACAGCTACCATTACTGTATTATTAAGCTAAATGTGCTTTTTATTTTATATACATTCATAAAAAGAACATAAAGCAGGAGTTGAATTATCACAGAAGAATAAAAAACAGAATTTGAGCCCTTCACAGCCAATCTGTTCTGCTCCTGCAAGGAATATACAACCAAGTGCTATCTCAAAGCTGTGCTGAAGTCCCATCTCCTCTCCAGATGTCCATCTTTTCTTGCACTTAATTCTGATCACAACGATGCCTGGACCAGAAATAAGGGAAAGGGAAAATGAAAACAACTGTTCTGCCTCCCTCCCATGAAGAACATCCTGGGGGGTACGAGGAGATAAAGAGGGCCCCACAGTCTGTATGAAAATCATGTAAGAAGCCAGCTGCATGTAAAATCATTTCCAAAAGTTGGCAACAATCCAGATATATAAATGCTTTCTGAAGATCAGATGAGGGATATGCTACCAGACCCAGAAAAAAACAAATAGGGTCAACTCTCTTCTCCTTTACTGTTACACCATATAACGTCCAACTGTGGTACAGAACACTCCTGCCAAGGCACAGACTCAAGCTGAGCAGCTCATTTTCACTGCTTTTTAAATTTTAAATCAGCTTCAAAAACTTTTAAAGGTTCTTCCCCCCCACCCCCGCAGCACCTCAAAGAAAAATATAATTTTTTTTTTCTTATTTCACATGAAATCCAAGTATTTCTATTGCTGGCTAATTAGACAAAGCTCATCTCTGTTACAGGAAGCCCCACGCAGCCCTCTTCAAATAACCCATCACACAGATGGGTTTTACAGTGCCTCCGAGAAGTAACACACTTGGGGTTATTCTGGACCAACAGCCAGAACATATATAGAAGTTTTAAAAAAAAAAAAAAAAAAGGACATGTCAACCATCCTTGTCATTTTTTACATCCCAGTTTGGACATCCCACGGCTGCATTCATTAGGAAGTATGGCAGAGGCGGATGGAGACACTGTTGCAGGCCCTGGTCCTTTGAATCTCCCAAGTTATAACCTTACAGACTAATTTACTCTTCATATGGCAGAAGAGTTCTAAAGAGGGACAATATTAATATCAAGATTGACCTAAAAGTGTACAGCAGTTGACAGCCCATTCACTTTTTTTTTATTTAGTTAAGATATTCAGTTATCTCTCAATGCATAATAAAATCTGCTACTGCACAATGGTGTTCAGGACAGTATCAGATTCCCCTCTTCTAATACCCTGTGACATGTGTTGTACTACTAAGATTTTAAATAATCTATGCTTAAAGAAATGGATCTGCCAATTACTGCTTCCTGCAGATGGCTTTCATTCCAATTCAATTTCTTTCATATAAAAGGAATTCCTGATACCTTTTTCGGCATCATCATATTAATGAATGTGTGAAGGAGGAGACAAGTTTTATTAAGGATCTAGTTTTATTATTTAAAAAATACTTCTTGTTATTCTAACTCAGGTTAGGAAGCCTTGACAGCTCCCTAGAGCTAATTGACTAATAATCATTGCCAATTGCATTTTAAATTTTAATTTTGGCTTTGGCTGACTAGATTAAATGATTCCCTAGAGCTACAAAACTACTCGCCACTACCACGAGTATTTGGGCATTAGATGAATAGTCTGAATGTGTCTGAGGAAGTGAGCAGTGGTGTTAATTCTCCTAGATCAAAATTTTATGACACAGAGAAAACATAAAACCTTCCTTCTGCATTTCTGCCATGTCGAGAACACAGTCGGAATGGAAGAAGATGGGCGAGTACAAAATGCCTTTTCTCAAAGCCAGAAGGGGGGTTAAGGATGGGATGCCTGGGCTTGGAGCCAGGATTGGAGAGACAGGGGAGAGCAGACTTCACAAGCTGTGCCTCACACTCCTTCGATGCAACCTCACTGCAAATGACATTTTATCACAATAAAGTAAATAATCCCCGAAATACGCTTTTGGTTAAAAAGTATCAAGAGGTAGTTTGTTGTAATACTTACACGTGAAGTGAGTTATTTGAATTATTCTGGTTTGATTTGACCTGAACGGTGCACAAGTTTCCCCCAAGACAAATGGGAAAGGTCAAAGTGCTTATGTGAGGTTTTTGAGCACTTCAGTGAGGATTGAAAACATCTACTTAACTTCAGGATACAGTCCTGGAGCAGACTGGCCTGTTTTTAAAGACTCCCAAATCTCCCTAATATATCTCACAAGGATTCTAAAAGTAATTTCAGATGAAATAATATATTAAGGCTGCTTAATTATTCAATTAGATGCAATGTCTTTTGTATAATACTATGGAAAGATGAAAGCCGGATCTCAACGATAAATATCTAATGGCTACATTTAATAAACTGTTAAGAAAACTCATTTATACTAAATTTTCTTTTACTGGAAATGAGTCATTAAGAAAGAAGACATTAAATTTTCTTAACCAGGTTTGGAAATAAAGACATCATTTTACAGGAAAGAATCAGGCAAATTATGTTTGCCCCAATATTTATGGATTTAACACATGTAATCCATTTATCACCATCTGATGGATCACTGTACAGTCCAACAGTTAATTGCTGATAATATAACTAACAGTTTTGACAACATATATGGGAAAAATTATGAGAAATTTAACCATCCTATTGATAAAATTATCACCAAATAAAAGCGACTTAAACTTCGGGCAAAAAATCAATTCACCAAGAATGCACGGGAAGCCTCCTCAGGCACGTGGGAATGAGTCATTTTAAGTGCCACCCATCTTATCTGATACAAGATCATACGCAGGAGGAAAACCTTATGTATGCGGCTGAGAATAAAAGTGCTGCCTGTAACCTCCAGCTGGCACACCCGGGAATTTTCGTTCCCAGTTTTATCAGCAGCAATGAAGTGGAATAAAGCTGCTCTGGTCACCTGCAGCCACACCATGAAGGACCACAACTGCCAGGAGACCCCAACCATGGAATACAGAAGCCTCCCCCAAGATAGCTAGAGAAAGGTTTGGAATAATAATCCAAACATTGCATGTCCACCCAGAGACTGGTGGCATTTAGGAATGTCTTGAGACACCACTACAGAATAAAATCCAAGCTCCGCTTTCAAAATCAGGAATTGATAAAAATCCCGCAGGTCTGCTGGGAGCAGACTTTGGTATAGGGCCAAAGAAAACAGAGCCTGTGCTCAGATGAGAAGAAAGTTGTGTCTAGTTTCCCTGAAAGGAGACCTTTGCATAGTACAAGGACCTTGGTGAGTCACAAACTTCATCAGTGTTTAATTATCCATCTGAAAAATGGGGTAATATAACAATTTCTCAAAAGCTGCCATAACGAAAATAAATAAATTAGTGTCAAAATATTTTTCATTTACTTTGTCAAAATAAAGTTGTGATATGCCATCAGGGAAGGCAAAATGGAAAACCAAATTATCATTACTACAGTGGGGAGAAGACAGAGACAGTATGTTTAAAAAAAAAAAAATACCAAAATCCTTTTAAAGATGAGGCTGGTTAGTTGATAAGGTACTTTTCAGCTGATCCTGTAAATGACAGATGTCAGATGAAAGGATTTGTGAATTCATGTTAATGATGCTATTAAATACAGTATTTCCATATGAGAATGTTTGAACAAAATGCCCAAGTAAATATTTTGACAGCTTTGTTTCACACTGGAAAAAATGGTAGAAATGCAGAAGGTTTCAAAGTAAATCACTCTGCAGCTTTTACTGAAATATGCTTTGAGAGGCATACTTGTGACCTTCCACAAAATTAATGCAAGGATTTAGAAAGACAAATAATAATTTGATTTGGGGCCATGAAGCAGGATTCAAGTTTCTTAATCTATTTTTTGGTTTTTGATAAATTTAGTGACCATTTATGGTTATGGAAATTACAAGAAGAAATGTCTTTCCTCTGCATAAACTAAACAGGGCAATGAGCAGATTCACAAAGACGGAACAGCTACTGACTCTGACTGAGAAATATTTAGCATGGACCTGAGCTTCCCTTGCTTATTCCTCTCAAACCACATATCAGTGGTAAGCAAAGGGGTGAGAAAGCTACTCCAGAACCACTCCCTATAGAAAGGAGTTTATCCAGAATAATATTAACAGCTAAACCATAAGAGTTTGGTTCAGGGAAGGTTGTGTTAGTCCAGCTCCTTTTCCAAAGCAAATGAGTTGCATCATAAGCATTTATTAATTTGGCTGGAAAATCATGCAATCATTGATGTTTCTAAAACTTCCTACTTCTGAATGAGTCGAAAATACCACAGAAATATCTGCAACATCTAAGAACTTCCATGTATAATTAAGCTTAAAAGTCTTAGAACCCAGCATTTCAGAATCTTCAAAGTAATCACCTGTTTTGTCTCTAGAAACCAGAGCTGTTTATCCAGCAAGGTGGAAATGGCAAAATACAGCCAAAAATACTGCTAAGCACCCAGGATCTTCATGACTTGATCCACCACTATGGAGAGGACTTCCTGGAAATTATTAGACTGGAATTATTTTACAAAGTAATTCTGTCCATCTGGAGCATTTCCAGGATAGTATTACAGACACCCAAAATGTATTCCTAAGGTTTGTTTTCTTCCCAGAAGTTCTTGGCAAAAATAGCTAAGACTGGCTCTGAGCCACTTAGAGTTGGGATTTTTTTGGTTCTTATTTTGTTTGCTGTTTTTAGAATTATGTAGTAAATAATACTATGATTTGTCAGCATTAGCTTGAACTGACAAGTTTACCTTCAGCAGCAGCTAATGAAGCCTCGGCGCCCACTCTGGCTCTGGAAGTGGTGTAACTTATAAATCAGCTCCGTGCAGTGTCTGAGCTCATTTGCAGAGCCCAGACTTCTTAATTCAGGATCATCTGGGAGTTAACCTGGTTATTCAGCTTCAAGATCTGAGTACTCCTGCACAGGCACCTTCCTCGTTCCGTGCCTGTGCAGGCATCTCTTCAACCCATCTACATGGCAAAGCTGGACTCACGTGGAAGAGCAGCAGACCAAAACTGCTGCCTTCTTTTTTTTGGTGAATCTTCATCAGGCAAAGCCTGGATCACCGACTGTGGATAGCTGTAATATTTATAAGTGGAAAAAGAGAAGAGATATACGTAAGGAACAGTAATCTGCATGAGCTCACTAAATTAAGGGTAAGATGTTCATGTGCTTCTTGCAAAGCAGTGAAATTCTTGTATCGGAACCATAAAAAGCAGTTAACCCAGCAAGAAGTTAATAACAGTTTAAAAGCAATTCCTGCACAATCTGACATCCTGTGGATGTCATGTTGGGGTTAGAAAAACACTGGCATGGCTCCAACACGCTTCTGCTTATGGCCTGCCATCAAGGTACAGAAAAGTGGATCCAGAAGTCAATGACTCCATCACAGAGACTGAAAATCATCGACTCAGGCTGTTACCAGATACCTTCATTAAACAGGCAAAAGCTGTATGGTGCTGCTACCCAGAGTATAACATGAAGTCACAGAATCCTAAAGGCACAGTTGGAATAATGGGATGATAACGAGAACACTGACACCTGGAAATGGGCATCATAAAGCCAGCTCTGAAACAGGAGCATATCTAACTTGCCGCACCCATGCTGAAGCAGGATGAGAAGCTCTGTCCCTCTAATAGTCAGTGAAAAATGTGTTATGGCTGTAGTAGGCATGTTCATGCCAACACTGTCACACAAAACTGAGTAACAGTTTGGGGGGGAGTGAAAAAAAAAAAAAAAGGAAAGTGTTCAGCAAATTCAATGTGAAATCTCAACTCAAAGATGGCCCAAAGATGGCAATGTTGTTGTCCATAAAGCAAGGCCAGAGTTACAAGGAGCAGGAAGGAATTGAAGACTCTCAGCCCCTTCTGCATGAAACTGGAATAAGGTGTCGCACTTCCAGAAGGATCACAGACACAGGAGTTCAAAGAAGAGCACCAGAGCACATCAGGGTCTGGAAGGAGCAGTAACAGATGAAGGATCAGGGATGTACTGATTCACTGAATGGGCAGTGACATTGAGAAACCCACACAGCCACAAAAAGGATGTAAACACCAGGATGGGAGAAGTTATTTACCAAATATGGGGCAATAAAGTGATTTGGAAAACCTTGCTCAATAATAGGTCCAACACAGCAGAACAATTTCTCATAGATCCTAATAGCAAGCTTTGCCTTCTGCAGAAGATAATATGCTTGAGCACATTTACAGAATAGCCCTAAGCAGCAGCAAATCTGTGGAGTGAATATCCCCCTCCACCTACCCCCACAAGAATAACTGCTGGCATTCCAGCGCCCTAAAAATAGGAGAGGTGTGGGCATTGCAACAGAGAGATTTGTAGAGCTTCTGAGTAATGGCAGGGCTGCCAGGGAACTGCAAACAAACCCAGGTGGCTTCATCAGATGCCACTGAATGTAAATGAAGTTACACAAGGGAGTGCAGGATAATGATAAGGTAACTCAATAAGACGAAACTCCTTTGCCACAAATAGAGACAGTGGCTGCCTTTAAACTGAAGAAGATCTGCCCAACTATTAACATCAAATCAAAAACTTGCAGTTTTACAGACACACTGACTCGGATCAAGGAGAGGAATCTCACTTAGAGGCAGGTCAGGCCCTGGCAGAAATTAAAAGTCAAGCAATATAGAAAGTTCGAGAGATGCTAAAACAAATCCATTGATCTCTAGAGTATTAGGCAAAGTGCAAGCCTTTGAAATCAGATAGCAGCAAGTGCCTGCCCAAGTTCATGTAAAACAGCCACAGAACAATGCCAAATGCAAATTTATCCCGTATCTGACTCTCTGGATTCATGAGGCTTCTTATGGAACTAATGAATATGACGAAACGACTAAAAGCATGTATGAATAGATTAATTACATCCATAGTTAATGCTTGCCCCAGAACGTTTAAAAAATAGTCCTATGATTATTAAAGCCGAACTATGCTCCATCACTATTCCCCTAATCTTTGAGGAAAAGCTGCCCTTTCAAGACACCTTAAAGCCTCAACTGTTGAAGGGAATTCAGGAATGCTGCTGTGTCTAATTACAACAGTTTCTCTTAAGTTCACGTGCTATTTTTGTTACTGGCTAATCGAGATTCATCACCTGAGCAGTTCTCCAGTATTTTCTGAAATTCAAGATAACTGATGAGCTTATATATATACTGCACCTCCCTGTCAGGAAGGAAACTCAATCTCCGACCTGGAGGACAGAGGAAGGAAAAATGACACTAAATGCTAATGTTAGTTGCTACCCAAACCAAGGAGCTGGCCTCTGGAGGAAGGAACTAAAAACTGTGTATGTTTAGATTTCTAGTGTATCAGTTACCTTTAATATCTAAAAGCTCAAGCCATTAATGGCAAAACATCGACACCAGTGCCAAGTTTGAAATTAATAAAGATTCAGACCAGCAGCAAAGAGAATGGCTTAAATAAGTTCAAAATCAAACATCACTAACCATGGCTGAAAAAGTACTTAAACTGTGAGGAGAAAAACAGCTTCATAACGTTATGGATCGACAAAGCAAACTAAATCTGACACAAGCCCACTCGAAGTACTTAAAATTAGAAGCTGGTTTTCAACATTAATGAGCATGGTCGTGTTTGCACAGAAGTTCTGCCAATGGAGTCACCTGCCCCAAATGGGGTAGGATGAATGGTTTGTGATTTCCTGAAGGGCCACTGTCATCTCAGATGTTTGGCCACACGTCTCAAATGCTGCTGCACACTTTACATCCCAAGACAAGCCTCTCCTGGTTCCTTGAAAAATCAGAAACTTCCCAGATGTTAACTCTGGGTGAGCACTAAGCTACCTCTCAATGCCCTTCTCCACATGGCCTCTGCTCCAGCAGGAGTAGAAACGATATACCTTCTACACGTTAGTTCTATTTATATATCTATATAATACACGATATATATTTAAAAACACCAAACTATCAAAATAAACGCTTCCAGCAACACCCCCCTGAGACTTGTGCATTCTTCAAAAGGAAGAACAATGTTTCAGCTTTCAAATCTCCCATGCTTGGCACTGTTTCTAATAAAGCTGGACTGGGATCTGTTTCCATTCTGCAAACCCAGCGGACAAGCAGCCGCCCAGGGCTGTCCAGAGCTGTCAGCAGAGCTGCCACCACGCTCAGCAAAAACCACCTTGGGTTCTGCAGAGTCAGACGATTTCCCCACGCCATGGGGAACTCTGGCTGTCTCGCACTTTCGTGTTTCTCTGACGTGCCCTTGGTTTGTATTATTCTAAAAGCATCTTTCTTTTCTTTAAAGGAATCTCTGAATCTCACCTAAATTTAAATTCAGGGATGAGGAAAGTAAGATCTATAAAGAAAATCACTAAAACAGGTACTCCAACACTTTATTTTTTTAAATTTTAACACATGAAAAATTTTAATACTTTAAATAGTATTGAAAGGCTTAGATAACTCACAGCAATATCCAGATAATGATATTATCTATTACTTTTACTTCAGATGATATCAATCTTGTAATTCCACATACTTTAAGTTAGATCTTTTCAGATCTCTGTCTACTCCTTTGATGGGTGATGGAGAAAACCATATGTGCAGATCCATACAGCAATGAACTTTGCAAGCCAAACACAGGAACAGCAGCTTCTAGGAGAGAGTGGCTTGCCAAGACAAACAAGTTCTGCCAACATTTTAACACCACAGAAGGTCAGTTAGGTTATAATTAAATCTAATTACCATTCTCATGAATTGCAACATCTTTTCACTTGAAGTCGCTTAATGCTCAGAAAAGGATGAATTTTTCAAGATTTTCTAAGAATCACAGTAATGAGACATTCTAATCTTGGCTTTAAATCTGAATCATCACTTACCATCACAAAGAAACAAGGCACGTCATCATTAAAAGGAAGAGATTTCAGCAGTTTATTCAACCACTAACACTTCCTCACTCCTGCTTTTCCCTATTTCTCTGCAGTAATTTTACAAGTTATTTTTCTCTTCTGCTCAGTACCGCTCTGGGTTTTTTCATTATTTCACATTTTCTTTTTTCCTTTTCAGAGTTTTATAACCCTTCTGGTTCAGCTCCTTATTTTTAATCCTCTATATATCTGCAGCCCTTCCTGTTTGCTCCCTCACCAAGCTGGGGAGTCTGACGGCAGTAACTTTCCTCTGTTTCCACGGCCATTCTGACTGCTCCTTGGACAGAACTGCCTTGGGAACCACCCGAGACTATCTCACCGAGGGAAAAGGTGAGACAAAAATTTGCTGAAGCAAAGACTTCTTTTCTTCCCCCATTCCTTTTCTCACAGGCCAACAGAAAGTGAGAGATAAAAAGCCAGGAGTCATTCGGCTGCTTCTCCTCCATCAGGAGTGCAAACCTTGGCCATGCTCGCCCTGGTCCCGTAAACTGGGCGAGCAACTCAAAAGCCTGGGCTATGAATGTCACCACCTCACAGGGGAAACCCTTCAGCACCTCAGGTATAGTAGGCGGGGGCTGCAGTTTGTGAGCTGGCATCAGCTGCTGTCACGTGTGGCCGCGCCACGTGCATGGTGGAAAAAGCCTCTCACAATTGCTAGGATGGCCCTCCAATAAAATTATAATTTGATCTCTCTGGAGACTGGAAAACATTAAGGACCATTTGTTTTCAGACTCAAATAAAAAAAACTGGAGAACCGGCAGAACTGCACAGCACACTGTGCCCTGCAGCACAGGCCCCCAGCAGCAGGAGCACGCATCGGCGGTGCCAACGACACCCACGTGCCCGAGTCCCAGCATCGCATCACTTGGAATCTGGGCTCCGCTGCTGCAGGGCTGGTCTGAAAGCCTCAGGAAGGGCAGGATGTGATGAGCAGCCCTGCTCCCTGCACACTGTGTGCCTTACTCCCTCTCATCAGTGCTCTCCTTCGTTAACTCCCGTCAACTAACAGCACGAGGCATGGCTTTGTGAAGGTCACCTCGTGCCTCATACAGCTGTGCTCTCACACTGCAAAGAGTCCCTCAATAAATAAAAATGACAGTTTCAGTTATCACATGATACTTCAAGTTCCACCTGTCCTACAGGAGATTTACATGTCATTAAGATGTCACTCCACTTACCAACCCTTATGTCATGTAAGGCTTTTATTGTAGGTGGGGCAAAACACAAACCCACAGCATCCTTTTGTTTACTTCCAATTATATTAATCTCTTGCATCTATAAGATTTACTTATCCTCACACATATTATTCATGCCTGTAGCCCTGCAAAAGCCCATCGACTGAAATCCTTGACCCACTGATGTTGCTGGAGGGTTTGCAATGGACTTCCAGAAATTGGACTTTTGTGCCCCTTCCCCAGCTAATATATTACTTCTGTGATTCCTTTAAATACAGTTGTTTCTTTTTTCAGTCTTACTGGGTTGAAAAAAAGTCTGAGATGTAAAAGGATTGTTTTTCTATAACTTACAATGGTGCAATATGGTCCTGTCGTATTTAGGGCTGTAACAGTTGACTCTGGTTATGTTTGCTTGGCAGTTCAGCATCTTATGACTATCCCTGTTGAGTCTACAAAATTCAAATTGTCTGTTGAAGAAAGAATCCCTCACAACCTACTGCTGCACAGACAGCTCACAGACTCTGTATTGTAAGACCATTGACAGAGCAGGTATTCCATTTCAAGGTAATTTGGTACAGGTTAAGTGAAACTCCAAAATCAAATTGGTTCAAATATTAGTTCAAATATAATTACATATTCTCTCACCTAACAAGGTAAAAATCCATACAGAAAACAGTGCACTAACAAGCAAAAACCCACAGCGTGTTCCTTTGCTTTCCAAACCTGAAATCCATTATTTAGAGATCCACCACTTACCAGAGCACACACACCAGAGTACAAGCCGAGCAGATGGTTCAAAGCTATCTGTCAATGCATTTGCAGTTCAAAACAGTGGTGAACTACTCCAGCTGTTTTCCAGATCAAAAATATTATTGTCATTTTGCTATCGCTGTGTGCTGAGGGTTATGTAACAAAAATGCACATGTCCCTCTGCCTGGAATGCAATTAATTTCCTCCCTCCCCACTGCGAGTGGTAAGTAACAATTCAGACAGTCTGGATGCTTCAGTTTTGAGCACAGCCAGAGATGCAACCCTGGAATTATTCCACGTGGTAACCCACTATTTGTAAGATGCCAGCTTTCTGGAGGTCTTACAGACAGGGTATATTCTACAGTTTGGAAAAAAATAAACACTATCATCCTGTTTATACGTGACCTCTTACTGTCTGTGGGGTACTCTGAATGCTTCCCTGTAGTTCTCCAGTTTAACCATAGACTTTGCTTTGTGCTGGAATTTTAAGACTTCTAAATAAGTGTGCTAACTAGATGAAGTAATTGCCTCCAATCTGAAATCAGCCACTATACTTGCTGTACACTTTGATATGAAAAAATCAGGCATTCTACACTATTAACCTTAAAATAGTGGCATAATCCCATTTTAGTTTACAAATATCCAAACATCACGCAGGTGGTTTAATTCAGACTCCATAATGCTTAACCATTCCATGGAATTTGCTTCTGTAAAGAGAACAACTGGAACTCCTTTGCTTGGAACAGCACACCCAAGAAACAAAACTCATTTTCTCTCTCTGCAATCTTTTCTGCAATGTGCCTTTCATCTCTCCAAGTGCAGCTAACCCCATGATATTTATATAGCAACTCTAATATCTTCAGGACAGGAGCTGCCTTTCTGTTAAATGTTTGCACCATACTTCACTTCTCTCTGTTGTTGCTGTGATAGGAATACAATGGGGTGATCAACTGTCCTCCAGGGTGTCAACTGAGATGAAACATTAACTTAGAATTAAACCGCAGCAATTTCCTTTAATGTGCTATTACTTGGTAGAGCTTGTTCTGGATTCCTGGTTTACAGATTCCCTCTGCAGGGAGCACCTGCGGTGGTTTTACTGCTCCTACCTGGTTAAATAGGCCAGAGCCCGCTCAGATCCCGATGGCTTTTGGGGCACCACCTTTTTAATGGAGATTCCAGCTTCCCTCATCAGCTGTTTCTCCTTCTTCTTGCGCTCTTTTTTTAATTTTCTTTCCAGTTTCCTCTTTTCCTCTGGAGTAAGTTCTTGCTCTTCCTCTGCAACAGGTTCTTCCTCTTCTTCAGTTGCCTGAAATAATCGACATTTAAATAAAGCGTTTATATTTCCATAGAAAAGTGAACAAAATGTGCATAAATTCAAATAAAGGACACAGGGAATATTCGAAAACAAGCTTCAGGATTCGTATTTTTTACTGTTCACTGCACTTCCACTGCCTCTCTGCTCTGCCCAATTCACAGAACTGCAAATGCTGCACTTGCAATCATCTGTCGAACTGCCCACAAAAGTTGGAGTTTCTTTAGGTTTGTAGACAGAACAGTTAATTATTCACATATAAACCCGTATTGCCATAAATATATGCACCAGCTTATCCCAAATGAAAATAAATATTTCATGGACAGATGAAGAGCATTAAGTACACACACCGAGTTTATCACATAAAATCCAGTGTGAGATTACACCGTGCAGAAATGAAACACTGTTCCATAGCAAGATGAGTTTGACTCCAGGGATTCCTCTATGTCTGGAAGAGGTACTCTCTGCTAGAGCCTGGGATACCCATGGAGGCCAACTGAGTGAGAAAGAAGTGCTCTTCCTCCTCTCTCTGCTCCCTCCTCACCTGTTTGAGGAACCCACAACTGAAACCTGAATGCACAAGATCAACTGCTTTACGGCAAGATCGGCTAAAACCACATTATAAACTCACAAATCCTTAATGTTATATCAATTTGTGTTAGTTGAGTGCTTTCAAACACAAATCCACACAGAGAGCTAAATAAGGTTATTCTTGCTGACATTCAACCAAAGGATGCTAAACAAGACAATACCTAAACACAACTTTATTTGCCAAAGACACCTGCTGGGCTCTAAACATCTGTTCAGTGTCAATTTACCCACCACGTAAGTTTACTGTGACTCATCTTTTCAACTTTGTGCTTTCACAGACAAAAGAGAGGGCAAGAAAGCAGAAATTAGAATAAATGGAAGTATGACAGTAAACAGGATTTGCTTGTTATTGTTCAAAATACTTCTTAGTTACTTTTGCTGAAAATCCAGCATTCATTGCAAACACATGCAAAAAAAGCAACATATGTTGCATTTGTATAGAAGACATTTTATAGTTCATGCTGAGAAAAAAATAATATTTAGGGTGAAGGTAGAATTAAATTGTTATACAGGAAACAACGTTTTCATTTGAAAAGCCACCCTGGTACTTACTGAAATAACAATCCAGCCACACAAAGCCCTGGAAAACACTGAGGGTGGTCATTTATAAAGTGTTTGTAAAAGATTACTACAGCAGCTGTCCAACAGACGACATACTACAGTTAATCTTCTTTTAAAAATAATGTAATGTATTTGTTTACTTTTCCGTGAGCCATGAAGCTTTCAAATAAAGTGACTGTGGCACATCATTAGAGCTGCTCTGATAAAGAGGCCTCTGCTTCTTCATACTTACAGTAAATGCATATCTCGGTGCCTCCCCTTCCCCCCCCCCACATTCCCGGCATTATCAAAAAGCTTTTCATCCCTCTCCCTGACCGCTCCATTAAAAACAAAACAAGTTGCTCCCTCTCTGTAGGACCCAACGTAAATACCGGGCCCTAACAACATTTGTTTCCAGCATCACGACTGATGCACCAGGGGCCGTCTGAGACAAGAGCGTTGTTCTCCTGCGGGGCTGCGGCTGTCCCGGCGTGAAAGAGTCGGGATTTACAGCTGGAGGTACCTTCTGCTGGCCCAGAGCATCATCCAAGGAAAACGGGATTCATCAGGCTTCTGCCTGGGACTGCCAGCACACATCCCGTGAAAAGTCCTCCCAACCTCACGGCTCAAACAGCTTCTCCAGTTCCAACTATACTTTTATCCAGCCACGTCAACTTGGTTCATTTAGTAGTACGTGCCAATTTGTCCTTGACTGGTTTTTAATTTGAAAGCCATTATGTGCTTCAGAAAACACCTACATTTGGTAGTATGTTCTCCACTGAGGCTGAGGTTAATTTTATCGCAATTTATATAGAAAAAAAATTTCCCTCAAACTTGGGATTTGAAAGAAAACAAAACCAAACCGTTTACTGGACTTTAAATCCTAGCGGTGTTTATTATTTATTACTTTATTGATGCATCTCTCCTTTCTTTAAATCTATAGCCTTATTTTTTAATTTCTCTTTTTCCAAACCATTAGTGTGACTGTTCTTCTGAAAGATGCGCCCAGTTTGTGACCCATTTGGATTAAGAGCTTTAGTGTTATGTCATTATTTAAATTCTAAAAATCCAACCAACAGGACTTCATTGTTTTGAGGTCATAAATATTCCACGTTGTCTCCTTCTATATTTATAAAGTGACATCACAATTTGTAGGGCTGCAATTTAGCCTTAACTACAACATTGTAAAGTCCCTATTTGAGTGTGTGAGACACTTGTTTATTGACGTGATAAATTTAAACCACATGCACACAGAAAAACACAACACTTGCTTATTTGCAAAGCCTGCTGAGAGCTACCACAGCACCTTGGATCCTGGGCTCATTAGATCTCAATCTAAACAAGGTCAGGCCAGGTCAGCACACTTGAATGAATGACATTCAGAGGAGAGCCAGTGTTTTCTCGTGATTAAGGAGGTGGGAGTCTTCCACTTGGAAGCTTTCCAGAAGGCCTGAAAAAGGTGCTAAAAGGGATATTGCCACTGGATGCCATATTTTGAGTAAAAGGCAGACCCCCAGATCTTTCACACTTACGCTCATAAAAACCCCTGTCAACTTCGCACGGGAACGGAGATGTGAGTTCAGGCATCTTCCAGCAAATTCCCCAAGTTTATACTGTACCCTGTCCATCTGCAGGCAAAGTGCTGTGACTGCCAATACGGTGCCTTTCATCAGTGCCAGTTTCTAAACTTCTGAACTGCGTGTAAATATAGCAATATGCTGTAAATAGCCTAAGACATCTGTCTCAAAATATCTGGAGGCTTCAGCTGTGGCAGTTTTAGATACCAGTTAAAGTCTTCCATCAGTCTTTGTAATCTGGAAATATTGCACAAATTTGAAACATTTTAAAAGTCATCTTTATAAATGAGCTTACCCATCACAAATGGGGAGCCAGCTCACACTGAAGGGAAGCATTTAATAGTGTAAAGCAGCCCTGCTAAGAAATTTAGAACAGAGAAAAGTAAGTAGAACTGCAAGAGAAACCAGCAGAAAGATGTACAGGTTTTCTTGAAGAAATCTGACCCTTTTTTATTTCAGCAAGAGTGGCAGAACCAAACAGGTGTAGTTTTTCAGGGACTGCATCCGCATAAAAGCTTATACTGCCAGGGCACTATGAACCATAATAGCTGAGCAAGCAGCACCAAGATGGGATTAACAGCACGCTAATTGTGTTGTATTGTCAGCAGAGCACTAAGTGCATTTTTAAATTTGTTTCCAGACTTACACGAAAGTCCTTGACTGTCTCATACTTGAGTAGAACCGAAGACATCTCCTAAAGACTTCTGTTCCTCCTCCTCGCCCATCACTGTGTCCAAACCTCCCACATTTGCACCCCTAGTTGTCCACTGCCAGGACAGAATAAAGTTGATGGAGTTAGAAACTCTGAAGAATTGCCACAAGCAACCGAATACTCATCTATTTAATTCTGCCTTTATGATTCGCCTGTGTAGGTCTGAACTTTCTGCCTGATCAGGGATTTGGCTTTGCTGCCAAACCTATAACAGTAACCACAGGCCAAGCCACAAGACCAAATTCACTATTTATTACTAACAGTGAATCCAGCTCCTCCAAAACCAACAGACTTTTATCCTTTTCTCCCAGCACAGCACCACAGGTCTGCACAACAGCAAAGGAAGCAACAGCAGAAATTCAAAGGAAAAAATAACAGTGACAAACATATAAAAAAGGTGTCAAATTTTTGAACTCCGGAAGAGTTCAAAATGGAGGGGAAATAGATTATATGGTTTATTTCACAGTAGAAGCATTGTATCACCTTGTTTGTTCATGAAGCTCACGTTATTTCATAACTTTTAATACAGAGAAATGTCAAAAGGGTCTTTGTTCACTGACCAAGAGCTACCGACCCGTCACATAATGGCTTCTGCTTACGAGTAGCCTCTTGCCCCAAAAATGCCCTGTGAACAATATCAGCATGCAAAACGTCCTGTTCCTGCCTTACACAATACATATGAACCCTGATAAATAACTGGCCATCTGCCGGCTTAAAAACAAAAAGCAGAATCTACAAACACAGTTCAAAACCCACAGAGAAGAAAGGCTGGCAAACCCTTACACACAAAGTCCATGAAAGAAAGATTGACAAATGATTTACTATTCGAGGCTGGCCACGGAGCTGTGCTCCAACTACAGCTAGAGAATTTGCAAAGAACAGTTCATGGCCATACTGAATTTAAATAATTATTTAATTATATCATCTAGAACCTTTTGAAAAGAAGTATGACCAGAGGGGGCACATGAAATTACATTATCATGCAGAAAGCAAATTTCAAATGAAAAGCAATACGTACAAGTACTCCTTCTTATGTCTTATATTATGTCTGTCACGCTCACAGAGGAAGATTTTTAAAAACTTATACACTGCTCAAAGAAAAATAACAAATTTTTCATAAAAGCTAGGTGTTTTTAGAATCTCAACTCCTTGCAAAAAAACCACTGGGAATAATTTATATTAAGTTGATTTGGAAAGGTTTCTGTAGTTTCAACCCAGGCAGAGAAGCCTCAAACAAGTTCTGCAGGAAATCAAATTTAAATAAGAACAGGCTTTTTATCTTTCTGCTCAAGGAAAGGATTCTTTTTGTGGTCATGTAAATGCCTTTCTTTTTTTTAAAAAAAAAAAGCCTCCTTGTGTACACAGCTATAGTATCTCAGGAGCACAAGTGATCAGGTAGCAGCCTAAATTTGCAGCTCTAATTTAGAATAGATGCACCTTGATTAGCTTGAAACCCAGCTTAATTTAAAACTATGTGATCTTTGCATGTCTCATAGATTAACAGCCAACTGTGAAGAGCCCATAAAGTGTTATCATTAGCAACTGCTGAATAAGAAGAAATTGAACAATTTACCAAATTAAATGAAAGCATTTACAGGCACACAGAATACACGACTAACAGAACATAGCTTGTTGAATTCCACTTTATAGACTGTTTGCTCCCATGAAGTACATACTGTAGCAGATTAAGTTCTAAGGCATAAATTAGTATCATATTGTATTTCTCATTTTTCTCCACCACTATCGCAGTCCTGAATACAACAGAAATATCTCAGACACCACCGCAACTGCAGGCTCGGGGAACGCAGTTTTGCTTCATTTGCAACTACAGCGCTGCCAGGAATTTTCACATATTTGTTGAAGGATTTTGCTTACTCCCTTACCCTTAATTAAACCACGTTAACCAATCAGGAGAATATGGAATTAAAAAAAAAGAAAAGAAAGGGAAACCCCTTGGAAGTCATTTGTATCCACATCCCTGTGGCTTACACACGAGCCCTTTTAACCCCTCCCCAGAAACACAGAGGAATTTTAATAGAAGGAGCACGAGGCTGCCGCAGCACTCGGCGTTTTCACTGCCACCAAAGTCGTCCCCTTTAGGGGTGCTGACAATTTCTTCCGAAGCTTGAAAAGGCTTTGGTCTGCGAGACGGGGTAGAAGCAGAGCAGGGGCTGTTTTGAAATCCTTGCTGGAGAATCAGAAAAAAAAAATAAATAAACCAACCCCAAACCACGAGCTCGATCTCCTCCAATGAAAGAGGTACCACAGGGTGTAGGCAGGTTGCCAGGCGAGCTCGGCAGCGTGACCGCACTGCATTGAGTTTCTTTAATGAAAGCCAGGAAAGAACACATTACATAGTGTTTCTTCTGAGAGCCAGCTAGCCTCCAGTGATTGAAATCAATAAAAACAGTCGGCAAGGGGCCCAGTGGGGGAAGAGAGAAATCTCCACTACAGCATTCAGTTTGCTTTCCACTTTCTCCCTCCCCCTCTAAAGTTAAACTCTGAGGATCACCATGACAAGCTACTTTGCTTCCAGCGCTGGGAAGACGCTGGTGAGGATTTAAAGGAAGCCAGCACCTTCCTTCGCCTCCCTGCCTTCGCTCTCCCCCCAGCGCGAAGGAAATGAAAGGCTTGTTTGGAATTTGAATCCCGCCTAGAAAAAACTTCATTGGACAAGTGCATCGTCCTGCATTTCAGGAAAGGGATGGATTTTACGGTCGGAGAATGCTAAAAGGTGAGAGGGGGAAGAAAAGCAGGAATCTGATCCAGCCAGAGCCCAGCAACAGGCTAGGATGTCCAGCCCGGCGGAGGGGACCTCTGGAGCTGCGGGGAGGACTGCGAGCAAGCGCCTGAGATCATCCACATCCTAAGGCAGCTGGAACATTGGGAACACGTGACCGACACACCGACCCAGGTAAGCAGAACCTGCTTTTATCAACTCTCTTGTGCCGCGTCCGAAACCGGAGCGAGACCTTCCTGCCGCAGCCTCCCGCCTGCCCCGCGCCCGCCCTCGTTAACCTCGGCAGACTCGACGCTAAGCTCGTCCCGTCTGAAAACCGTGTCAGGCCACTAATCCTCACTGAACTATAAACCATGCACAAAAGCCCTTTGTTTACCGGTTTTGTGTTGAATTTGCGAGCTGACAGGGTAGGACAGGGCCACTGCATTAAGTGCAGCCCCGCAACACGGAGCTCCCGCTCCACGAGCGCCCGCTCGGAGCAAGGAAACGCGACTGACACCGCACGCTGGAGCGGGCTGCGATCTGAGACAGTGCCAGTAATGGATTTCTAATGTGGTCCGTATTTATCTATTTTATTTATGTATTTTAATCACCATAGCAGCCACATACAGAACATACTTGCGCCGAGTTCCATGTGCTGCTCTGTACCACGAATCACAGCGGCGTGCATGCACGGGGGCAAGGCTGATTGTTTTGTCAAAAAGAACTTTGCAATTAGTTGTTCATACAGCCAAGGGGGATTTCTGGCACGTTGTTTAGGAACGACTGACACAGGTTTATGCAGCACACGTATATTCTGCCATTACCCTCATGCATGCAGGTTTTATCCCTGACAAAAATGGGAAAGGCACAGATAACAGCTGTAGACCACAACATTCTTCCAAAGTTTTTGTCCAGCTTCAGATGATTTATGTAGACTTCAGTGAGACACGGAGGATGAAATCAAAGCCTGCCTTCTGCAAAGCAAGCAAAAATGATGATATCTACATCTCTTTTCCAGCAGCAGCAGGAATTCACTGGAACAGATAATAAATAGGTGCCTGTGGAGCAAGAGCAACCATGCTTGTCCCCTCCATGCTGGTCATCATTAGATGTTGACAGCAACACACACACTCAGTCCCAGCGAGGGCTGGGGAGGGACTGGATGCCTCCACTTCCACTTATTTGGCACCTCATGATCCCCACCCTGTAGGGTACAAAAGCCTGGTTGACTCAGAAGGTAGAAAGAGGAGACTTTGCAGCATCTCCTCCCAGAATGCACTAATTCAGTACAGCAAGTGCAGATGTATTTCTGCAGGTGCAATGTTGCTCTTTCCTTGGAAAACACACTCCTTTTAAGGGTCATTTTATAATTTTCACAACACATGGAAGTGGATGACTCACACACTTACAGAATGACCTGGAGAACACTTCCATGACCAAAAGCAAAGGATATAAGTTTAAGCATGAACAGTTCTAATAAAGCTACGAAAATAGCTGAGGCAGTATTTAAATAGTAATAACTTTTTACACTGATTTATTAATCCAGTTTTGAACTTTTCACACAAAACAGTCAAAATGTAATTACAGAAAAACAATTTACAACAAAAAAAGCAAAGTTGTGATTCATAACAGAATAGAGGACCCTTTATGAGGTTTTGGGCATATCCGCAGACTCACGATTCATTTTTGAAAACCAGTTCTGTGTCTTCCTCCCCTGCACAGATCCTTTGCAGAAATGACAGCACCTTCATAGCTCGGGAATCACAGCAGTCACTCCCACATCAATCAACAAGTCTGTTTTGCACTGCTCTTGCAGCTAAATTTATGCTTATGCAGAAGAACTCATTGAAGCCTTTTTTTAACATTTCAAACAAGGAAAGCTTAGGTGGGTCTTACACAACACATATCACTGGTACTGACATTCTCAGGCTCAAGTGATATTCCTCCCCATTACTCCCTCAGCAGAAATATAAATATTATCTTTAAAGCAGAGTGTGGGATATTTTTGTTCAAAGGGATTGTGCTTTTCAGAAGCCAAGTGGTGTGAGTTTCCACAGCACTTACTGTTAATGGAATATATTCTTTTCAAACACACAATATAAAAAAAAAAGGTATTTTCTCAATCAGAAGTTTTGATCAAATACAGATATTCTAGCAGTCATACCACAAGGCAGGATTTACCACGCTTTCTCAGTCATGTCAGTGTTATTAAAGCAGACTCCCTGCACAGTGACACAGTCCTTCCAACTCTCCCTTTAGAGGATGGAGATCTGGAAGGATCTCATGTTGCTTTGCTGAGTTGGATACAACAAAATACAACTAATGGGAACCCATTTTTCTGCCAGTCCTGATAGTCCCGTGTCTTTGGGAGTACTTTGTCCTCAACAATGAATCACATCTTCACCATAGTCAAGGTTCCTAATAGTTCGTGCCAACTGTCCTTACAGTAACAGATGTTGGTAAAAGAGCTGTTTGAAAACAGTCCATAAGGTTTTGAAACAATCAGCAAAGTAGATGAAATTGTTTTAAAACTGAAAGGACAAACATTTTGTTTTAATCTCACCTATTTAAGATTTTATGAAGGGAAATGTCTGGGATTGTACAAAACAAGTTGAATGCTATTCAAAAAATGGGGAAATTCAACAATAAAGGTGCAAACATCAGGGTCTGCTGAACACCTGGATAGCCCATCCTGGGTGAAACATAATTCTCATGCCTACACTGGTGGAGAAAGAGTGTTGCCATCCCTTTCAAATGAATATGATCTGACACTCCTTGAATATGGTAAAGCTTCAAGGTGTCTCCTTTCTAATTTACGCCACTGGTTCCCGTTCACAGTGCTGGATTCACTCAGCTGAGCATATTTAGTTTGCTCAGTCTCAAGTTGACAGCTTCTCTGCAATGTACCATTCTGACTCAAGAGTGGAACGTGATTAACATACAGCTGGAGAAGGTACATTTTTCCCATCTATTGGAAAGACTAGGGAAGCAGAAGACAACATATTAAATGAAAAATAAATGGTTATCAATCCCTAGGAAGGGTGGTTTTCCTTACAATTCAAACAGGAATCCTTGTATTTGACTTAGGAAGACATTTTTGTTAGAAACAACAAAGTCATCAAAACCTGTAAAAAACTTGATACCTCTTTACCAACAAGTTGTCACTATCTTCAGCTCCACCGTTCAACAGGTTTGACTCCTCTCAAACCCTCTGTATATTCTCCCAGACCTCAACAAAACTTTTATTCATCAATTTCTCATTAGATAAAACTATCATCACTTGTAGTTTGCTATACTGAGATCTTTAAAAACCCAGCAGAATGTATTTCATACCTGCCTACATTCATACACACTCAGCCGCACACACACACGTGTATGTAGGAACGTGCAGTTTTCAATTTGTGATGAACAAGAACCGAGAGAAGACACTCAAGAAAAGAGAGTGGGCAGGATTCATTTCTTTAGCAGAATGTGATCACTTCATGACTCAACAACCCTAAAACAGACACCCACAGCAACGCCCGGAACACGAGCAGCCCCTCGACTGTCCTGCATGTTCATACCGTGACAACCAAGTGGGAGGGTGTCAACAACTTCAGCTCATGTCTTGCCACTTGATTTGCTTTACAATGGGATAAGTGGTTTGGCAGACAGAGAACTGGACCCTCACTGTGGCTGTGAAAAGAGAGAGATCTTAACACAAAATAAGGAATGAATATGATGGACGTTACTGATTTACGCCTAGTGATAACCAGAGATGGGTGACCTAGGCCTTAAAAATTAATTTCTGTGAAATTATTATTCTTCTAAGTATTTCTAATTTCCATTAATAGACCAGTGAACACTTGTATGCAAAATTCGAACCTGTTTGAAGAAACAAGTACTATAAAGCTGTACTGTAAAACCGTATCTCAGGTACAGTTCAGTTCCCACTGAACATCTTATTTAAGTTTTGTCCCAAGGAGAATGGTAAAGGAGGAAAGTTTCTAAGAGCTGACATGAATTACACAATCTAATTTTCCTTCAGGTCTGCGTGCTGCTCTTCAAATCACCATGATCAAGCGCAAGTGGCACTGCACAGGCTCATTTAACATGACTGGCAGGGAGAAAGAATTTGAATATATTGTTTGGGAGTTTGAAATGGTCTCCTGAAAGTTCCTTAAGAAAATTCCGCCTATAATTTAAGCATTTTGAAAGTCTCTGAAAATAAGGTGCATTCCCAGATCCTGTTTATTTAGCAATGCTCTACATGCTTTCTGCTCTTGTGAGCACCCTGATAACTATAAATCTATGATACCAACTTTTAAGCTCTCCAAATTTATCACACAGCCCTGGAATACTGAAATGACATCTGGTTTTTATAGCGTCAGGTGTGCCCTCATTATGCGTTTGTGAGGCAGAGCAGAAAATTGAAAAACAATTATGATTTAAGAACCTAAATTAAAACCTGTTGACTGTTTAGAAAAAATGTTCCATAAAACATGTTTGTATTTCAACAGACCACACTGAAAGATATCATTGTAAAAGCAGCACAACACAAGGTGTTGGTGGTGTTTGCTTATTTTGGGATTTAAGCATCTAGCAAGTTATCCTAAAATAAAGTTGTATTAATCTACGTTTCAATAATAAGCAGCTTACACATTTATTTACAAAATAAATATCAGAATTTACAAGGATTGAATTTACAACTCATCATAGTTTCAAAGCCAAGCTATTCCTGCCGAAGTTACATCTTACGTCTTTGATAAACCAAGTACAAACACAACAGAAAACAGCAGTTGCCCACATAATTTTAAAGTTAATTACAAAATAGAGTGGATAATTACAGATGGAATAATATGTGAAATGCAAGAAAGCACGGGCCCACCCACTAACAGGAGGATTAAGTTTATCACATACTTGTTCTGTTATCATGTAATTTTTCAGGGATCAAAAGAAAGTTTTAAGATAGGAGCAACAGGGAACTTCTTCACTGCACACAAGGGCAGAGCAGAAAAAGGCACTGGCGATGGTCATTAGAAAATGCAGATGGTCAAAGGTAAATGTTTGAGTTGTTAGTGAACCAAGAGTCAACATTTCCATAGAGCACGGGGATAATGGCTACAGTGGGATTAGACTGCAAAGCTTTGAAAGTGAAGTAGTTTGTGCTTGGCAGAAGAAAAGGAGAGCAAAGGAAGAGAGAGATTAACAGCAAATGGAAGGTCCATCTCAAGGGAAATCCTGATCTTCATAACAAAATTAAAAAAAAATTAACTAGTCTGGAAAAAACCCAAGGAGTCAGAATCCTTTGTTGAATGGCAACAGAAAGGCTTCGTATTTCTGTTTACCTGGGAACAATACAACATACTTTGAAACAGAAAAATTAAACTAAAATCGATTTGAAAATAAGGATTCTACCTTAACGAGAGACAATCCGTTATTAGGAATGTGAAATGAGCAAGTAGATATGATACTTCTTTGCTAAAGATGAAATGAAAAGTCAGTATGTTTCCTAAAACACATTGAATAAAATTGCAATCTGCAAAGGAGAAAAAAAAATCAAGTTGGATGAAGAGATTTTCTCATTAATTCTTTTCTTTTCTTAAAAAGAATTCCCTTGGAATACTGGGAGCTAAAATTGTACTAGAAGTTCATAAGATAGAAATGGAGATATGATCTCCTGCCAGTGATGCAGGCAGCATGGTTACTGAAGTGTGAAGTCAAGGAGAACAGGGAACACCAGAAAAGTTAGGGAAGCCAGGAAAATCGAAACCTTTCAAGATAGCAAAGACAAAACACTGTACTTCCTGCACAGATTCTTCCAGATTCGCTGAGTGAACTCCTCAGTTATTTAATGCTTTCATAAAATCTGTCATTGCCCCTTAAAAAACTTGTGACTCCAAAAATTCCAGGGCAGTTTTCAAGAACTGACTTATCTCCCACTGTTCATGATCATCCAGGAACAAATACAGAGGTGCAAATATTCATGACAGATTCCAACTTTCACGATACAAACAGGAACATCCTTTTCCTTGCTTTGAAAATGTTTGCAACTTTTTTTTTCTTTTTTGCCTTTACACTTAGATCGTGCTCTGATTAGACCACAGATACAACTGGAAATGAAAGACAATAACCTGATTAATCAAACACACTCTTGACAACTGTCATGACAGGATGTGTGGTTCCTGTTGGCAGTTTCAAGTCAAACTTTGCCACTTGTCCAAAGTAACATAAATTTAAACCCACTGTGGAACTTTGCTTAGAAATTTCTAACCTTCAGGCACGTGTTCAGCACAAACAATATATCACAGACTTGTCACATCCACATTTGTATAATTTAAGTACCTGATAAGAACTTAAGTCTGCCATACCTTATGAACAATAGGAGTAGAAAATCTGAAATAAATACATGAAATACAAGAAGCAGGGCCAGCAGCAAGGCCATGAGAGATTAAAGTTGTGCAGAACGATGATGGACCTGGGCCCTACAGCGTCCGTGCAATGTAAAGCTGAGCTTAGCCACCAAAGGAATTCTGCAGGAGAGAAACAGTGAGCAGAACTCCAAGTTACAGAGTTTGCATAACATTTTTCAACTCCCAGCTGGTAGTTATTATAGGGCATCTCAGAGTTCAGAAAGGTACCCTACTGTGGCATAACTACTGCAATTAACATGACTAACAGTTCTGGTCTATGCTTTCTAATGTTTAGGTGCAAGATTCAATTCCAGTTGCATTTCAGGGCTTCTAAATTTCATGTGTTTTTAAGCATCAGCAGAGCCTTCTATTACTACACTGCTGGGTTAGGCTTGGCCAAGGGCAAGATGTTGTGGTTAGCAAATCTTACACACTCATTTATCTAATGACTAATCGGAGATGCAATTTCATAATTACTTTGAAGATTTCTGCTGCTCTAAAGAAGGCCACGGGACTTACTCTAACAACCAGCCCAAAGAAGAACAGTGATACACACTGAGATTCAAACAGCACACAAAATGGAGAGTAATGCATAAACTCTGCATACACAAGGCCCTCACTGGCAAAATATATAGAATGTTCTTAAGTTGACAGTTTTATAACTCTAAATGGTTTCGCAAATGAAATCCAAACAAAAGAGCAGAGATGTACTCTAAATCACTCAGCAATTGCTGCTTAGAAAAACCAGCAACCACTAACTCCAGCAAACAAAAAGAGTTGCTTCAGGAGAGCTTAATGAATGGAAAAAATGTCAACAGTTTTTGTTGTTGTTCTTTCAGCTTTATTTTTCTGTACTCCTGAATCTATACACATAACGATTCAGTTCCCCCTGACAAATACTGTATGAGCGACTATCAATCACATCAACTTTTTATATGTTGAGAGAAGTCAGATACCAAGTGATAAAGCGAGTTCAGGCAGAGGGCATATGTTAAGCAGCTGTGAGTCCGTTTAAGCTGTCTATAGCCTAAAAGCTTAATGTCATTACACAGAGCTCTGATTTCTTCCTTTCTCGCCTTACACTGGAATACCCACGTTATATAGAATAGAAATTGTTAACTTATTGGAAGAAATATAGTCACATAGTGACTGCAGCAGAACAAATAATATGCTTATAAATTAGATGCAGTATATTTTGCTTACAGTGAAAGATTACACAACCGAGTGCTTCTGTGTAGGCTCCAAAGAAAGCTCTACACTTACGAATAAATATCTCAGGTAATAGCTTCAGCAACGATTTAAACCTGTATAAGTTAATACTGCTGCCAAGAGACACACTCTCCATTTTCTCCCACCTCTTCCTTCCATATAGGCATATGAAACTGATTTCCCAATACTTATAGACTAACAAAACACTGTAATTTTAACTATTGTATATATTTTCAATTCCTTCAGAAAAAAATTCCTTATTACCAGCATTAGGCAGCACTACTGCAATTTGACTGGTCTTTTCCTAATGAAACCACTGGAATTTAAATATACAACTATGCTATTTTAACATGAATGCCCACAACAGTAGGAACTATCCAAGTTGCAGAAACATTTGTCTGACTTATTTTTATCAAAAGGGCCTTTTATTTTGACCAAAGTATTTGGGGTCCTCAGTACAGAAGTAATGACACAGAGAAGTGTTCAGGTACAAAATGTCTAATTCTTCAAACATTCGGTTAATTTGTTTTCTAAACCTAAAGCAATATTTGATCAGTTGAACAAATATTTGAAATGCATTTGGCTAGTTATCTATTTAGTAAGAGAACAAATTTATTTAAAAGGAATTTTTTCCCTCTTTGGTCACCAAAGAACAAAAGTTAGATTGAGCTCACAAGATTTTAAGATTTTTTTTTTACCTGGTCTCATATTAGACCCTTCCTAACAGATTATTCCTGTCAGGACACCAGTGGTAATGGGAAATGCTTTAGGAACAGGAGGGATTTAATAGCTAGATTTATGATTTACTTGAAATAAAAGCAGAAAAATAACTAATACAGCTCCTCTTACAAGCAACTGTCAAGTTTTTTGAGGCATTTTAATCTACTGAAAGAGTAGATCTACTGCCAAACTGCTTGTATATCTTTCCTTTTAAATAAAAAACTGCTTTAAATCCACATTGAGAGGTGTCAGAAACCTAACCCATATAAAAGAGCACACAGACCTCTTAAGGCTTCTAAAATCCTTCGCCCCTAATAAAAGCATTGTATCTTTCATTACTCTCTTTTTACCTTCCTAGATTAAGGTTTGCATTTGGATTTCAATCAAATTAGGTGCAATGTTCCTAATACTTATAATTTTCCTAATTCTACCCAAAAACTTTTAAATCCTTGCAAATTTATGTGGTTGCAGTAGGACACCAACTGCGGGTTCTCTGAAATACTTCTGAAGTTACACTGAGGGAGACGCCGTTTGTGAATTCTGCCTTAGCATATGTTCGGTATATAAAGTTCTTTAAGTGCTGTACGATAAATAACACAGCAACATAAGCTTTCAACACATTCGGAAGTAAAGTCATAAAAACAGTCTTGTTTTGGCCAAAGTGCAAAAATTTACACGCAACAAACGCTGCAAATAGGAAGCCGCAAAATCCACTACAAAGACAGACAATTTTGTAGCATTTTTGTGGCTCTTCCTCCAGAGTGATAATCAAAATTAAAAATCCTAGACCACATAATACCTAACTTGCTGGGTTAGCAGAGTCTTTTGTAGCCATGTCTCCATCTCCCACTCTCATCTGTAGAGAGATGACAGGCAGCAGTGTGAGGAATAAGCCACAGCAGCACTTCTGCACCTTCATTAACACAGAATCCAGAGTACAAAGGGCTCCATAACAAGTGGAGAGGAAAACGGATTTATGGTATCGGTGCAGGCAATACATTTTAAAGAGCTGTAGTGGCTCCACGGTAATTAACAACTTCTTGGGATAATTGTTCACAGAGTATCTGGCTCGTGGTGACTCTCTGGCAGGGATCTTGCAGAAATGAGTAATTAAAAACTATTACAATAAGATTAAGATGTCTTTGTCAGAACAAGCATTGGATATAGCATAATTCTTCAGGAAGAATATGGCTGAAGGTGTTAGCTGCACTTCCACCAGTTCTTTTGGAAGCTCTGAGGTGCAAATATTCATTCAGTGCTCGTGGGGACACACCAGGCTACATGCCACACGTGTCCACTTGGTTCTGCAGCTGGTTATTTCCTGTCCATGTTGAGCAGGGCAGGTACCACTGAGGGTGGGAAGATCTCCAGGGCTGGTGTAGGAACACTGCTCCTGGCACACGATGCAGCACAGGGCTTCTCAGTGTCCTTCACTATGATCAGTTTTGTAGCACTGAGTATCACCAACGGGCTGGTTTGATGCCAGAATTTTGTATGATGCCTGGATCATTTGAGAGGCTTCTGGTATGAGATGTCAGCTGGATCACTGGCTTAGGCCTTCCATTACCGCCTGCTGAAGGAAGAGATGTCTCCCCAGTCACAATCCCTTCTTCTCAGCTTTTGAGTGAAGTGAATTCAGGAGGGGGAAGAAGTAAAAATACAGGGAAAATTTGTCATGATAATTCAGTTTTGGATGCTCACAGAGCTCACATGGCTGACATAAAATCCCCCACAGTTGTGAGTAATTAAAAACTGTAACTCAACAGATAAAAAGTGTTTGTAGGCAAAACCACAACTGGATCCTCCCTTGCAGTAAAACTGTCTAGTAAGGTCTGGACTTCTGTATTTGCTCATATTATATCTGAAGGCATCTCAGTTCAAATGGTTTCCTGATCAAAGATAGCATATGGCACCAGAGAGAAATGAGTCTTTCCAGAGCTGCAGACTCACTGCACCTTTCAGCACTGAATCACTACAGAACCTTTAAAATGGAATGTTACTGAAATGCCAAGTCCAATGTAGATACCAACACTAAACTTGCTGTGCTGTGCCCAAAAACTGCAACAATCAAACAAAAGAATTCATATGCTCTACAAAGAGGATCTGTGAAGGGCACTTCTACCCTGGGAACAGTATTATCAAATACTGTTCCAGTCTGGAAGTTCAGAAAGGAAAGGAAACATTAGCATTTTTCTACTTCAAGAAAGAAGGGGAAAACAAAAATCTTTGAATACAACTCTCTTTCTCAGCATTGGATTCATTATAGTAAGTAATTAAAACCTGTATATTTCTGGTTACTGAAACACTTCTGGGCTAATACAGGGGGGAAAAAAGCACTAAGGAAGTCAGAGTTCATCCCTACTGTTCTCACAACGTGCATGACATAATGTAATAATTTAATTTTTTTCATTTGCAGTAGCATCTCTCATACGGTTTGTTCCTTCTGTTCTGTTTTACACTATAAAACCCCCAAAATTATAAAAATACGTTTCTATGTTGGCCTTTTGGGGTTTGCTTTTTTTTTTAAATTACTTTATCGGGCCTTAAATCCTAGGAGTGCCCTTCTTCCGTCTGAAAGAAGAAAACACCCTCTTATGTACACATGCAAAAAGAACACTTAGTATTCAATCCTTTTAGCTGCAAAATCAAATGCCTCCCCCCAAATGGAACACAAAAAAGAATCAACATCAGACATACATTTCAAAGACATTACACAAGTGATTAAAGAAAAAAGGGAAGAAATCTAAAGTAAAGCTTCTTGCATAACAGCCTGTGCCCAACCCCTTGAGCCTTTTGAGTGGGATAAATATGTTACAGACTGTGCCACTAATGTGGCGTTTTAATGGTGTGAGAACTATAAATAAAACTTCTTAGAGATAGATAATAAACTATGAAGTCTGCTATACCACTTAAAGGCCCAAATAAACAAATATACATTGTTCTTTTCCTGCCAAGAGCGGACATCACATCAACCCTGGTGAGGGATGCAACAGAGTTAAGAATGTTGTCGCTTCTTCTGGACAATGAAGTGAAACCACAGAAAACAAGCAGGAAAAGCAGCCAAGTTTAGTCACCACATTGGGCTATATATATTTATACCCTATAAATACACAATCAGCATCTAAACAAGGGTACAACTGTCATTCCCTTTGTAAGAAAATGATTAGTTGTACTACGCTAACAACACACTCTGAAATACCGAGGAATCAGAATCAATTTTCATGTAACAAATATCAGAATGAGATTCCACACTTCAGTAATAACATTTGCTGCTGTGAGTGCGCACCAAAGATGTGTCAGTAAATACAGATCCAGAGAATTATGCAGCATCTAGTTCAATCCAGTTATCAGTGAGGGCATGGGAGTAGGACACGGGAGGACACGTTCTGAGCTACGATGGCTTACGCTGATAAAGGAGCTGGCTGGGACTACTCCTGGTATGAGCTCATTACATCCTGTGAGCGTGATGCTATCACAGAAGTGCTTAAACGAAAGCTGGCACACAGATTCCCGTTATTTTGCTTGACTTGAAAAAAAAAATCATTTACACTGAAAGCTTCGTCTTCATTCTTATCACAAAGAGTGACTTATACAATATGCCATCACCAGAAATACGTGTCACAGGAAAAAAATTCTTGCTTTCATTTAATTTAAAAAGAGATAGAACTGGGCCAAGTTGATATACTATCATGACTCTGCTTTGGTTATCAACAAAGACCATGTACTACTGCCCATAATTCAATTTTAGGGGTATATTATCTAGCCGTTTTATAACTGAGATCATTTTTACTACTGGAAATTATATAAGCTTGGACAAGGATAACATTCAGCATTATCAAATGGGAGGCACCAGAGTTATGATTTCTAGGCACAAGTTGTAATTGGATTGGAAGGCAAAGTTCAAGAAAACAGTAATACTCTTGTGTATTAACAGAAGGCCTGTTCTGCTCTCTAGTGCTCTACCCAAGGCCATTTCCTTCCTTAATATTAAAATTCTAATCAGCCTTCATTTCATCTGCATAAATTTATGACCTAGTCCATGTTGTGTGTATAGCTTTAGAAACAGACCTGGAATATGAGACCCAGCATGTTATAAATTCTCAATTCAACTGTAAAAATCTGTACATGCACAAGTGGAGAATGTTTAAAACACACAGAGTTCCCTGCTGTGCTACACAGTGAATTATTGCTACAAACCCCGCAAATGTCTTGGTCTCTAAATGCAGCTGTATTAATTACAGATTTGCGATTAAGATCCTAGATATCAAACTCTGAGGAGACTGGGCCCAATGTACATGAAATGAAAATGGAGAACTATAACCACAAGAAGAAATTCTATACAAATTTGTCTGCATCAGTGCTTTTCAGGCTCTGAGGCACTCGCTAAAAGCAATGTGCCTATTTACTCTAAGTGGCTTGTAAGAGCTGCCAGAAACCCTGAGCATGTTCTCCTAAGCACTGCTGCTGTTAAAGTCAGTGCCTTTGGCAGGATCTGTGTTTGAGGACTTCCAGAATACTGGAAAATAACCTACTGCTTCTAAACAGAAAAAATAGTTACCTCGCTCAAACCCTTAGCTGTTTTTTTTTGTTTTGCTCCCAATGAGACATTTACCTCTGACTCAAGTATTATATCTCAAAATTAAGCCAACAGCAAAGAAAAGGAAAAGGAAGTCTGGGAAATGGAACCAAAGAATGTTTACTCTGCAAGGTAAATCAGGGAAATGGCTAGAAGGGCAGAATTACAAATCTAAATGCTTAGGTCTCCAAACAAAACATTAAAACATCAAGCTCAAGCTTCAAAGAGCAGTAACAAGCCCTGAAGACCACAAGTCTGAAGGTACATGCCTGGTCTTCGTGCCTGGACATAGCTCAAGAGTAGGTATTTATGTCAAAACAAATGGGTGGGCTCCTGAGAAGAGTGATGTGGAAAATCAACCACACCACTTCCTCGTTGCAAAATCCCATTCTTCCTTTCTGCCCCAACAACACACTCAAACCCACCTCCAGCTTCTCCATGCACGAGCACTACAGCGCTCACCGTCCTTCCCTCTGCCTCCCCTCTGCAATCCCTCCCTCTGGCAATGCCGATTACTGACAACAGACACGGAGACAGCTCTATCTGTCCCAGCAGCAGGTTAGCTGAGAAATAATCATGTGCAGTCAGGCACGTACCAGAAAGGGAGGCAGTGGAGGTGGACACGTTCAGATGGGCCAGTTGCTTGGCAAGAAAGTGCCCGTGTTCAGCTCAGTGACTGAGCCAGGAGGCAAACACATCCCCCTCTGGCCAGCTACAGAGCCATGGAGCCTCTCAGCTGCCAGCAGGGTAGAGAAAGAGCTCTCCCAGCCATCAGCTCTGCAGATCTGACTGTGAGGCGTGTGAAATGTCAGCTTTGTGTGTCTGCCTGCATGTACGTGATTATAAATAAAGTCAGGTCAGTCTCAAAGGCTGGGACACTGCACAAAGTGCAATATGGGATGGGTTCAGCCTTGGAGGGCATAAATAATTTTCAGTGACCATTTCAGCGATGGTGAAGGGCAAGAAACTGCTCTGGCTGGTCATGCAACCACTGCTAAGGAATTCAGCTAAGTCCCCAGGCCATAGCATTGCCTTGAGACACCAACACCAGCTCTTAAATCTGGAATAGCTCCAGTGCCTCGCACCAAACTCTGAACTGGTTCGTGTCAAGGCCCTGGGAGGGGAAATAGAAGGTGGGAAAAGAACCTCACTCAACCCATGAAGTTTGGAAGGAAGCAGAATTGCCAAAAATCCATCAAGTAAAATTCCTTGTGTATTTTAAGGTCATTTTCAGTATTTCAATACAATTTCCTCAACACATTTCCACTCCACAACATACCTGACAACTGGAAGCAACTCTGCAGGTGCCCCAAGACTGATCCACCTGCACGTTATCAACTCACAAATCCTGATTTGCCAAACAGCATCCTGCACAGTGTAGGTGCTGCTGGGGCTACTTCTATTTCAGACTGCAGAAGCAGTTCACTGACTGACCAACAGCTCTAAACTATATTTGGGAAAGCATCCCAGCTCTTAAAACTTTTTGTTTAGTCTCTCTCAGCATTTATGAACAAATAAACAAGAAAATTCACAAACTACCACTACAAACTGGCAATTATAGAAAGTGGAAGTAAAGAATTCAATTAGATTATGATGTTTATAAGCTTAATCATAAAAAAATTCTACAAATTATAGCCTGTAAATACATCTTCATCTATATAACAAGTGATAACAAAACCCTCACAGGACATACCAGAAATACATGCTGACCTCCAGGGACTGGGAAAACAGGCAGACTCTCTTGCGTGATTTTTCACTTTTTCTGCCATGTCTCAATTTTTTCAACAAAAAGGGGTTTGGGGGGTGGTTTGCAAGCTTTGGGGTTTTTTGGTTTGGTTTTTTTAATTTAACAGCCAATTTACAGCCAAGGCAAAGACTGTTTTTCCTTTTTAAAAAATAAAAATTTACACATCTAAAGCACACCATAAAATACCTTCAGAAAGGACATGGCACAGCTTTTATTCTGCTTGCTTACTCTAGATTAAGTTACTCTTTAAAAAATCATTTGCAAAACAGCAAATAATGCCCCGCTCAACTGATAAGCACATAAATTTCAACAGGAGACAAAATGCCAAAAATAACAAGGAATTAAGAGGAGCTGACACATGGTGCACATGTGAACCTAGAACTGAAAAGTTTAGTCCCATATTAAAATAGTCTAGGATTTCTCTAATGCAACAAGTTACAAAGAAAGACACTCTGACGCTAATATTTGCAGTGACTTTCTTGTGGAAAGCAGACACACAGTGAAGGCAGCATCTGCCACTTCAAAACCAGCTGAGTGACTTCAAACCTGGCATTTGTGTAAATTTGTGTGTACTATAATCTAGCATAAAAATATTAATTG
This sequence comes from Cephalopterus ornatus, assembly GCA_013396775.1. Taxonomy (NCBI): domain Eukaryota; kingdom Metazoa; phylum Chordata; class Aves; order Passeriformes; family Cotingidae; genus Cephalopterus; species Cephalopterus ornatus. Next base: position 72,292 of record VZRE01009016.1, on the reverse strand, counting down.
ACGAGCATATCAAGTTAGGCTTGTCAGCCTTAATATTTTCTGGTGATTTGAATGGGGCCAGAGAATAATATAAGTATCTTTACAAATCCAGTTGGCTTTACTTCAAATGCAAAAGCTTGTTTCTAAGCTGCGTAAGAACAGGAGCCTGTGTAAAATCAAATTTTGAATGCAAAGCCAACCCAGTTCTGCTCATCATCCTCTATTCTGAATCCTGTCTGCAGCAACAGTTTATGGTGAACTCGCTGTCCTTCCCTGAAATACTGCACAACATACAGTTATTTCTCTAAGAATTTGGTTTTTTGCATCAGAGCTACACTTATCTCGGGGACAATCTCTAATTTTTGTATTTAAAACTAGTTTTGTATTTTTTATATTTACCCTAATGAAGTGTTTTCATTGGCACTGATGAGCTAAAAATTACTTGAGGTTTCTTTCCAGGTTTTGTGGAGTTTTTTAATGAGGCTGGTAAGTACTCCCCATTTACCAGTGCAGATCAGCTTAATTTGCTCAGCAGCTAAAACTTGGAGTGAACAACAGTATTTTTGAAACAAATACACAGAGTTAAAGCAAGGGCGGTTGTGGCTCATCTGATTCATATGGCTCCAGATTTCAAATCTAAGCTAAGGAAATAGAGGTTATGACATCCTGCAGCTGGGACAAGTCGTGTTCATAAAGCAATGCTAAATCAAGACCGCTTGGCCAGTTCGGGCAGTTGCTCGTGTGGAAGTGAAAGGTCCCATGAGAGCATTAAAAAAGAAAGAAAGGTTTTGGTGTCCAAGCCAAACCCCCCCTCCCTTCACTTCATGCTACCAGGGACTGTTTCTCCAGAGCAAACGACTGTGGAAGGTCCCTGCCAAGTAACTGCTACTGATTTATGTACATCCAATCACGGGGAACGGGAATCAAACACTTTGCAAAATACACAGGCGAGTAAATTACAAAAGGTCTTCCCATGCTACACAAATGCCAAGTGCCTGGGGTTGGTTTTCAGAAAGACCATTTTGGTGATTTGATTCACTCTAAGGCCACACAAAGGCTCAGGTCAGCGAAGGGCAGATCAGTGTCAGGGAGAAGCAGCTGGAGCTTCACCAAGGCAGTGGTACCCGTGCTGCTAGGAGGGGCACACAGACATGAAAGTTTTCATCCAGTTGGGAATCTCAGGAAAGAAAAAAAGGATTGGGTCTGGAAATGTTATTTTCCAGGCTCCCATTTAGCAGAACTCAGCCCTGGAAGTAAGGCCAGGTTGGATGGAGCTCTGAGCAACCTGGTCTAGTGTGTCCAGGGCAGGGGGGTCGGAACCAGATGATCTTCAAGGTCCCTTTGAACCCAGGCCATTCTGTGTGATTTTTAAGATCTATTTATTGATACAATATATAGATGTACTGATAAAATACCTGAGAGTTGGCATTTTCAGTTACAGGAGATGGAAAAAGTCTTTTTCCAAACTTCTGTGAGGTAGTACTGGTGGCTGAAATAGCAGGACCATTCACTACTGCCCTGAATACCAGAAAAAACGTGCCTGTAGCTTTTCCTTTTTTTTTATTTTGTTAAAGCAGGGAGGAAGCATGAAACTGGTCCGAGACTTTCAGGACACTGTCTGGACGCCAGTGTCATGCTGTGTAAACATGTGGATCCATTAGACAATTGTTGGAAGCAGTGAATTCTAAATTTGATCTAGTGATAGGACTCACGCTGTTTGGCAAAAAAAAAATATGGGGTTGCGAAACCACACAAGGAAAACGTTTCAGACTTGTTAAAAAAAAAAAAAGAGAGAGAGAGAGAAAAGCACAGCGTGAACAATGATGTATTGGATGGCCTGCAGATCCCAGCCTCTGGAGAGTCCTGACAGAAAAAAAGGCCTGAGCTCTTGGCTCCTGAACTGTTAAATACCTTTATAAAAGTATTCCAACCTGAAGGGATAAAAACATCTTCGTAGAGAAAAATTCATATTCACATGCAGAACACAAAAGGTTTTCTGTGCTAAATGACAATCTGCACCAATGATTTATATCTTCTTCCACATTTCTTGTGCACGCTCCTGCCTGAACTAAAGCCGGAGCTCCACGTTATTCCCAGCGATGCTGGCTGGGGAAGGGAGTGGTAGTTAACTGCCTTCCTTTGGTTTGTGCTGGCAAAGCAACCCTTTTGCTTTGTGGTACTTAATGGTCTAAAACACACGTTGAAATTAACTCCTTCATTAGCTACACAGCTGCTACTCCTTATCGCTTTCATTTTTCTTAATTATAGCACTGCAGAATTTTATGTGATTCAGAATCCTATATGATTAATACAATAGATGAATTACATTTGTTAGCATATAAAACACAGGCCTCATGGATAAAATTATAATTACATATGACCTTTGAAATCATACCCCATTCTTTCAGCTATCTAGAAATACCATGTTCATTCTGTCCATGCCACAACTTCATTTCAGACTGATTAACCAGCACTTTATTCCACTCAAGTTGCCTACATTAAAACAAAAACCAGTGAGTTCAGCTCCCAGCAAAACTGCAAACCCACCTTAAGGCTGTCTCACTACAGAACTTGTTATTCACCTCCACAGTCTTATGGATGTGTATAGCTCAGCATTTCCATTATGATTCATGTTGTGATTTAATCAATCCTGAAACATTGTTTACTACATAAAAGAAATTGTACTTCAACAACAAGGATCAGAAAGCAAGAAAATCAATCCAGAAGGGCTACTGAGTCACTAAGGAGGAAGGCAACAAGATACAGGTTATCCTTGGGAAGCTGGAGTAGGTCAGCAGTAGCAAAGCTTCCCCTTGGTGACTGCTGGGTGACCGCTGTGGTGGCCCCAGCCCAGCCCTAAGAGCTCCATGAGCACACAAAACAGTGGCCCTTGGAATGCACATCTCAGCAATGCACCTTGCCAGGCATATAAATAAACTGGTGCAACTCCACCAGCTGAATTCAACAATTCACATGTCCAATTCTAGTCACATCCATACACACGTGGAGATGAGGCCACAGGACACAACTAAAGCACTGAAGGGCTGCCTTTACTCAGGGGAAGACACCTCCTATAGCCTTCCTTACACGGCTGGAGCTCCCAGAGCTCCACATGTGTTACAGCTGTTCCGCAGGTGGGACTTCAGCAGCGAGAGGTACCAGCCAGGAAAAGCTCTCCCCAACCATTTTCTGCTCTAAAGCACGGACCAGCTGTCTCACTACGTCCCTGAACACGACTTAAATTTGTATGGAAGTATAAACAGAAGAGCTGCTCTTTTCTTTCTTTGCATGGATTTGGGGCACATTTATTTTTGTTCTTGAGGAGAGAGGCCAACCAGAGACTGTCACCAAACAGCCACTACCCCAGGGTTTGAAGACCACTAGAGTTGGTGTTTGGCGATTTCCACCTGTGTGACACACCACAAATACACGTTAGCCATGGAAATCCCTTTCTCCTAAGATCAAGACCACATAATAATAGTAACAGTTTGCCCTTCTATTTGCTATCCTCCATCAAAGTATGAAACTAAAATTGCAAGGGAAATACTGGGTTTTGCTGCTTGTTTTTCTTGGGTCCTTAAATGCCAACCACAAGATGTGAAACAGAGGGCAGAGAGAGGCCAAGCAGAGCAGGGGAGCTGGGGAGCTCTTCCTGAAACACGTGGTGATAACGACTATAACCAGTGGTAGAGGAAAGGGGAAGGAAAACTGTGCATCTGAACGAGCTCAGATCTTTTACAGACCAGTGTCACACCTCTCAATAAAACTCCAATATAAAAAAGAATGAAGTGGCACAGGCGGCCGTCTTAAACCATTTTTTCCCAGCTAAAGTGTTCTACTTACCTCAAAATTCAGTCATAAATTGAACTTGTTAATCTTTCTTTTTTTGGGGAAAACTCATCTACTCTTAAAGGTTGTCTTTCTCTCTGAATATTACTGTTCAAACATTAACCTAAAACCTCTTTAATGCCTTATGTATGTGTGTATATTTTTTTTTTCCTACTGCAATACATAGGGAAATCAGTGCTTTAGTTACCTTTCTTCTCCTTTAGATAAGTTACATGTCCATACTGAGATACTGGTTACAAATTTTGAGTGGACAGATATATTATACTTCTTATAATTTAATAAAGTCATAAAATATACTTCGCTATATTTTTTCCCCGCAGCGTGCAAAGGAGCAGACACAAACTCAGTGACCAAAGTGAATTACTGTGGTGCCAAAACCACCACTTTTCACAGTAACAAACCAAACTGACATTTATCATAGCATCATATTACCTGAAAAATATTTCGTATCAGGACTGTTACATGTCAATTTTAACCCACCAAGCATGATATTTTCAGTGAGGAGAGGGACGTTATGGTTCTGTTTATAGATCAGTCTGCAGCTTTTATTCAAGATCCTCAATTCACCTCACAAGTGTAAATAAAACCATCAACCCCACTGTGAGACATTACAACATCAAACATTATGAACAATTATCTTACAGATTTTCTAATCACTGGATGAAAACACTGCGTATTTCAACTGCTGCACGGAGCATGGTACAGGGAGATACAAGGCAAAAAAATGAAAGTGAACTATATTTATCAGAGTTGATTAAATTTTCATTTCTTTCAACCACCTACAAATAACTGTCTCACCTTTTGGTTTTTTTTTTTCCTTTTCTTTTCTCCTTCCAGTGGCTCCATCTCAGACTGACATTCTCCTGGGCTGCACCTCATGTAAGTAGAGCTGTAGCAATACAGTGTGACTATTACTGTGTATGTATATTTAACCAAGGTACAACTGTGAAAATATTTACCAAAACCGGGACTTCTAGACCTTCTATTTACTCTTGTAAAAAGGTGTACTGGATTACCAAGTCCTCACGGAAGACTTAACTGAGACAAGTAATATTAAGTCTCAGATTGTCCTCTCAAAGATCACAAACCTGCCACCTAAGTAGTCTCATACAAAGGTACATCCAATCTACTACACCTTTCTAAGTTTGTGAAATCTGGGCTCCATGGAAGTGTCCCATGATCTTGAGGCCTTCCAGGGCTTCTTGCCAGGCAGGGAAACCTCTGCAGAACCAGACTGGAGGAATATCAGAAGGTTTACTTTGCATTACTTCTGCAAACTGCTTGCCAACCCACGTGAAGAAGGAACGGAGGCTGTAAAGCTCTCCCCACCAGGAGAGCATCACGGCACTTAAACCTGCCTGAAAGCCCACAGGAATGAGTTTCATCTGTTGACAAGGGCTGATGAAGGAGAGGGAGAAAGGCAAACCCAAGCCCTTGTTGGCCAAGCCTGGGCTGGCTCGGCAGGGAAGAGGCACCTTTAAGAAAGCCAAACAGGTGAAAAGGAGGGACACAAAACTTGGTCTCCTCTAAGTGGCCAGTTCCATTCATCTGAGCACTGGTGGTTGCAAACACCACCAATGCTCTGAGGCTGTGTTTGCACACAGCCTGAAGAATGTGCTCGGGTGCAAGGGGTGGCACCTGCTCAGTGTGGGGGAGCAGGGAACTTGTTCACCCCGGTCTAGTCAATGAGCAAGGGATGAGAAGCCAGGAATTATTTAATGTTAATACCAGCTCTGCCAGTGCCAAGTGCTGTTCTGTTGCTCTCAGCGAGTCTCCTCATCTTTTGCATGTTCTCCTGTGCACAGTGAACATAACATTTTGGTGCCCAGTGTCCATCTCCCCAGCATTTAATTCCCAATTTAACATTCTAGTCATAAATGCACGGCCTCCCTTTTACTTTGATAAAGTACAGTCAGCATCAATAGGTAACACTTTTTAAAAACTTCTTTCCAACTATTGTGAAACAGGAGCTGACTGTTCATGGAGTACTTATTTTTTATGTCAGTTTACCATAGGGCCTCTTTAGCCACAGGCTTACAGCCGGAGGCCCCAAGGCATTTTTTGGGAGTGGAAACTTTTTGAGTGCAGCTCTTAACAAATTTCCAGCCTGCAGTATGTTTTTCATTAGACTACATGGTGTTATAATAAATGATGCACTTCCTCTTTCATTTCATGATTTTTTTTTTTAAAACATGCAACAATTTTTCTGTGTCTGTTTTTTATTACTTTCAATATACTCAACCACACTAATCTTAGAGACTATGTATAAAAACAGAAGGGATATACTGAGTAAGATATTAGCTACAGCAAGACAAGATTTTAGTTTAAATTCTTCTCTGAAGGCCAATCAGAAACCCATTACATGTATGCAACTCCATCCTTTTAAGGGCCATTGTTAAAAAAAATAAAAGATCTGTTACCCCAAAACCTAAAGCTGGTCTAGGAAAGACTCCCCCAAAGTATTCATCCCCAAGACATTCAAGTAAAAAAGTCTGATCCCATTTGCCAGACACAAAACATATTAAAACCTCCCTGAGCCTCCAGGTAACAGAATTGCTAAAAGGTCTTTTCTGGCATAAAGACCAACCTGATACTCCTCTGTAAAGTTTTGGCCACTTCAGGTATTTGGAGAGATGACCCCCTGAGGTCCCTTCCAATCTGAATTACCTTATGATTGATTCAGTCCAGTAAAAAATAGCTAAGATTTTAAATACCAGAAGCAGAATGCATCCAGAATTCATTCAGACTACCTTTTCTTTTTTTCTCACTACCTATTACAATCAGAGGCATATGTGTTTGCTAATAGTGTGGTGCAGTAATTTTTTTAAATAATCATAGAAAACCAGCTGTGGATAGTGTTGAACCTCAATTTCTTAATTCAAATCTTCCACTGGTGGCTATAGCTTTTTGAGGCAAAGTTCACACAGGAGGACAGAGGACAAATGAAGACTTACCTTAATGAGTTTTGGACACGAATGACAACAGCCATCCATGAACTTCAGAGTGAAATACCTGTGCCACAATTAAGACTTTCTTTTTCTCATCTGTCTTTCCCTGAATGTAGCTCCTAGAGACGCTAGGACTGATCTTCCTTAGGGTGAAGCATTGTGACCTTTTGATTGTCACCCTGGATTCTTTGTATCATGGTATAAACTGGTCCCAGAAAATACAAATGTATTTATAAACAACAGGTGACAGTGACCCAGACAATATCCCAAGTATTTCAAAACTAGCAATATAAACAAACCTTAGTAAAAGGGGAAAAGAAAGTTTCTAAAAACCTAAACAAAGCAAAAACCAGACACCTAACATTTCAGAATTTAGGTCTCCATCCTAAAAGCACAACTACCCATATTTACATCAACCCAGAATTCTTTGTGCCGTCTTGTCTTACCCAAAACGAGTTTGGTGAACTCTGCAAGAGGTCAAAAGTAAATCAAAAGCAAATGCCTTTAACATTGTACTCTCAAGAGATCAGCTCTGAAATGTTTTCAACGAATATTCATCTCCTTTCCGGGCACAAACTCAACACATACGTAACACAGACACTGCAGTTGTTCAAGGTAGACAAGATGATCATGTCAAAAGGGTTACTCATTCTCAGCTTACTGCATGGATTCCCTCTTTAGGGATTCCCTCACATCCCCCTGTCCCACCCCACTGGCTTGGAACATGTGCCACCTTCCCATCTACAGCCAGGCCGGGTGCTCCTGCATTATCCATGTCCCCTTTCTGTCTCCAGCTTGCCCCAACATCCTTCCTGCTGCATGTCCTCTTCATACTCAATCCTGTATTACCATAAACCTTAATTCTCTCCCTCCCTATCAGCTTCCTTCCTGTTACAAATTAAGGACTGTGTTCATCACTCCCTAATGCAGTTTGAGTCTCCCTGTCAGATGAGACCATGCTCATTTTGGAGGAGGAAAGATGAGAGATTTGAGAAAGAGAATATGAACTTACATGAATGAACACTAACTAAACTAAGATCAGTCTTTAATTTTAAGACATATTAGGCCAACAAAAGTCACATAGTTGGGAAAAATACCGAAAATAAATCTCTTTCTATAGGATCCATACATCTGGAAGTACAAACAGTATTCCTTCTGCCAACCCTTTCAAGGAGGAGCAATTCTCCACTACATGTCCCACTGTATATATCTGCCTATTTTAAATACATTTTTTATATAGGTGATACACACACTTTTTTTAAGATAGCCTTCTTTTTATATTTCCCCCTCCCTATACATAATTTTTAATAAGAATGTATTCCCGGGGGCTGACAGCATCAGGAAAACTAGGCTATGGCAACAAGAAGAGATTCCAGTCAAACATCATCATGTCTGGCGTACTGTGTTTCATTTACAAATCTTTGATTTCTAAATGAATGGCAGTTCAAAGTGCACATGAAACACAGATACTTTCTGCTTATGTATGTAGAGATTGTTAGAGATTAAACCACTTTTAATTAAAGACCTAAGCAGGTGTCAGTTCGTGATACTCTTTGAATTTGGTTTAAGCAGATGGATGTTCCACGGTTACCCGGCAGCACACTTTAAACACAAGCAGAATCAAAGAGATCTCCCTAAACAAAGCCAAGGAAAGCTACTTTTTAAGAGGGTTTGAAGTTTGCTACTGCTCATCTGTCATTTATGGAACGTCACATACTTCGCTGGGAAAAGCATTCCGAAACACTTTTAAAATAAACAACTGCCCCCCGCCCCCGCAAACAGCCCTATGAGACAGAACCCCAGGCCACACAAGACCTATTAATTTCAGTGGGGTTTTGTTCTGCCTCTCTCTATGCATCTAACTACCCAAAGTTAATTTGCAGTATCAAGGCCTAAAGCAGGCAATTTAAAAGCATTCTGGACTCAAATAACTAGAGTTTAAACATGGAAATGGAATTATTGCTAAGTAATTTTTCTCTCGGTGCCATAATTCAGGGTGCAAGCGATATGAGGAGCACCCTGTCCCTCCATTACTCAAAGGTTCTTCATTTTCTTTTTTTTTTTAAAGGAAATCCAAAGATTAATTTAAAGCCATCTGATAAAAAAACCTTAATATTTACCTTCATATTTTGTTGTAATATATACTGAATTCGAGTGATTTCAAAAGTTATCCTGGATGCTTCTCATTTCAAGATGTTAAATATTGGCTCCTATAAATTTCCATTACACATTGTCTGACAATATTTGCTGCTCTGGAGTACATGAACTGACTATTAATTCATACAGAGGTAATGATAATAAAGTTTGTAGAAGTTGGGCATGTATAACATTTTAGAATTTCATATATATATATTACAACTCCCTCCTTTCCAGGTCTGATTTCACATGAAGTAAGTGTAAAAACGGGTTAGAACTGCCAGATGTATAAATTCTCTCAATCCTTGTTACCTCTTATATCATCAGTAGTAGCTACTCTCAGCCTGGTCTCCTAATCATCCTTTAAATGATGGCCCTGTAACATCCCTGCAGTGGTGTTACAGCTGACACCTGAAGACAGTGAAAGAGCACACACGTAATCCCAGCATTTCATAACTAGTAAATCACAAACTGAAGTCCCACAGCCAAGACCAGGCCGTTATAGAGCTGTGGGAGGGAAATAACGAGGGAGACAGAGAGAGAGTGATCCGCCAGCTGACGGTCAGTGCGGGGCGAGCAGAGGGTGGAGGAAGGATGGAGGACATGGATGGGGAGGCAAAGAGCACCACAGCCAGGGCTGTTACCTACAGCACTAAAGCACCAGCCTGCATCCTGGATGCTGGTTTATGGAAGCTACAACATGGCTGCAAAGGCAACGTTTAAAGATGGCACAGGGTGGTTAAAATGAAAGCACAGTTCTTGGTGCTTCAGCTGATCCTAAAGGAAAGACTGAGCACTCCTGTAAAATCCAGGTCTCCATTTTCAGATACTTATTTTCTATTTTTAGCATTAACTACAGCAATATTGCATGCAGAGAAATCTGAAAAATAAAAAATGGTGGAAACCAAGATCTGTTTGACGGCTTTAACAAAAAGGGATAAATCTGGAGTCAATGCAAAGGCACGGATCTCAAAATATCCACTAGTGCAACCAAGAGCTACATCTGCCTCCTGAAATTTATCAGGCTGTCTGCAGGCAGTGTAAGGAACCTCCCTTAGCCAGGAAGGAAAAACTCCTAAATTCAGGTGAGCTTCTTTTGGCAGCTATGGTAGGCACAGGTTATGAAGTGGATCTTTGTACAGCTGCTCCACCTCCAGCTTTATTTGCCAGGAGCTGGTTATGTAACTAACAAACACAAAAGAAAATAACCATTTCTGGGATGTTTCCCTTTGTGAGCCCTGGGCTGCCAGGAGGAACTGAGAGAATTCAAAAGCGGTTTCCCTTCTGTTGCTCTTTTGGGTGTTTCTCTTTGAAGTGGCACCCTGAGTGGCTGCTCATTCACCAGTTTTGTAGGTAGTCTTTAAAGCAATACTTTCCACCCTTCAAAAGCTTAAGTACAGAAACATACAATTAATTAAACCAATTTAGTGGTGTTATTATTTCAGCCTTTTATTTCTACTTGGTGTCAGACTCTCAGACGTAGGGATTCTTTGTAGTAGGATTTCAGACACTAGAGAAAATGCTGAACTTTACAGATTGGTCTGATATGGTTCGTGCAACACATGAACAATCTAAGGAAACCATTTAGCTATTGCTTAAAGGAAAATTCCTTCTAAAATCTAGACACTAGATGCAATGTTATTTGCAGTGTTATTGTGCTGTACTTAACTGATGCTTTAACCCTTTGCTCTGACATGCTTCATTTTAATCACTTTTTTCCTCCCCTCAAAAGAAGATCCAGCCTAAAATTATACGGAATGATTGTCTGGTAACAGATAAACGGACCACTAACCTGCCAGAAGGTTCTCATGCAACAAAAAATGCATCTATTGCTGCTTATAACAGTAGTGGCAAAACACCACGTTACTGGTTTCCAAATATTTTCCTGGTGTGAAATGATTATAAACCATCCTCTTGCACTGCTGCCAAACACTTTCCAGGACAGTTTTAGTCCTTTACTGAAAAAAAAAAAAAAAGCCCAATTAAGAATTATTCTGGAGAAAATATTTCAGTGAATCTGTCCTACTGTACTGGCTCTCTCTGTTGTTTATTTTCATTCTTTGGGCACAGGATTTTATAGCCATAATTATCTCATTTTCTCATAGTACAAGTAGTCCAACTGAGGTCAACATTTTTATTGCATTCTTCCTCTGTTTTTTTTCTTCCCTTTAAAATTTGCTACTAACAACAAATACAATAGATTTATGCTACCAAAATACCTTCTGGGGTAGAGATTTATTAATAAATTGTCTTTTCATATGAGCATAGATCAAAAGTGGCAGTAGTAAAATGGACAGCTGGAGGAAATGGTGTTTTAACTCCATTTAACTCCATATCCTTTAGAAGAAACAGTTCTGCAAACATGCAACCTCATCTTCAAAGATTTTTGTGCAAGAATTTTCCCCAAAATCTGGAAGATTTCAAGAAGTAATGTTCAGTCAAGTGGATTCAGAAGCTGGTAGTGCTTCATGGTCAGCTGGCTGTGAAATCCTGCTCATTAGCCACAGTCCTGAGCAGGCAAACTTTCTGCTTTCCAACTTCTTTAAAGGGTTGAAAGGTGGGGAGACTGCACCCAAGCATTTATTAAGGAGAACAGGAATGCCCGGGGCTTTTTTCCTCTTCTTATGCATCTGTTTCCTCTCCTGTTTCTGCTGTGCTGCCAAGTGAGCTGGAGTGCCTTCAGCCTGTCCTGTAGCCTTCCTAAAATATACCCACAGGGTTAAAGCCCTTCCTCCATCCTCACCACCTGAGGTCTGCAAAGGAAAGAGCTGCTGGTAACAGGAAAAGGTCAGGAGCTGTGTATTATATTCTGTATGTTTGGATTAGCCCACAGTAGCTAAATAAACTGATTTGATGTCTAATGACGTTTTCAAACAGTAGCTAATAAAATTATCCAAAGTATGCAGAGACAAAAGATGCACACAGACACAGCAGAAAATGCCTCTAATACATCCACACAGGCAATGACCTAATGGAATTTCAGCAGCTTGGCCATACAGATCAGGGTCAAATATAAAGGAGCCCAAGTTAAAAACCCTGCTGACTAGAAAAGACACTCATATTCTTACCTTGCTGATTAATATCACTTCTATTTGTAAGCAACTATTAAGTTTTTTCTAATATTTTTAGCACTGTATTTTGAAACAGAATCATGATCCTTTCAAAATAAATAAATAAAAGGCATGCTACTGACATGAACCACAAGCTCGCTAAAGCTTACTTTGGGAAAGCTCCTCTGAATTAGCTGGGTTAGCAGGCCAAGGGATTTTCCCTAAAACCACATGAGGATCCCGAGTCACGTCAGCAGAGGAAGGAGCCGCGAGGGAGGAGGTTCCCACTCCTGTCGCGAGGGAGGGGGCACAAGGAGAGGAACATTGACGTGTCTCAGCAGCTTGAGTGCACTGCAGTGCCCCTTGGCTTTGTGCTCCCACCTGGACACCCAGCCCACAGCAGGAGGGAGGCTGTGCTAGGGCCGCGGTGCATCCAGGTGCTGCAGCGAGTGCCAGCAGAGCTCCTTTGGAACGGCCCTTTAGGGAGAGCTGGGTGAATTTCGCAAACCAGAGACGCTGGTTCTGAAGAATGAATGTATGATTAATGGGGTGGCGGCACTGGTACAACTGTGGTCGCCTTCTTAAAAAAAGTTTTCCATCCAAGTTCTTACAACCTGCAATATTGTAGCAGATGAAAAAATGAAAGGGACTCAAAAGCTGTGCCAATTTAAAAGGCAGTTCTAAAGCAACTAATCTAAAATTTGCAAATAAGTCTTGCTTGCTTCGACTGATTTGCACGTTCAATTTTTTACGTAATTACCAAAGCCTTTTCAGACTTGTTATGACCAAATATGAACTTGTTGAATATTCACACTAAGATAAAACAGAAATAAACAGTCCTGAATGAATCCCATTAATATTACACCTTGGTTTACACTTAAAACGACAGTACTGAAAAATAAGAAGAAATGTCAGTGGGGCCTGGCCTCATTCCATGTGATGAAAGAGATCTTTGCCCACACCACAGCCTCTTTATCAGGTACCACCAACTGTTTGTGTTCCTTTGAAGGTACCAGCTTAAGATAAAAGTATACCGAGAAATATTTCTGATAATCCTTTATATGAATAACTGCTCTTTATAGGCACATTACACATGGGTATAAAGGGCTCAAACACACCCACTAATTCACTAATGTCGTATTGATGCTTCAACAAAACCACTTCAGCTCATAAAAATAATACTCTGGCAACCACAGTCCTAAATAACTACTTTCATTTTAACGTTGTCATTTGTTTGATCAACCTGAATCACTAACTCTGCCTTAATCTAAGTTACTGCTTAGAGCACTCCTAAAAGGTGAACTTCTGAAAGTCATTATACTGCCAAACAAAATTGAGCAGAACTTAATTTTTGTCCTATTTAGCTTCTGTAAATAAAAAAATATTACTAGAATTGTCTGAGTTCATGTCAGATGTAGCAGTGTGTCAGGGTGACTTCATCATCTGAACCACTACAAATCATTCTGTAAACAAAAACCTGCACTGCTCACATCCCACTTTCATTTTAAAGAAGATACCTGTAATTATGAACTTTAAGGTTGTGCATTAACTTTGCAGAGCCATCAGCAATGAGAACCATATTTGAGGGAAGATGGAGTGGGAACTGCCATATTTAATTCAGCACATTAATCAAGCCCATAGCAACAGTACACCACAACAAATTGAACACGTGAAGAGACCCCCAAGGCTTCAGTGATCCCTGCTGCTTAGTGGTGGCAAAGAAAAAGTGCATTAGGTTCTGTGTGTGTGTCATGCTCATACCAGAGTCTTATCCTGCTGAATTTCTACCACATGCACAGCAAAAATATCTGGCTTGTGTTTAAAGGTGTTTTAAGTTTGGGCTAATTTTCCTGACAGATCACAGAAGAGGCTCCACCTTCACTGAGGCTGGCGCTTGCTGACTTTGCAGTGAGGCAGAGTTAAAAAATAAGTCACTAAAGTAAACCTCAAACAAGTGTGTTTGCCATTTCCCCCAGTTCCCTTGCAGCTGCCTGGCCAGGACCCAGTCTCAGCACAAAGCCACATCCATGGGTCTGTCCGCATATTCTTCATTCATTTGAGGCTTAATCTCCTTTTCAGTTGATAGGCAAAAGCATATATTAAACTTTACTGCTTTGGGAAGGAAGGAAAACACAAGAAATACCTGGGCAAGTTCTACAGGTATGGATATTGTTAAAAGTTGGACCTTTATGGTCAAAGCACAACGGCCTCCTCTGCCCCACAACTTACCCCAGGTTTCTACAGATGATCAACTACCGCTTGTCACTACAAGCAATAGTTACACAGCATAATTGTGTTGAGGATTATGTATCTCTACACTCAAACAAACCTCAGGAAAGTCTGCTAGACAAACCCAACCAGGATAAGGGAAAAAGTATTAGGTGGTGGGCACTGCAGACTGAAACAAGTGATGGACTGGTGGGGCCTATAAGAACAAGCAGTTGCCTCTATAAAACCCAGAGAGCAGCAGACTTGAAGGAGCCACATTATTACCTTCTGCTCTCCCTGGAGACCGAGGGAGTGCTATTCCATCTCCCAATCCCTGCATTCTTCTCCTGCAGAAAGCCCATACGCTAAAGTTTACGAGGTCTGAATTTCAAAAGGAAAACACACTTCGCCTTCAGCTCCATACCCAACTGTCACTGGTATTTTATCAAATGTAAATCAACACAGTTTGAGGGGTTTTTTTCCTCTGTGTTTCAAAATACGAACCATACATAATGGCTTATCCAAACGAGTGATAATAATGAAATATTGCAAACCATTAAGAAAAAAAAAAAGGAAAAAGCATAATCCTAGGCTACCCCACATTGTCTGCTCAAAGAAATGTTACTTCTGAGATTAAAGAGGTACTTGTTTATTTAATAATTTGACCAAACTTCAACAGTAGAAAATCTAACGGAAAATGCTAACTTGGGACCTACAAATAGAGCCTCTATTTTATAGAGGTTGTAAACAGAGACTTGGGGGGGCTTTAACTTTAATATGAACAATAGAAGCTTAGCCAAAAGGAACAAAAAAATAACTGAACTAAGCAAATACTTAGATCATAAATACTGGCACTCAAAAAGTTCTCAGGTGTCTTAGAGTCTGTCTTACAATCCTATGGTAAGTTTTAGCTTCTAAGATACTGTAAGAATAAAAAGAAGTAACTAATGGTATAAAATAAGAAAACACATTCATATTACATACATAAAAGAAACTACACATGCTAACATGAATGACAAATTCTTCTTTCATTTTATGGGCCAACTCCCTTTTGGTTTGATAAGTAAAATCATATATTTAACTTTACTGCTTTAGGGAGGAAGGAAAACACATAAATTAATTTTACATTACAGTTTTAAAAGGCAAATTACTTAAGGACTATTTGTATTCAAGCTAAGCAGAGAGAATCATGATATTACACACTTTCTATTCAAATGGAAAGAATTTACATTTACCTATCATCTCATTAAACTAAGATGATAGAGCAGTAGCATTTTCCTTACATGTTTTTTTTTTTCCCCCCCAATTAAGATGTTCTTCCTGAATGCTTAAAAGAATTCTGAGGTTTACAGTAAAGCACTTTTTAAAGCGCACATTGGCTCTTTTTCAGGCCTAATGTTGGTCACTGTCTAAACTCTCCAGAGGCCAAGTGGATGTTACAGGCTTTTGCTAAACAGCATCGTGCTTCAGAGGTGGGAAGGGATATGGCTCCTGGCAAACATAGCTGTGATGAGCAGCTCTAAAGAAAAATCAGAAATTACTAACGTAAGATTTTTGCCATCTTGGCTTATTTTGCTCCGGGTCTGTTACCCTGTTAGCATGCCCAGCTTTGCAGAGCAGCTACTCCCACGGTAAAAGCTTTTGCTGCATCAGAGCCCTCCCGGTTCGGCTCCCGTTATGTAACGGCACCAAAAGGCTGAACCGTTCCCCGAACCCGCAGCACGTCCTTTTCACTCTGTCCTTTCCAAAAAAAAAAAGACCTCTCCAAACCCCTTTCACAACCAGGGGCAGGGGGCAGAGGGCTGTCCCTGTGGCAGGACCAGGCCCCTGTTCTTGCAGGAGCCCGCGGCACCAATAAACGCGTACGGCCGAGGCTTAAGGGATTATGTGCACGTATGTGCAGGGCGGTCACATGTGTCCAGAGTCCGGTGCCACCGCCGAGGGCAGCGCCGCGGCCCCAGCGTCGCTTCCCCAGCTCTCCCGTTGTTTACTCCTGCCAGAGAAATGAGAGACTGGAGTTCCTGCTGAGCTCACTTGGGAAAGGGTACGACTTGATGGGCAAAAATGTTTCTGCCGGCCGTCAAGGGACAGCGAGGCAGAGCCTACCAGGTGAGGTTTTCAGCACTTCTTTCAGATTTCGGGGTTTTTTTAAAGAGCCTAGAAACAATTTGCATTAATGCATATAAACCTCGGATCGGTGAGAATGAATAGTGCCATCGTTAGAAAACAATGTTTGGTTTTTAGGTAACAGTTCTTTAGGAAAAACATTATTGTTTGAATTTGTCATGCTCCCACTTTTATCTCGTTGGCCAAAAGAAAATTACAGTAGCTTTTCTTATGCATATCAATTTTCATGCACATTAGGCTGGATTTCTCACTTACTGTTTATGTAATGACTGTGTGCTTTTACATTCTTTTATTAATCACTCTGAATATACAAGATCTATATGTTCCTGTATATTAAATCTAGAAGCAGTACTGGAGCAGAAGTATAGCAGAGGAATCGATCAAAAGTTAATCCAGTTAGTCTTTAATAGAGAAAAAGTTCTCAATGAAAGCGAGATCTTTGTGAATCTTTTATTTGTAGCATAGTAGTAAACACACAGCAATCCATACTGTGAAATACTACTGCAGAGCAGATAAAGAGACACATCAGTAACTAATTAACTAATGAATCACAAGTAAGTTGCATTTTCATTTATATTATAAAAGAAGGTAAGCCAAAGGCAAACTACAAAGCACCAAAAATTTCCTAACTGCTTTCAGCAGAAGCTTTGAATAAGCAGAACAACTGCTGGCCTTTTGAGCCTCCATAAGCATTTTTAACTACACTAATCACCGTGATATTTGCAAATCTGTTTTCTACTGTATGTAGCAGAACACCTACTTTCCTTTAGGGCTCTGTCAGCTGAACTTTATGTTGTTCTTATACAAATGCTAAGGCAGCACAAAAGGGAGCACCTTATTTGTCACGCCAGCATCACATCCTTCATGTGTTTGCTTGGCCACATCACTCCAGTCCGAGCAGAATTCCTTGGATTTCTGCAGAAGTTGGACTGATTCTGAAATGACGCAAAGAAGTTAATCAAGTGTCTGGACAAAGTGATTCATGTGGACATCAGTGTTTGTGATCTGCACTTCAAAATGATTCATTTGAACTCCCGTGTGCAGGCTCTGAACATCAGATTATCAGAATATTCTGCATATTTTCCACAACAGCTACAACAAGTACGGCTCATTTAACTGAGGACAGACTAGCAGGCTCCAGTGACCTCCCTGCAAACTGTGCTTTACTGTTCATAAGCACCCAGTGCCTGTGTGGGCTCTGTAAAAACATCCATTTATCAATCATTACTGAGAAACCGGCTCTCTGACAAACTAATTACTCCTCAGGCTTCCACTCATTAGCACAGGAGAAAGCAGATTATATATTTATTTTTGAGGTGGGCTGACCCTGGTTGGACACCAGGTGCCCACCAAAGCCGCTCTGTTGCTCCCCTCGTCAGCTGGACGAGGGAGAGAAAATATAACTAAGGGCTCGTGGGTCAAGAGAAGGACAGGGAGAGATCACTCACCATCCTAAGCAGAACAGACTCAACTTAGAGAAAAATTAATTTAATTTATTACCAATCAAATTAGAGAAGGGTAATGAGAAATAGAACTGAGCACCTTCCCAAAACCTTGCCATGCAAACCCAATATAATTTTATGTACCGAGGCTCCTGCAGCAGCAAATCTGCTCCAGAAGTCTTGCTGGCTTCCTGGGGTGTGCAAGACTCTTAAAGCAGCGTCTTACCTAGCAAGGACACCAAGAAATCTCTACAAAAAAATCTGTTCTAATTTTTTAAAGAAGTGGTTGCTGTACAGCATGTGAATCAATACACTGCAATTAGTAAGCACTAGTATTTATTTCCATGCCATTTACTTGGCTGTAGTCCCAAGAATTTGTACAAATCCTCATCACGGCTTTCCAAAGTACCGTGGAATGGACACAATGTGGATAACAGGTGGCTACAGGTACAGATGTTTTTGAAGTGGGAAGCTTTAGGTTTAAAGAGTCCTGGTTTACAGAGGTCTCAGACTCCTTCGCACATTTCTTCGCCCAGTATTTCTTGGGGTTTTCTGCCCTTGGAAACATTTTCCCAGGCTCATACTGGGCTGGAAAACCAACACCCATTCAGAGTATCTAAGGAAGTATCCACACCCAAAGACCTGTGAAAGGATGGCCAAGGACTCAAATCAAATCGTCAAATACTTAAGCCTGTCAAACCCTTCGCCAGCATCCCAGAATAGAAAGTGCAAAAGGTTAGTCCTGGCTTTTTCAGGTTTCATATATACACATGGCTGCAATGGGAAGCCCTATAAGAAATCAACTTTATTGGAAGAAAATTCTGTTGACTAAGGGGTAAAAAACCCTGTCACTGATCAAGTGGAATGAGGAGTGACACATGACAAGCAGTACATGGACAAGTCAGAGCCCATTCACGTCTGTGAGATACCTCTTAATTAATTTCAAGCCCCTACTCCAAATCTTACAGTCTAATAATAACCACCCTTAGATCAGCATTAATGTTATACTAGGACCCCCTAGAATGCAAAGTTAAAAGATTTTTTTCAGACATTATAAACGGAATAAGATGTAATCAGTAATTATTCAAGTTC
Organism: Cephalopterus ornatus; assembly: GCA_013396775.1. Classification (NCBI taxonomy): domain Eukaryota; kingdom Metazoa; phylum Chordata; class Aves; order Passeriformes; family Cotingidae; genus Cephalopterus; species Cephalopterus ornatus. The sequence goes on along the minus strand of VZRE01009016.1, from coordinate 53,461 downwards.
ATCCAGGAGGCAGCTAGAAAATGCTATTTCCTTTACCAGGCAGTGGAAATTAAAAGCCACAGGAGTGTCAGGAACAAGATGTCTCAGGCTTGCTGACAATTAACAGAAAGATATGTTTATCTCCAGAGGATGTGACAAATTTTGAAGTCATTTCAGCCTTAGTGCAACTCTGCTGAGGGATGATTTTTTCCCTTCAAACTCTAAAACTCAAACCGGTTTCATACCAACTCCTGTATATGTTGTCTGATACAGGACTGTGCCAATATTTCTGCATTTACTGGAAAGCTGGTCCCTGCAGTCAGAGTCTGTTCCACAGCAGTTTCCTACACAGCCAGCGTGATGTCTTCTGATAAGTCACTGGGTCAGCTTTCACCGACATTTCTAATAGGAAACAGCATTATATTATAGTTTCCAGGAACAGTACCATCTGTGCCTCCTGTCAGTCTTTGCAACTGGCACCAAAATATCTGTGGGGAATGTTTCCATGCTGCCAAATTTCAGCAGTGTTCCCTGCCACAAGCCCTGAGCTGACAAACAGTGGGGGAAGATAAGAGCTGCTGTTTCCACCCTGCCAGATCACCGTGCTAGCTCATTTACAGAGTAATTCCAGCACAGTCCATGCACCTTTGACACTCTTTTCCTGGAATAAATTCCGTCTGCAATGCCCAGAATTGGCATAATTTGCATTAATTTTGATTGGCGAGAATCTTTCTTCTTTACTGGAGTGATGCTGATTTACATAAACCAGAAGTACAGATATTACCTGGAACGTGAGCAACTCCCAAATGCTGGAAATGCAGAAATCTGGGCACTTGCTATCTTGTAAGAGGTGCACATGTGGCACCTTTGATTTAAAGAAATTACCTAAAGAAACAATTTTACCATAAAACTGCCCTGTAATCTTATATTTTCTCAAATAATGAAAAGGCCTTAGCAGAAAGTTTTAAATTAGTCTTCATGATCTGATGATCTTTATATAAAAAAAAGGAACATAAAAGTTTCATAAACAATTTCCCCCTCAAACCAGTCTTAACTGACTTCTTGCCCTACAGTTTAACTGTCTGTACATACTGGGGGCAAAACCTCCTATAGTTAAACATTGATGATTATCATTTAAGAAAGATTCTTTAATGATATTGGCCACCCAGTATATTCAATTCCTTAAAACAGAATAAATGAACTAAATACTTTAACTAAAAACAGAGGGATAAAGTGTGTCTACTGTGTAAATCTACCAAGTCCCAGCTGCTCTGAACATCAACATCACAACCTCAGCCTTCTGAAGATCTGTGTAACCCTTGGTAGATCCACCGAGTTGTAGTATTTGATATGAAAAGAATCTGCAACTTACGTTCCCTTTTAAACTGAACGAAAATATTTTCTTGTCTGCTCTCTGAGAAACTGAAATTGTATTTTTTAATTTGGTTTCCGTGGCTCAGTTAAAAAAATTAATATATATAAATAGCAACTCTCAGTCACCTTGACACTGAATTTTATTTAAGTTTGTTGCCACTTAGTTTTAAAGGAGGAGAGCTGCATCAAAATCAGCTTCTAAGGGCTCTGACAACACGGCCCAGAACTGCAGTTAGCAGTGCTAACTGGCTGTTCAGCACTCTGAATGGTGCTGCGAACTCTGCTGATGCTTAAAAGCTGTCACTTCTTGTATTCCAACTGGTCAACTTTATAAAATCCAGAACTCGAAGCACCTTACGTAAGCTGATTTTCTAATACTACATTCATTCAAATTATTCCTGTTATTTAATACACTGTAAGTTACTGGAAGCAAATATGAATACTAGGAAAATTACAGGGGCTTTGTTTTGCATATAATTCAGGGGTTTTTTTAAAAAAATATTATCTAGTGGCTCTCTGGGCATCTCAAAATTGTATATCATTTCAGGAGCCCGGGCAGTGAAGCTGCCTGTAGATGAATAGAGGTAACCATTGCATAAATTCATTCTGCCTGATGGAATCCCCATCTGAAGAGCTGCACAAAAACAAGGTTTTTGCAGCAGTGAAACCTTAACCCACCACACGTATATGATGTATTAAGAGCTGCACTGTTCACTGTAAGGTGAATTCTTTTTCTCTGCACATAAAGGCTGAAAAAGAGACGATGTGTCATGTTTTCCATATAGAGGCTCTTACAGAATTCAGTGATAAAGCTAGAGTCGGGAAGAGGTGGAGCAGGTGACCAGTCACACTCATCTGACACTGGGACACGGAGAGAACTTATCAAAACACGATTGAGTTTGCAGAGTTAACCCCTGCAGAGCCCCTGGTGCAGCTGTCCCTTGCCAGGCAGGAGGGCACAGCCACCAGCAACCAAACCCCCACAGAGGCTCCCCTGCGAAGAAAGAAACAGCACAAAAAGAGCAGGGTTTATCCAGAGTGGCAGATGTGCCTGGCAGATAACATCTGAGTCCGAACATGGGATTCCTTCCACACGAATCTTTAGGGGGGGCCCTAATGCTGGACTATCTCCTCTCCACAGAACTTTGACCCTGTAGCACTGGGTTATTAGAACCTTCCAGACCACTGTCACAGTGGCGCTTGCCAACAGATCTAACGGGCTCTTAAAAACACCACTTGGCACTTCTTATTATGGTTTCCAGAGTAGTTGATATTTTTTTTGTCTTTCTTTACTGGAGTATATTATGTGTTCTCATAAGCTTTAAGCTGCTTAAAAGTTGATAGGTGGAAGAGAAACTGAAGCAAATCCATTTCTGATGGATACACACTTTGTTCTGAGCAATCTTCTATGAACTCTGAAAACAGAAGAAAGTTCTGTACCTCTCACCTATTACAGAAGAGGCACGTCTTAAAAAACAGTTGCCATAACCTAAAATCAGGTTTTCCTCTTTCTTTCCAACCAAAAGAACATCTGAACTCATTTGTTGATGCTTAGTGACCTGTGACAGCAATTTGCAGAGGCTTACTTCTGACATGGCCTTACATGAACTCAGATTCCAAAGAGCTGGACAGTCTAAATAGAAACAAAGTGTGCAGCTGACATTGTTAACAGTGATATTATGTTAATATTTTTCCCTTATATTATTTATATATTTAGCAACAACACCAAAACATCAAAACAAAAAAAGGGAAAAAAGCACATCTATTTAGGTTCCCAAGAGGGCAGGGACAGTAAGCAGATTATCATGGCACAAGTGGGATCTGAAGCACCAGGTAGCTGCTATGCAGATGATTTACCACAAAGATGGTGCTTACAGAATGAAAGGATAAGCAAGTGACAGAGGTTGCCAACATATGTGGAACAATAAAAAAGGTCACCCAGCAAGTGAGAGGGTGGCCCACAGGAAGGGGATAAGCTTTGAAGTGCTCTGACGACAAAATAAATTATTTTCCAGAATTTCTGGAAAAGCAGAGTGAGCGACCTCAAAGGACGAGCAAAGCAAAGGGCAAAGAACAGTTTCAGAATCATGGGTATCTCTGTACTCATCCCACGTGCAACAGAAATATACCCTCATAGTTCTTGAGCATGTACTCTTTTCTGTTGATTCAACATGCCTAAGAAAAGCCTGGGATGTCCCACAGGAAAATAAGAGGTGAAAGAGTACTTGGAAACCCTGTCACAAGTCGGATGTGATACTGTATGTGTGTCATATGAGCAAATAATGGTGGGAGGTGCAACATTAACTTGTAAAGGAGTCATCAGGGAGAGATTAATGAGGAAAGCAAGAGCCAGGCAGATGTGAAACGCAAGGCTTTTTTTAAAAACAGGGAAATGTACATAAGAATTTGTGCCTGGATAGAAGGAACATTTAAGGAAAAAGGCTGGCCCAAGGGGAGGCAATAAGGTATAAAGGTGGAAATGGGCACTCAAATTGTGCAGAATGAAGCAGGAGTAGGCAAGAGTTGGTTTGTATGAGTCAAAGGTTTTGTTGGGTTTTGGTTTTAATTATTGTTATGCCGCTACTAAAGCAAGTTCTACTGCAAAGGGAGAGGGTTTTCTATAACCTGACCCTAATGAAGGGTGAAATCAGTGGGAGCACGCTCTTCCATGAGTTCACCTGCCCGGGGTGGCCAACTCCTTGCTACCTCTCTTCCAACTGACCTACTCTTGCTTTTTAATTTGTTCCTTTTTAAGCATCCAGGCCAGACTTATATTCAATGCTACTTTGTATCAGTTATTCTTACTATTTAGTTGTGCTCTCTTTCACCTTACATTGCTCTGAACTAACCTCGTTACAAACAGAGCCAATATCAATTATAAACTTACCACCCGCCAGACTAGTCAATGGTTGCGCCACAAAGACATAAAATGATAGGGTTGGAAGGGGCCTGTTTTTCAGCCCAGCCCCCAGTATCAAGCAGGATTTTCTTCTCTACTCATGTTAAAAGCATTTTATCTGAGCTGTATCATTATATTATAAACAGCACCAACTCAGCAATTGCATGAGGAAAATATATTCCGAAACCTATTTGCCTGCACTGCTGCATTTTCTTGTCCCCCACATTTAACCTGGGCAATCTAGTTTTACTTTTCTGTATGTCCAGCCAACATGTTTTCTGTTAATCCCTATGGTATGTATATAAGCTTGTAAGCCTAAAGAAATGTCATGTTACCCAGGCTGAGACCTAACAGCAGTGTGACACTTCATCCTCTCACACTTGAGAGTTCAGAGAGTGTTCCCCTGGATATACAACTAATTGCAGGTTTGTTATTTTCCAGAAATATTGATCATCCATTAAAGCTTTCAGAATTAATCCATAAGCAATATTTAGCATGGCACTTTCAAAAACTTTCAAACCCTCATGAGGGTCATGGTTTATGTATATATGCAGAACTTCTGGCCAAGATTTTTAGTTTTCTCAGTCTAGATCTGAAGCAAATCTGTGCTGTCCAGCAAAGCCCTACATAGGGCCCAGCCTTCCCTTAGGCAGCACCTTGGGGTTTCCATTTGTAGGCATTAAGAGATCCTGTGGGAACTCAAGCAAACGTGATGAAGGTACGAGTCCGACGCCTGTTTGCAGACTTACTTTGTTGGCACCAGCTTTTTTAACTATGTACAGTTTATAATGATATTACAGCTTGTGAAAACACATATTCAGAGGTCAGTTAAACTAGGTAAGAGCTACCTCACATATAGATGATAACAGAGCAAGTAGACAAAGAATTTATTGTATAAACAAAAAAAATCTGCAGAGCAAAGAGACAGAGCTGCAGCTGGATAAAGGTTTGGGGTCTTCAAATCAAATAAAATAATCTGAGTGTAGAATGGTCATGCTTCAAACCATGACCCAACCTGCTCTGCAATTGTAGTGCTGCATTATGGATGAAAATGTCTGAAAAAACCTGACTGCAGCTATGGACTCTGTAATACAACTGAGCAGCACTTGTTTCTTTCTCATTAATTAAAGTTCATTTCATGCATCTTTTCTAAAATAATCTTTGCCACAAAAGTGCTCTCAACTTTTCCTGCTGTGTTGTAAGAAGTTTCTCCTTAAGTACCTCATGCAAATTTGTATCTAAATAAAACCAGCTTTAATTGACTGTAAAGAAATTGGCTTTCACCCAAGTATTAGCACTCTAAAAGTACTTCTACACAAATACCTTTCTTACTTTGCTGTTCCTCCAGTCAACTTCTGATGATTAAAGTCCTTCTAAAGTTTTGAGGCAACAAACACTTGATGCCACAGTTTGTAACATGGAGTTATCCACAGCACATACACAATTCTGTCTGTGGACAATGTATCAAACAGGACGCTGGGAATTTTCTCCCATTTAGGAGTTGCAGTGGTATTACATACTTATAATGAACCTTTAAATAGAAACCAAGCAGCACAGACAGACCTTACCTAAAAAAATCCAACCCAAACTGCAGTCAGATAGAGGAACTCAAACTCAGTAACCATTTTTAGCATTTTTCTGGTATTTATTCCATAAACACCTGCTTAATTTTACATGAAGGAGTTTTACATTGGTGTTTATTTGCTATGGAATAAAGCCTCAGAATTTCTAAATATATGACAAGTTATTTTGAAAAAGTAAGGCAGCTCTGTTTTGATTGCTGATATCGGTTAAAAACACACTTCAAAGGTACTAACTTTATTTCATTAGTCCGAGGAGTTTCCATATAAACAACGGAACAACCACAGTACAAAACTCAGAATGGGATAAATTACCAACCTGCAGTTCAAAAACTCTTTCAAGAAATGATCCACTTTAAAGTTGTAGAAAATATATACACTCACATCCATTAACCGCGAGTGACATGCAAATACTCTTGAGAGCGATCAACTTTTACAAAAAGGAAGCAGAACTGAACCCCATAACACCGTCACAAAATGAGGGTCATGTCGTAATGCCTTTTCACAACACCAAAACCATCTCCAAATTCAAATTAAACACTCACAAACTTTTCTTCCTACCTTGTATTACAAGCTGGCTCATGTTTGCCAGCACCACAAGCACCTGTGCACTTTGTAGTACGGGAATTTTTAAATGCTGATTGTTCAGGATACATCGCCTATAAAACTGAAACCTCAAAGCTACACGTTCTCATCCCGGGTTAAAAATAAACCCCACGCTCTTGAACCAGGGGCTGTTGATTGCAGTTGCAGGGAATGGCACAGCCTTCTCCAGCGTCCCCAGAGACCCCCAGCGCCGATGACAACACCACGACAAACCTGCGTGCTCCGGCAGCCCCGTGTATTTTAAGTAGTAAATCTGAAACCCAGAGACCACAAAGCGAGCTGCATCCAACACAGCTCCGAGGGGAGCCTCTCACTTCTTGAAACTGGCTGTAAACAGGGAAAAGGGAGGGGCCAGGCGGCTGCCAAGCCAAGCAGAAACTTGTGAGTAACTTATAGAGCAAAAACAAGTGCAGCGCAGGCAGCAGCGCCCAGCCGGGCGCTGGCACGACCAGCACCATGTTCCCAAGGAGAACCACGCCGGGGCCTCGCGGCCGGCTTCCTTCCTCGGGAATGCGGCTCGGAGGAACGGGAATGTGAAGGGAAGGGAAGGTAAGAGGCTCCGGAGCGCGGCGTGGGAACGGCGGGCGCGGAGCGGCGGCGGGCACGGAGCGCTCCCTGCTCCCTTCGCACTGCGGGCTTCCATTTTCAGCCTCATCCCGGGTCTAAAAGCAGGGAGAACCTGGGAAGTGCCGGGGCCGGCTGAGTCAGGCCACTGTAAACAAGAGGCTGTAGCGTTCACTTATGCAACAGAGTCAACCTGGGACTGCAGAGCTCCTTGTGACCGGAGAGGGAAGGGGGTCAGCTCAGATTGAGCGAGCCAAGGCTGCGTTCAGGGATCGCAGGGGCTTACCCAGACACGGTAAAACCGTGACGGCAAAACTGCCTTTAAAAATGGCAAAAGAGACGGCTGGATGAGAAATGCTGAGCTGGGCCTGCACAGCACAGCAAACAGGTTCAGTGCCTTCCCCGGTAAGTGACCATTAAACATGGGAGACTTCGGCATTAGTGGCAAAAATACTCCCCTGGTAACTTAGAAGTCATCAACAAAATTTCTTACGAAAATGTTTTTATTTTGGATTTTATTTCTGCTCATTTCAGATGTAAATATTGTCATTTTCGTCAGATTATTAACACAAAGAATCACCTGCCATTTCTATCATTAAAACAGAATTGTGTTTAACTATGTAAAGAAAAAAGGGATAATTACTAAAAACACTTGTGAAAGCAGACGTCCCCCTGCTCTGTAAAATACAAAGTGTGGTAGCAAAGACTGTTGATCTTCTGAGACAGTATACAGGCAAATTATTCTGTGGCTGATGTAATTCAGTCTGGAGTAATCAAAGCTACATGCTTAAGGATAAACCTACATAATGGAATTACGTGATTGTATCCATGCCTGTGCTTAGTCACCTTGCATTCACCATAATGCATATATTTGCAATATCTAGTTCCAGTCTGTTGCTTTGCTTGAATCAAGTCACAACAGTTCAATGTAGTTTTGGTTCCCTTCAACTGTGCAAAAAACAGCTTTGCTTTTTCTTTCTTAAAAACTTAAAACAACAGATGCTTCCTGAAAACAAACGGGGTTGTTTTCAGTGCTCAGAAATAGTATGAGGATGGAGAGACAACATAAAGACATGATACAGTCCATTCATATGCAGTACGTAGAGCTCGAGAACTGAATTGAGAAAATGAACAAAATGAACGGAAGAAGCAAGTTTTCCCACAAAGGTGAAAACAGGCTTTGAAAAAAACAGAACTGCAGCTGCCACAGAAGTCACTTCTCTGAGGAAAGCCAACATAGGACAGTGGAATAAAAATTTGCTTGCCCAGCTGAATTGACTGTATTTTTAGCCTGATTTCTGGCACAGGTTATGGTATTTAGAAGAAAAATGTACACAAAACAACTGCAATGGGAAATAAATCATGAAAGTTGACGTGATTTTGGGACAAATTCTGTACTGTGGCTGAAGTGTCAAAGAATTAGCACTAGAGAGATGCACCCATGTATTGATGTGCTTACAAACCCCACGCTGTGTAATTCAGCCACATGGTTCATGGACTATAGCAAGTTGTCTAGTAACATTCATTTTCATTGCACAATGTTGACTGGGGCTTTGATTAAATCTTGTTCTCTCTCTGGAAAGAATGCAGGTATGTGTGCTTACACTTTTCTATACGTGCTGAAAGGGAAGCACACAAAAAACCACAGGAGTGTGTGACAGTGTCAGAGTACTCAGGAAATCACCTGCTGCATAAACTCCACACTGGCCCAGAAATGAGCTGGCATGAATCATAACCGTGATTTTAAGTGCAGGTTTTGAGTTCTACTTTAGAGTTTATTTCTCATTTCTGCATTTTGGAAAGAGACTTTTCGTGATTGCTTTGAAGTTCAGTTATTTCGGTTAAAACATTATCTCTTTACTGATGATAAAGTCTGGATAACAACGGATAATAGCACACTTTAAAGAATTCAAGCTATTTTTAAAAGGAAATGATAGCTAATTCTTGCCTTTTTGGAAAGTCAGGCTGCCCTGATATTAGGTTCCCTGGACCACAGAGGTCCATTGTTTTTTTCAGAACTAAATGGTTATAGGTTAGAAGTCTGAATACAAACTGACCTATTAAAAAAACCTAAATCTTTCATCTCAGTTCCCTGTTTCCTCTAGTCTTTGTCACTTTTATCAGTGATCCAGTACACATCCACCATTCTGCCTTGGATGGGCCTCCCAAGAAACTAGCTTTTCAAGGGAAAGCTTATTTAACACCTTAGAGAACTCTGTTCTCCATCTTACTGCAAAGATTTGTACTTCAGCTTATATCCTTCCATTCTTCAGCAGTTACCCGTATATATTATTAGTTATATACAAAGTACTGTTTGATAATTTAAAAATACCATTGTCCTAATATTCAGATATACTACATCAGTACTTAAAGATAGACAGTTTACAGTTTACTTCTGTTGAGTGTCCTGTATCAACTCACTTGCAACTAATTTCATTTCAGTTAGAACTTCAGAACATTTACTAGTCTCACAAAATTTTGAATCACAGATGACTTTCTTCTAGACTAACAAGGTCAGCTATGTGATGCGTATAATCTTCAAGTTTAAAATGTTTTCTTCACGCTACACTGCATTTCACTTAAAACACAATGTTTCAACAATACTTTCACTATTTTTCTCTCTGCAGAAAAGCTGGTAACCAGCAAAGAAGACACAAAAGCTAAAATCACTATGTGGAGCTGTGAAGCCTTAATCAACAGTACCGAGAACAGCGAGGACCAGCATCTCTGCCATGACTTCGACCTTGTACTTTCCATCTTTTCCCTACTCTACCTCATTATATGTTTCCCAATTGGCCTTTGCTACAACGGCTTGCTGGTCCTAGTTAACCTCTACAACAAAGCCACCATGACTATGCCAGATGTTTACTTTGTCAACATTGCCATTGCTGGTCTCATCATCAACGCTTTGGCACCAATGTACCTTCTAGGTCTTGCCAATACAAAATGGGCCATCTGGAACTCCAACAATGAAGTTTATATTACCTTTCTTATTTTATTCAACGTCTCGTCCTTAGTTACAATGTACTCTACCACACTGCTCAGCCTGGACTACTACATCGAACGCGCTCTGCCTAGAACTTACATGTCGAGTGTGTACAACACCAAACACGTCTGTGGGTTCATCTGGGGCGGTGCCATGCTCACGAGTTTTTCATCTCTCCTGTTCTACGTCTGCAATCACGTGTCCACTAAAATAATTGAGTGCTCCAAGATGCAGAACCAGGAGGCAGCGGATGCCATCATGGTGTTCATCGGGTACGTCGTGCCGGCTGTCGCTGTACTCTACGCACTCACGTTAATCTTGCGAATACGCAAAGAGGCCACACCACTGGATCAAGACACTGGGCGGTTGGATCCGTCAGTGCACAGGCTTCTGATTGCCACAGTCTGCACACAGTTCACGCTGTGGACACCCTATTATGTTATTCTCTTGGTAAGCACGTTTACTAACCTGCAAGGAAGAACTGCAGATATAAATTACATTCGAATATTGCATTTTACCACGATTTTATCAAAATTCTTGGCTTTCTCAAGCAGCTTTGTAATGCCTCTGCTCTACAGATACATTAACAAAAATTTTCCCAACAAATTGCGACGTTTGCTTAAAAAGATACACTGTGGGAATCAAGGGTGTTCTCACGAGCGCACAGTAGTACAGCAAGTCATGACATAGGTGTGACAAACCCCCCTGGCGCTCTGTTACTGCAGTACTTGGTGTTCTTGGGACTGTGACACTGCTGTGTTGGCACTCAGAGACATTAAAGAGTCCCAACCAAGAGGCTGGAAGGAGCTTCCATTGCAGTTGAATTGCAACAGTCTTAATTTTCAAATAGTTGTTTGCTGAAGTTGCATGAGGCTCTGGCCAACGTGCTGCAATGCCTGTGACATCTGATACCTTCAGTGCACTGAACTGGTTACAAACTCTGTCTTCACGTCTCTAATCTTCCTGTCTGAAGAAATCGCTAAGCAGTTTATTGAAGTCTTGACTGAAGACACAGCACCTTGTATCTTGTACAGAAAAAGGTATTACCTTATTTTCTGTACAAGGAAGTGATAGTGCTATCCTTGATGAAGTAAATAGTGTTTTTCAATTAAGATTATATAGATGATCTTTACTGAAGATCATATGATCCAATTATACATGCCCAAATAGTAAATGTTAATTATAAATTAAATTATTTAATTTCTTTCTCCATCACTGAATCCCCTCTAAAAGAAGCCTAATTTACCATTTTCAGAAATTATTCTCTCACACCAACTAACCTGTTTTAAAGTTTATGGTAAAGTGATTTTTTTTCTTAGCTATAACAATTAACAAAAATGTGTTTTAATTTTCCAGTGCTTTGTTTGCATCCTAAAACATTTCAAGAATCCAGAAATATTTATTGACTAATTCTAAGGGAATCTAAAGATGTTTGTTCCACATATGAAAATGAAGGACACAGTGCTTTACAGAGTTAAATCAGAATTTAACTAGTAAAGATTGTCTGGCTAAGTGTTATGGTCCACATATGTTCATGTAATGAGAGTAATTATCTTAAAAAATAAATATGTTTATGATTAACATTTTGTATTTTCAAGGGATGTGTTTGCAACAAATGAATTAAACTCTCTTTAATCTAGGGTATCACTGAAGGTTTGGAAAGCATATAGAATTCCTCAGTATATACAAGGTTTTAAAATGGAAGTAATATCTAGGAATCCCAGTCAGCATCAGCCTTTGCTGACCTCTCAGAAATGGAGTGCCTCCCAATGGGATTCCTGGATACACAGTAAAGTCTGGTTTCTGTATTTCACAGTAGGAGTGAAGAAATCCAGCCCAGATCACCAGATTTTACTGGTTTGCTGGAATACATAAGAACCACAATCATGCTGCAGGAAGCACATAAATAATTATCCACAAAAACAAACTACAAAGCACTGACCCAAGAAATACCTGTTCCGGTGCTGCTGTGGCATTATTAATGATGCAGGGGGTACAGCTGAAACCGATATTCTCCCACTGGTTTGGGGGCCATGAGACATTGTTACTCCTCCTGCAACACCACAGCACTGTTTTGTTGCATAATCCGTCACAACACAATTCAAATTCCACGTGACTTCATTCAAAAAAATGTGGCTTTTCAAGCTTCAGGTGTAATACAAACATGGAGCAAAACCAGAACGGAATCTTTTCCATTGCTTAGAGCACAGTCTCATCTGATAGCTGGTCCTATCTGTCAGCAGAGGCACATGCTAAGGGGAAGGCAGGTGAGGAGCAGACTTTTCATACCTTTTCCCTTCAACATTACTCAATTTCTTCTCATAGTCATCTTTGCTTACCTTCTTCATATACAAGCATCTTTAAGTTATCAGCATTTTGGTGGAAGACTCTCCATTAGTCTTTTTTTTTAACAATTTTTCATAGTTTTTGAAATCTTTTTAACCCTTAAAGACTATACAGTAAATAATCTTACTTCTGTGGCGTTTCCTCCACACAAAACTATCCAGCACAACTATATCAGTTTACTTCATAGTTTTAGCCAACCAATGAAAACCATGTTAAGGAGTGAAGCTGTTCTTTATCACTGTGTCCAACTCACACACTCATTTACAGTGCCTCTATGCTGACACAATACTGGCTGCTTTGGTTGATTTTTTTGCCCTCTTGAGAGGTTTTCTATGGATTTCTGCACATCTTGATCATTCAAACTCACTTCCACACAGAAGTGCTTAAGAAAGAAATCTTTCCTTACAGCTGTCAAGCAAAGAGACTCCTCCTTCCCATCTGAGGAAAATTAGGTCTCCTAATGCACCACATTAAATCTCTCATGTAAAATCTGTTAAAGAAATTCTGTCCCATTATGCAGGAGGAGCTCCAGCAGGGGAGGAACTGCCTTATCTGGTGTGAATAGAGACTTTCAGAACTGGGACACTGCCAGAACAGTGCGGCTGAACGGGCAGCATGAAGTGCAATTTTAACTTCCGCATGGCTTCCTTACTTCCATTTCCTCCTTCTCTTAAAACATTTTACTTTCTGTCTCCAACAGGACTGTTGCCTTTATTTCTGTTCCTTTCTCTCCATGTTAAATTCCCAGTTTCAGATCATGGCTCTTTTATCATTTCTCTTTAGCTTTTTCACTTCTCTGCCCCATTTATTTAACTTCCATTTTTCACCTGTTCCCATCCATGCTTGGTCTTGTATACCCGGTACCGTTCTACACCCATGTTTACTTCATTTGTGTGACTCCTTTATGATGACCCAAATATTACTCGATGATTTGAATGAAAGCTGCTGTTTAAGAGATGGAGAAAGACTGGGTTTTATGTCATTTACGCTTGAAATATCAAATCTGATTTTTTCCTAGGTTTTTTTTTTATTGCAACAGAGCTACACATGTTTGCATTTATCCTTGATAAATACTAAATGTGATGGCAATCATAGACACAAACGACTTTGATAATTTAATGAACAAGACTGGTATCTACTCAACCTCTTTTAAGAGATAATTTAGTATATTAGTTGCCTCAAAGCAACTGTGCCATGGATCTGCCTGGCTGCTGTTCTCAAGAAAATTCTGGACTTAATTGCAGCACCCTCACATGGTATCTCTTAAAAAGCCGTATCCCAAAAAGGGAGAGCTTTGCAATATTTATATAAAGACCAGTAGAGGAGCAAGTGCAGTAGAATACTTAAGGAAATACACAGTATCTTAAACTTTAATGGACAAATCACAAAGTTCTCGAGAATGGGGCCTTTCCATTTCAAATACCTGAAGGTTTCTGATGACTGTAAATAGGGGCTTATCTATTTCACATTTAAATAAATATGAATAGAATACTGTATATATGCAAGATAGAAATCAGCCTACTGATGTAAAAAGAATCTGCAAAGAGTTTATTAAATTATTTCCTAAAGTGTATAATTTAAATGTAAACCTCTGAACAGGAAGGTGTACTGTATGCTTCTATATGTATATACTGTGTACTAGAAAGTGAGCACTAGTTAAGTGCCATTATTAACAGTGTTATTTTCTCACAGAATTAAACTTAATATTTGAGTTGATCTATGGCTTATAGCCCTCTTGCTGAAGCGCTAATTAAGTCAAATCAGTGAGCTAACAAAAATGTCGTGCTCTGCTTCTGTTTGAGTTATTAACACGGCTAACTCAAGACAGGTCCTTGTTGACTAACTCAGTAGAGGTCCTAGTTTCAAAACTTTGCATTTCAGAATCAAATTGTGTTGGTCTCTGAAGATGTAAATTCAGTTAATGAAAGAAAGTGATCAGCCACTAGGAAATTTCTGGTTCTATTACAATGAGGAGCTGTGGCCTCCAATATCATGTCAAAATACTACAGAAATGGACTTTCTGGAAAGCTTCATAAAGGAACTATTGACTCATACTACATTCTCAATAAAAAGTGTTTTAAGTGTATCTGGTCGGTGAGATGTGTGAACTTTTTTTAACTTTCTTGATAAAAACCTATTGTAGACAAGGTTAAACCTGCGTTGCTTCACTAAATCAAACATAACAAATTTCATTACTTGGATATCAAATTTCCAGGCCATAATTTTGACATCATTAAAATCTCATTATTCATCAGCATGAAGCTGGCTGAGCATGAAAGCAAAAAGGCACATAACTCTCCCAAATTTTTTCAGCATAACGAATCCTCCAACTTGTAAGACAGTGACAGTGCACCACAAAAATACAAGGATGGAGAATAATGAATACATTGCCCACATCCTGACAACTTCCTCTCCTTTGTGCTGCCACAATCAGCTCCCTGCAGAAAACCTTTTGTTTCCCAGAACAACATAATACAATAACCCACACCTCTGTCATCTCAAAGAAAATGTAGCTTTCAGAATATGATGTACCTCATGGCACATTTATTGCAGTAACCACTGCATAAACCCAAAAGATCACTGACCATGGTTCAGTTAGTTTACCCCACATATATGAAAGTGTTTTCATGGTTATACTTCCAAAATTATTCAATTTTTCCCTTTCGATTTCCTGTAAAGTGCAGGAAGACAGCAAGTAATAGCAAACTCTATTTAAAATAGTTACTGGTAAATTCCTTAAAAAAAAAAAGAAGGTCAGTCCAAGGCACTTTTGAGTTTTAAGTCTCAGTGAGAAATAAATGAAAATTGCAACTGTCAAAGTGGAAGTTGCAATACTACACCAGTTAGTCAAAGCCGAGTGTCTGACAAGATTCCCTTATTTCCATACAATGGTTTAGAGGGTGTCTTCTGCTACTCAAATAGGAGAGCCAGCATCTGTGAACAAACACAGAGCAGTGATTTCCTGATCCTTCATTCCACAGAGCTTTAAGATACAACCAACATACACAAAAAGGCTGTTTCTCAGCTGGATTAGTAAAACCCCTTGTATACAACACAGGCTTGGAGGATCTTCAGTGAGAACAGTTAGTCATACGCAGCAAGTTCACAAGCCCACAGCTCTGTGAAGGGAGAACTACATAAATGCAAGGAAAAAGAGTTGATCAGGTTCAATGAAGTCAAGATGTTTACACCAGTACAAACCAGGCAGACCTGGCACCTGAATCTGCCCTTTTCTGTCAATACAACGAGATTTCACAGAACTCAACTACATTTTGGAGCATACTCAGAAATGCTGAGCATTATCAGAAAACACTCATTCAACTATTATAACAGGAAAACAGGCTCCAAGATTGTGAAGAAAATATGACACCACTCCCAGAAACCTCAAAGGCAGGTAACACTTTTTTTTTAAAACTGAGATTCAATTAAATTGTTTTTGTGCTGTTGGTTTGTACATAGATAATACCCCACTTATCACTGCTTAATAAAAATGAAAGCAGCACAGTGTGCAGGCTGGAGACCTTCTTGTGAGCTTCACTGCAGCAGCACAGGACTGGTAAGACCAAAGAAAAGCAGAACTTGCCCAAGTGCTGCTCTCAGTTCCGCTGTGGGCCGAGGACTTGGAGAAGAATTGTTTCTTGCCTAAGTTTCTGCAGCTCTAAAGAGCTCAACGCACCAATGAATCTGAAACACATGCTCGTGGATTAAATGATGAAGTTTCTTAATAAGCAAAACCTTGTGTACTTCTAAAATAACTCATGCAGTACTTTTTCCAAGTGAAAGCAGCCTAGTGGTACAAGCCCAGCTGTGCAGACTGCCATGGCAACAAGGCTGAAGGGTGAGGTGTTTGCTCTGTTTTATTTCCTTTAGCTTTCCATTCTATATCAAAACACTTTGACATATGCTGAATACCTCCTTTTTCCATCAGGAGAGCGGAGTTGTATTCTCTCCTTTTTCATCCTCCTTTCTTCCCACCAAGTCCTCCCCTTAACTTGGAAGTCCGTATGATTTCCTTAAATTCCTTCCTTCTAAAGAACTGGCACTTTTAATTCCATGTCCAAGAACAGTCAAAGTTATTCACAGTCTACAGCAGGCAGAACTTCTGTATTATTACAAATCATGACTAAAATATTTTAAAACACCAGATTCTTATCAGAATTAAGCATCTAAGTGGAGTATAAAATTAAGTGTTATGAATTTATGAATTAAGTATAACAATATATTTTAAAAAACCCTTTCTATCAAAAGTTCTTCAAGGCCAGATTTACAAACAGATGGTGAATCTATTTTATCTAATTGTACTTGCACAGTTTTTTCCTTCTTCTTAAATACATAATCCCAGAGGTGTTGGCACCGGCACTGATGGGCTCAGCCTTGTCCAGTGGCGGGTCAAGGATCCTTGTGGGTCCCTTCCAACTCAGAATATTCTGAGTGATCTGTGATCTATGGGTCCATCTTGGTGCCAGCTGGCACTGGATCTATCAGAAACGGGAGAAGCTTCTGGCAGCTTCTCACAGAAGCCTCCTCTGTACTCTCTCCCCACCTCGGCTACCAAAACCTCGCCACGCAAACCCAATGCAATTCCTAATTACAAAGTGAATTGAAAAGCCTAATTTTAGGAAAAAAAAAAAAATGCAAATTTAAGCTTCTGCAACTCTTTCATATCTCCAAAACCTTTAAAAGATCATTCTGAAATGAATGCTAGTATTGGGTTATCAAAGCTGTTTCAGAAACTCCATCTGGTGGCCACAAGTAGAATATTCTTGCAGTTCCCAAAAGATCTGTAAAATTAGTTAAAGGATTTAAATTAATTGTTAGGGGGGGAAAAATCAGTTCCAGTTTCTGGTTAAACACAGATTTATACTAACTGGTCCTCTCTGCAGGCAATGAGGGTGTTGCTGCAAGTATTTGTAAGAAGAAACAAAATCAACCTCAACTTCCACAACCTCAGCTTCAACTGCTGCTGTGAGGGTGAGGCATGTAAGAGACAATTCTGTTGCAAGAAACGAACCTCAACAATGGTTAATTTTAGTTTTGAACCTAACAGAGGGATATTTAACCAGGCTATAAGGTCTGATTATTCACAAGGAAGAAATATTTACAAAAAAGCACATGTTTCTTGTATTCTTTTATGAAACATCTGGTACTGGTCATTGTGGTTGACAAGATGCTCCAAGACCAAAGGAAGTGCCATTCCCATTCAGCTCCAGAGTATTGCAATCCTTCTAATTAAGTTATGGTTTCACTAGTTCACAATGAAATAGATTTCATACTTAATTAATACAGACATTTGAAACTTTTCAGGTCAGCCTGTGTGCAATTAAATAAATAATCATTCTAGCACCTGTAGTGCTATGCAGAGACCAGCTCTCTTATAAAATCTGCAATTAGAAAAAGCTTTTTTTCCACCCTTTAATAGAAGTAGAGCAGTATTAGCAAATACAGGCAATTTTTGAGCCCTTGTAGCTGAGATACACAGACGATTTACCCGTACTGAGGAATTTATTTTGTGATTGATAGAAACATTACTGCATAGTAATAATAATAAAACGCTGTTTATAAAACAACTTGCATTACAAACAGTGCTCAAATAAGCCAATATAAAATCACTAATAGTGAATCATGGGCAAGCAACCCTGAGATGTGAAGGCAGCAGTCACAGAGCACCAAGCATGGCTGTTCTAAGATAAAAGGAAGAAATGTGGATTTACACCAGCCTCTGAGGCACAAGGAATTATTAATACCAGTTCTTATGGATACACATCACCAACATGGGCTTTTCTAACCCCTTCCTAGCAGAGAGAGAAAGACTATCAAATTTTACAGTTTCACATAGCTCCGTGTACCTCATAAATCAGCAGAAGCATCTGAATTCCATTTTAAAGACCACACTCAAAAAACCCTCCCAAAACCAAACATGCAGAGAATATAATACAACAAAGATATGTGAGGGGTTTTTGTTCTAGAATTCATCCACACGCAAAATTCCTTTAACTTTCTTCTAGCTAGTAATTCTTAGTTCCATGTACAACTTCCCTCATGTTTTGGGGCTTGGTGGCTTGGGGTTTTTGTTGTTCTGGTTTTGTCTGGGGGTGTCCTTTTTAATGTCAAAGGCCTGATGTTGCACAGTGTTTTAATCAAGGACACAAATTTCATTTAGTTTCCTTTAATTTCATTTCATTTCACTTCATTATTCATTATTCATTTAACTTCATTTCCTTGAAATTTCATTTACGTTCCAGGTATGTTCCAGCCACGTTCCAGGTCCACATGTGTTTGAACAAGCCTAGAAACATGTTCCAGGTGGTTTCCAAGTGTGTTTCAGGTTTGTTCAAGGTGTGTTGCGCGTGTGTTCCAGGCATGTTTTAGGTCCAGATGTGTTTGAACATCCCTGGAAACATGTTCAAGGTGTTTTCCAGTTGTGTTTCAGGCGTGTTCTGGGCGTGTTCCAGGTCCAGGTGTGTTTGAATTAGGATGTGTGTCTGTGTGTGTCTGTGTCTGTGTGTGTCTGTGTCTGTGTTTGCTCCGGGTGGTTTCTGGGTGTGTTTCAGGTGTGCTCCAGGTACATTCCAGGTGTGTTCCAGGTGTAGGCGTTTGAATTTAACTTCATTTCACTGAATTTCATTTCATTCCAATTAAATTTCATTTCAATTCATTTCTTGACATTTCATTGTTGCGGCTCTTTGCTGAACAACAGATCACAATGTTTCAAAAGGAGGGCAAGACAGGATCACCATCGCCACAGTACTTTACAGGATGGATCTGCCTGAAGCCAGAGAATGAAAAGCCTGAAATCTCCATGGCTTCAGCACCTCCCAGGCCAGAAGTATTGAAGAGTGTTTGTTAGAAAAGACAGAGAGGTTTCTCTCATATGGCACACATGGATATGAGAGAAAGAGCCCTCACGTGTCTGTGTCCCTACTGTTGGGGTCTGTCCTCTGCTAAACACAGCAGTAGCATGGGTCAATTCAGAGAAATTATCAAGTTTGGTAAAAAAAAAAAGTGGTTCATATCTGCTTTCTTTATAACATCATCTGTCGCTCAGTACTGGATATATTTATTTTGCCCTATGAACAGCTAAGGTGTGTTAAAAAATAAACCAGAGTTTTGCCCACCACAGCACACTGGAGGCAGTGAGTGGAACTGTGTGTGTTATCAGCCAATCCCCAAATATTGGCACAGCATCTCACAGCTATTTCACTTCTGCAACTTCCACCTTTCCTGCCTCCACCCTATCCGGAACATCATTATCAGACATCAGCCTTTTCCACTGAGAGCAAGTAAACTAGTACATGCTAAGAAATTTCACCCAGAAATCAGAAATCCACAAATCACTAATAAAAATAGTGGCATTGTGTGTCAACCCAAACACACTCACTTAACCACCGTTTTTTGCAGTTTTATGAAATATTTATACAGCTGAACACAAGTCTGTTTGCCACTGTTCTCATATGACTTGTACCCTGTGATCATTTAGGCAAATTAAATAAACTAGTTTATTGTTTTTTCCCTAAGGAAAGATGCACACAACAGCAATATTTTGCTTTTCTTTTAGTAATGCGTTAACTGTGACGGTAACAGCTCAGGAGCTGCTGCCAAAACCCACCTGGGAGCTCTTAAGATACCTCCAAGTTTTGTTTCCTTCTTTAGATAAGGCAAAATTGCAGCTACAGAGATGGGAGTCAGCAAGGTCTAAAAACAATAAAGAATACAGAATTGGCAACTTTCATTTTCTAACCACTCTTTCTACCCTGGCTTTCAATTTATTCCATCAACTTGGAATAAAGTTCCCAGTAGCCAAGTTTCTCCACCTGTAAAATGGGTGTTTTCTGATGTGTGATTCTCTGAACCTGTGTCTGCATTCTGGAATTGCACTGTGCTGCTTGCTCCTGGTTCCAAGCAGGAAAACATGTTCTTGCCCCTAAACACCACTGAATAATGAGGGTTAATATAGGCTGCAGCCAAAGTATGAACTAATGTTTGTAAATGTGAACACAACTATGAAGATGGGGGCTTTCTCTGTGATTATTTTTTTCCTTTTTTAAAGACAGGAGGCATAAAAAAATAGCTTCTCCCTCTTTGCTTTTCCGGTTCTATTTATATTATTTAATCATTAGAGGATAAGCTCCCTCTGAGTTCGGCTTTACCACCACTTGCACTGTCAGGACGGAGGTTGCTGAATAACAGGAAATGTGGTTTTAACACTGCTGTGACAGGGCTTATCTGCAGGGTAACTCCCTGCTCATCGACGGCTAATTAACTCAGAGTCACTTAAACCTTTGTGAATATTCCTTAAACGTTTGGTGCAGTCATTGATTTGCCTTTATTTTATTAATAATCACAAAGGGCACAGCCAGATAAATCCCTGTGTACACCCACCCAATGCAACTTAAAAAAGGTACAAACCCCAGTGGTTTGCTGGCAACCCTCAGCTAAGAAATAATTTTAGTCCCCTCTGCCCCCAGCACAGGCCAGGTTATCAATCAAAGCAGTTCAGGGGGAAGTACAGCAACAAACAGATGCTTCAACTGTTCAGCATTGCCTCAACTGCACACCTGATCCATTCTGGAAGCTGAAAGGTTAAGGTGATGACAAAAACTTCCGGAAATCTTTCTGTAATTTCAAAACCAATCCTTTGACTATGCTCAAACAGTTTGGTGTGCTCTCTGCACAGCCCTCAGTCCTAGAAACAATAAGGTGACACTTCAAATTTGCATCTTTCATGGAAAATCAACAGAAAAAGGAAAGAATCAGCTGATTTGCATGTGATTACAATGCGTATTTTTTTCTTCACCATTTTTAACTATGAGAAACTAATACCAACAGAATGAGCCTGGATTAGGGTACATCTCAAAAGGAAATGGTTTATACAAGTGGTTACTGCACTGCCAGCTTTACCCAAGTTTATCTGTAACAGCTTGGGGAAACTACTACATAAAAGGAAAACAATGAACAATCTACTCAGTCCAACAAACTGCTGCACTAAGATGATCAAAACTCAAGTCCCTGTGGGAATTGAAGTCTTCTGAATAATGTGTGTAAGCTCATTGGAAATCACATTTCACAGAGTCACTGGCCTACTGAAGAGCTGTTCTGGAGCACAGCTGCTTCACAAAGAATGCGAACCTTCAACCTGAAAACTGTCTCTGAGCCTCCCAAAACCCCCAACTACTCTGTCACTAGTTTCAAAGAGTATCTGGAGCAGCAGCGCTGACTTTCAGGTGCAAATGTAGATCAAGTGCTGAAATACTTTCTCCAGGTGTCCCACAACTCCCGTTTTGAAATCTAGACTTGTATACATTTGTTTAATTTCATTTTTTTTAAGTGTTTTGGCAGTTCCCAGATGTATTTCAGTGGGGCTTGTCGAAGTGCAGCAAGTAGGAAGCCATGAAAACAGACAGTGCTGATCAAACGCTGGTCACAAATTATCTTCTCAATCCCTGAAAGCCACTGCAGGTCACTAAAAGATGACAATAAAAATGTCCTTCCCCATGTGCTGATATGAGAAAACGCGATGCTGCTGATGCATCCCAGACAGGTCGTATACACTAAAAAAATCATGAGCCAACCCTTTCTTGCCTATTTATATCTGAGGTTTTAAGAACACTATTCAACAGTCACTAGGACAACTGATGCTAAGCCAGACCCAGAACATCCTCCAGGCTCAAAATCCTGTCTTTTAACACCTCATGGTCATTGCAGAGCATCTGGAAAAATAATTTATAGCATGTATACAATACTGGGAATGTTCCAAGGGGCAGGACCCATGGAAATATAGGAAGACACCTATTTTTAAGAACGAGTCTTAATATTTTTTACGTGCCCTGCTTTGTATCAAGTTTTTGTCGTGTTAAGCAAAGGGCCTTGCGTGGTATTTATTCAACAGGCTTTTCCTTTTCTAGACCTCAAGCACTTCAACCAGCGCACTGGAAAAAAATGCAGTTGCAGAAGCTGGTCAGTGTGTGTGGGATCACTTCAGCAACAGGAAAATAAAATCCACTGGATGGCCTCACACACTTAGAAATGGCAGGGACAAACACTGCTTTTCTGTTCTAAAATATCTCAGTGCAGAGGATAATTTGAACTTTAAAGTCACATGATGAAACCATAGGTTTGCTAAACATGCAACGTGTATGGTTTGAATGACTTCAACCAAGTTCCTGTTTCCTTTTTACAGAACTGAATGTTTTTTTAGTCAGCAAGCGCCTGGATTTTTCATCGTGATGTACAGCAGCTAAAGAAGTTATTCTAATATATACACTCTGCTTCCTACAGAAATAAAAAGGGTTATAAGCTCCAAACAACAATTATATTTCATCTGGCGTTTTACAGTGAAAGTCTCAGCCTGTTGTAGCTGTGGAGCATTTCCTTGAAAAGGTAAGTGCTTTATATTACTTTGAATGTGCAATGTTTTTTTCATCACAAGAGGCTCAAATTGTGAAGCTAAGGTTATAATTTAAAGCTTTTAGTTTTCCCTTCTTTAACAACATTTGAACTACACAAAGTAAAATACTGTATCTGGGAAACATCCTTAGAAGGCTGATACATTTAATAAAGCTGAACTTTATAATAAAGCTGGGCATTAAATAGAGAAAACGTGAAGTTTTCCAGTAAGTACTTAACTCCTGTTGAACCGTTGGGAGCTGGATGATGAAATACTGCCCAGTGGTCTGGACAAAAAAGACTCCAACCATTGCCTAAAACCAGTCTTTTAAAGGATGGATACTGCCCGATACCACACTACAGGAATTGTATAGAACAGGAAACACGTGAGCAATGCTTCTCGGAAACTATGTTTATGTTACTGTTGATTAGCTTATATTCTAGAAAAGAAAAACTAAAAGTTTTTCGTTTCTCAGGAACTGGTAATTTTCTGCAAGCTAAGGGTCTTTACAAGTCCAAATACTTGCCTGAGTGTAGGACTTGTGACTTTACAAGACAGATGAATACAGTATTTCACATTTCAGTCTCTTATTCAAGGTGCCCCCACTCTTTTAACTTTGCAGATGCAGTGCAAACAGAAAGGACAAATTCACCCCCCAAATTACGTGCAGTGTTTTTATGAGTCGATGGAGGACATGCCCACCAAGAGCAGAGTTTCACAAGGAACATTATGTGTATTGCTTTATGACTGGATGAAAGAATATTTTCCTTCTAAAGGCTGGTGACAGAATGCAGAAAGACTGCCCTGCCAAACCTTTTAGAGAGGAAGAGTTCTGGCTGCCAGGGAGAAACTCCCTGCTTTAGGAACTCTTCTTTCTAGACTTTAAATAAACACAAGTTTCCTTGAAACCAAGCTCTCCATTCGCAAGTTAAACATCAAAATGGGGATGGGGAGCCCAAAACCACTGAAGTCTTCAGGACTGGGTCCTCTCGATACTGAAAGTCCTTTCACAACTTGCTATTTTTAAACTGCTTTCTGAACACTGCACTCACTGCTCAGCCCCATCTGTTGGAAGTGATGGGGAACGTATTCACTGTGCTTCAGAAAGCAAAAATCAAACATATTTAACTGCTAAATTATAGTGGTGAAACAGGGATGTGAAGAGGGGAAAAAAAAAAAACCACAAGAAAAAAAGCGAGGCCATATGAAGTTAAGGAAGGATTCATAACATATGAATGATGGTCAATTAAACTGGGAGGGGGGGCGCTGAGGTAAAAGGACAAAAAAAATACTGCAGCATGACAACCCAGAGAAAGATAATGCAAGTAGCATATTGCAGATTTCCCTCAGTAATTAATCTTAGGAGAAAAAGGAATAGGCCTGGCTTCCACCATAGCTTCAATATATGTGAGCTATGACACTGTAGATTACCCACAGTTACCAGTGAGTAAATAGAAATAACAAAGCCACTTTATGTTACAGCAAGTTATGAAGGAAAAAAACATTAATTCAGGTTGTGAGGTGGTTGCTCTCTAAGCTGACAGACTCCAGTAAAAGAGTAAAGGACAAGGCCCCCCCTGCCAAGCAGAGCATAAACATTACATGCATTTGGGGGGGAAAAAAAAAAAAGGTCCCTGCAGCAAATCCAAGAACCAGACAAAAACTGAGGGAACGCCAGATTTTCTCAGAGCAGAGGAAAATGACACAATAAATTCCTCATTTTTATATGATGGAAACTCAAAGTACTTTGACAAAAATATGTGGTCAGTTGTATGAAGATTCTGAAAAAAATCACATGAAAAATAAGCCACCCTCTGCTGCCCCCTTGGAACACATATTTTTATTTTAAATTAAATTAGTATTACCAAGAGTCTATAAAAATTTGGAAACATCTCCACACTACTACAGCGGAATTCGTGAGCTCCTTCATCCCATTGTTATTCTAAGCATACATTTGCTGTAGTGCAGGGAACGAGCTTAATGCTTTGGGCGTGTTTTAAAACTGTGAAGACTTACAATTTCTTAAGAGTTGCTTTACACGATAGATGAGCACCTCACAGTCACAGGAATCTCTACAGCTCCCCATTCCGATGTAGCCAAATGTACAGAGAGGTTATGCCACCTGTGGCTATTCCCAATCCATCACCTGCAGGGGCTGCAAAGGAGTCAGGCTCAATTCATGATATCAGTCAGAAAACCTTAATGCAGCCGCTTCATGAGGTGGTTACAATGCGTCTTGGAAAGTGCTTTCTATCCTCAAATTGCAGTGAAACAGTTACAAAGATCCAAAAAACAAAAAATTCAGATTGTAGGATAAGGCCGTAAGTCAGAAATATATATGGAGGTGTGACAACTTTAGAGAGAAAAGTGCACCACATGTCTCAGCTTGTATGAAGTACTGGGATGTCTGATTGCAGTCCCCTGCACACGAGCCTTTCCTACCAAAATCTGAACTCAAAATTGCCTTTTACTCTTTTAAATACTTAGTGAGACACCAGAATAGAATAAGAAAATAGTCTGAAATTATCACTGTGGGTTTTTTAAGCTTCTAGGAATAATTTGACTTTTATCTTGTGTGCCAAACAAAAATATTTCTGAATAAACTACAAACTATTAGCAGATATTTCTTCTTCTGTGATAAACACTTCACTGAATTCAAGCACGAACTATGCTCATACTCACTAACCACAGCAAAGCCACAAAAGTTTGTTGTTTTAGTAAAATTTTGTTGTGTGGGAATCCTAAGGTGATTTTTGGGATCTTCCCTTTAAAACAGAACACATAGAAATTTTTTCTTAGCTCAGAATATTAATACTGACATTGATTATATAGTTGCACTGTTATTTCCCCCAAGTGAGCATCTTAATTCTAGGCTGAATAGATTACTTTTGTTTAGTTTAAATCCCTCCTTAGATGAGGGAAGGTAAAAGACACACATCTATGTTACAATAGTAATGTTTAGGCTAGAGGAAGAGTAACATCATTGCTATTATTTAACAGCTATGTTAAATAATGGTCTGTGGTTACAACTGAAACTGTTTCAGGCATTTATCTTGACACCTATGACAAATGAGGCTGAAACTTTGTCAGCCTCTCCTTAATACTGTGCTAGTCCATCATTAAAATAACACAATCTGCAAACTGGTGGGTACGGAAGGAGAAACCAAGGCGATGCACTTGCTTACACAATAAGTTGCAACTATTGGAATATGCTGAATTAAGTTTAATATTCCTTACTTTGTCTTAAACACCAAAAGACTAGCTAAATAAAACTAAAAATACCTTGCTATGGTCAAAATTGAACCCAGTGTCAGTACCAAGGCCAGGTCCTGGGCAAATTTAACCAAGTTCTGGCATCTTGTTTTTCCTGTAATTTGATGTAGGGCCATATATTATTTCCTGTGAAACCACAAACTACGTCCTTTGTTTCCTTTGCAATTATGTTACCAGAAAAGCTGAATGTTGCTGAGTTATTCTGAGATTCTCTGCAGGGGGGATGAGCACAGTTCTTCGGCCCATGGTTGTTGAGAAGACAATGTTCACAGTGCCAGAACTGCAATCTCATGTTCAGCCCTGCAAAAGGCCTGATGGGATTAGAAGGTGACACTGTAGGCTCCCAAGGAACAGCTCAAAATGTAAATATTTCTTAACCTTGAAGCTACAGTGTGGAGTGATAACGACAAACTTTCTCAGATGCTCAAGTGGCCACAATGTATCTACACCAGATCAAGCTTCAGATCTCTCTAGTAATAGAAGGTCAAAATTTGACTTCCCCTGTTTCCCTCTTTCCTGAGATTTCTGCTGAGTATTTAAGAGTAAATGAATTGCTGAAGTTAGAATTTCATGCCATTTTTCTTAAGATTGTTCATACTTTAAAAACTATTTCTAAGCTTCAGAATTATATTAACTCTTGACTTGCTTCAGAGACTTCCACCAGTTTTGCCCATCAGTTCGCTCCTACATGGTGTAGGTCCAGCTCAGAACATAAACAGAGTCTGACCAGCCAACCTTTCCCCTCCTGTGAGCGTACCTGTAACACAAAAAAATCTTCCCTGGGTGAATCAGTCCTTCATATAGTGGAATCTCTCAGAAAATAACCTTTTGTAGAAAGGGAGAAACTCTGTCTTTAGAAGGGGACAAAGAACACTGCTGAATCAAAACATAACTCCACGGTTTTCTATAAATGAAATTATAATTATATAAGATTATATACACATTTAATCAAAGTCACTTTGATAAGTCAACTTTTCCAATTAAAACCAGTATTAGAATTCCAATTTTGAGGAGAGATTAGAAATATCAGAAATGTGAAGTAGTGTCAGAGGTAACAACCATAAATTAACTGTCAAATAGTATTAAGACAGAGTTATCTATAATGAGCACTGGTTAAAAACATTAATGCATCTTTATGAACTTTTACCAATTTAAAGTTACTTTCACTTTAAGAGTTAACATCTCTAGAATCCCTTTATGGAAAAGGCATTATGTACAACTAAGTAAATCACTTCTTACTAGTGTGACTGTATAGAAGTTTCTATAAGGAGAACTCCACCATCCTGTCTTTGCCTACTTGTTCAGACCTGCTTTATGTACAACAGAACAAAGTAAAAACACCAAACTCTAACACAAAATTGGAATCCTTAATTTTTTTCCCCCAGAAAACACTCTACACTGCAAATATATGTTTAACTCTTTTCAGTACTGAGAAGCAGCCTTAATCAGACATTCCAAGTTCATTAGGAAGAGTGAGTTCATTATCCTGTGTTTAAAAATATTCTTTGTTACTAAAAAAAAATATGCTATTTTCTGCATCAATCAGTATAAGGTGCACAGTAATTTTCTTTCAGAAATTGAGTTAATTATGCTTTTAGGTGGTCTGCAAAATGTATATATCCATATCCATTACACTCAGTTTTTCAGAAGTACATATTATGTTCCCATAAAAGCTTTTTGGCTTACAAAAAAAGGAGCCTCCAAACATTTATACGGTAGCAGAATCATTATATCAACATATCACAGAGTCATTACAGCTAACAGCCTATTGATATTCCTCTTAAAATTCCCTATTTTCAGGAATTTATAACAGCTGTAAAAAAATGTTCCTTGCTAAAAATTTATCAATAGGTTTATAATGCGCCAGTAATTGTTTTCTGCGAGTTGAGCATGCAGAAAAGCATTATTTTTTGCAGTTTTATGCAACAGCTACATCTAAGAAATGACAGTGTTATTAATGTATAAATATGTTTTAGTATAAAAGCAGTTTGTTCATAACTGTTCTTAAACACTCACATTAATTCTATATGGGCTGCTCAGTACAGACTGCAGTTATGAAAAGCTTTATTTCAGAACAGAAAGGAAGCAAAACTAAAACAAAGGAAGGAATGTGGCTCGTGCCTCATATTGTGATTATCTTCGCATTTTCCTCAGCGAGCCCCCACTGGCAGCTGGGTTCAAATTGTCCAAAATTCCCCGCCTTGCAACAGGACAGTGAAGCTTTTTGTGGCTGCAGCTGCTGCCCACACACTGGAGTTGCCCTGTGCACTGCCTTGGCCTTTTTTGGCAAGATGCTGAGGAAAAGCAGCTCCACCTAATCCCAGAGCCAATTCCTTCCTCACCCAAACAGCCAACTCCCATATATTCCACAGGCGACATCAGTGCGCTGGATCCTGGCTGTCGTGTACGAGGCTGAGCTGCAGCAAAAGTCCTGGCTGCACCAAGAGAGGAAAAGGGGGGAGTGGTAAGAGCAGAACCTACACCAAAAATAAAAAGGTGATTTCTCTGGCTAAAAATATTATGCAAGTTAGCTTGAATTTAGGACAGGGTAAAACTCACAAAAAAAATGAGCCTTTTTATTGTGAACAAATGGTTCATACCCCTGACTGCACGTAATACATTTAATGCACAAATTAGACATTAAAACTGTACTTTAAAAACTGTTTCACCTTCCTTTTCCATTTCAGTTTCCAACTCCTTTGAACAGGAGAGCAGAAGGAAGGATGGCTTCTCACAACATGACATGGATCAGCTACCCAAGTAAGAACCTGGCTTTCACCTCCCCAGAAGAAATTGAAGACATCATAGCTTCTCAAAACATCATCTCCAGACTTATGCACTGCTACATCGCCTTTTTTGTGCCCACAGGATTAATAGCTGGCTTATGTATTTTGATTGTTTTCATAAAGAATTATGTGCGGCACAAAGCCATAGAAAACTTGGACTTGCTTCTTCTACACTTCACCATCAGCAATATTATAATGATTCTTTTATCGTTCACTGTCATTACTAGACCCGACTATTTAACAGCAACCCACCTCACCTGTAACGTACTGTCATTTTTTTTCAACTTCAGTTACTTCAATTCTCAGTATGTTTTCGTTCTGACGCTTCTCATACTGTTACTCAAGAGATTTCCACCATGGACTGCTCACTGCAAAGCCACCCAAAGACCCATCCTGTGCGTTGGAATTGTGCTCACATACACCTTCTGTTTGTCCCTGACTGAGGCAGTGCTGGTTGGCACTGACAACTATCACCTGGAAACAGACTGCCAGTTAGATCCGCTGTTTGCGTGGCCCGAGTACGAGATCGTTAAATTCACATTCGGGTTTGGAATCCCATTGTTTCTGCAGATACTCTGTTTTACTGTTCTCTTGGCTAAAGCAGCACCTGCCGAAGCTCCAGCCTTACAACAGCACATCCGTACTTACGCCGCCGTGTACGTGATCAGCGTAACAACGGTTACGTGCCGCCTATTTTATAACCTCATGCTTCTCTTCAGGACAGCACTGAAATTACAGAAGAGCACTGGAACCATGAAGAACGAGCTTGTGATGAATATTGCAGAAATGGTGTTGTTCTGTGAGAGCTGTGCTAGTTTGGTGATTATACTTTGTTTTCACAAGCCATGCAAGGATGAAATACTCAAAGTCATACAGAAGTGCCGGAGGAAAACCACTGCCAACAATCACCTTGAAATACCAGAAACGAACGCACCCCATGAAAGCGGGTCTCAGTAATACTGTTCTGAACAGCTGTCATATCCACTTTACTTTTCAGCTTGTTTGTGGGTTTTGGTTTGGTTTTTACCTCTTTAAGAAAAGGGTAATTGTTCCTTCTTTAGAACCCAAGCTTGGCCTATCTTACAGCTAGCAGTACTGGAAGAAAAAAAGATCTTTAATTCTAGTATTTATAGTGATCTTTGAGAGACCATCTAGAGTCTGGGGTTGTTTGTTTGGGGTTTTTTTATGTATATATACACATATATATTAAAATCATCTATTTTCTGCAAGTGTTACTTCAAAGCCAAGTAGGAAGACGAGTACTGTTGCCACAGAACTGTGCTTCTGCAATAATATCAATGCCCCAGCAAAGCTGTAAACAAAAACATGGCAGAAAGCAACTCTGAACAAAAGTAAAAATGCTCAGCCAAAGCATTCTCTCAGGTATGCTTCTTCTTTTGACTTCTTACCCTACAAACTATTTTTACAACACTGGTAAATCCCACTAGTGGCAGCAGTGAAGTTCTTGTCTGACTTCTTGTGCCAAAAAAAAAAATATTCAAATTAATGGAAAAGCTGGCCCATAAAGGAAAGCTTTGGGTTCTTTGTGAGGCACTGAACTGGAAAGATCAACAGGGTGGCTAATTAAAACTTTGTGCAAGAATGAAAGCTTTTTGTTAATGTCCTCTCAGCTTCCACTTTGCATTTAGACTTAGGGCAATTATTGATTTAAGCCATTCCCGATGAGTTCATTCAGAAGTATGAAGTTGCATGCATTGGAGAGTCACATTCAACAATACACTAAATAAAAACCAGAGAAATGCCAGTCCAGAACAGTGTAACTGAGGTGTGTTTTCAAGAGGGCAAACAAAAGCAGAGACCCAGTTCCTAAATGAAACCAAAGCTCTGCTGCAGAAAAGACAGAAGCATTGTACATGTAGATGAGAGTTGATGGGTCAATGGTGCAAGAAGGGGAAAGAATCTGAATCAGAATTAAACAGCTGTGGTACAGGAGATAGGGTGTAGCCCTGTAGAATTAGTAGCTGATGCAGCTGAGATGTAGGTGCAAAGCTGCGAACGCTCGCTTTGAGCACATTGTTACTGTCACCAAATCTGGCCAGGAGCCACCTTAGAAATTTGGCTTCGGTTTCAGCTTTTCCTCTCATAGAGGTGGAGAGAACAGAAACAGGAAAAGCATAAAATTGTACTAGATCTTGGATAATGACGTCAGCTTAGATCACAAAGTTATAAAAATACAGTGTTGTGATGAGGACGGCTCAAGCAACTTGAAGAGTTTTGAGAAAACTCATTTTTATGCTTAAATCCATTCATTTGCATGACACGTGGGTGCTAACGGAACTGACAGGTTTCTTTGCAGTTGTATCCTTTGAAAGGTCTTCCTGATGGGGTCCAGATTTGCGTGGGGAGCTGGTGCAGATCAGCACAGGCTGCCTAAGAGAGAAAAGCAGGAACTGATCGATGAACATCTTCCACAAAACTACAGCCAAGTGCAGAAATGGAAGAATAAAGGACATTTGTTCAATAATACAGAATACAGATTTAGTATCTAGAGATACAGATCTAGTCTTAGTCATCCAAGTCCCGAAACGTATAGACCATGACTGTATCACATGCAAATAAAGGGCAATATGTAGTTTCACTATGTCTGTAAGGACCAACATTTCTGCAAGATGTAAAAGTCAACTGGTAAGATGTCTGCATTGCATTGTGTCAGCCTGTTTTCCTGTTCAGTTTTGTTCTGCTGCCAGCATGAACAGATGGATAATTAAAAAACTCTACATATAAACAGATCATTATATAACGTGGTCAGAAAGGAAGTACATAGACAAGAATCATCTCTTGGAATACAAGAGCCAATTTCATACTTGTGAAAGGAGCTCTCTGATGGCATCAGAGGTTTTGTTTTGCACCTGAGAAGAGGGAGATTAAACAACATGGTCCAAAGGTCAGCCCTGCAGAAAGAAGTTGGACGAGATGAGTTGTAAGAGCTCTACATCAGTGGAAAAGCTGACAGACTGAGTGAAGGAGCATGTCGGAAGATGCAAGCTTTTTATCCCTCAGTGTGTCATAGTTTCAGTTGTGCCGTGGATAAGAGGTCTATTTTCTAGTATCGGAATTATGGATGAATAATTCTACTTTATTTACAGCTACCATATCTTTTATATTTAAGGATGAAAGAATAAATACTGTATTGTTTCTGAGTCCTGCGTTACTGTGAAAGGTGCCTAAAAGAAAACCTGGTCAGTAACTGGCTGGGACCTGGAAACTGGTCTAATGGTAAGGGAATCGCAGTAACACACCTGGAAGGAGCCAGAAGGTTGGTCATGGGTGGAAAATTAAGCATGGACAGCAGGATGCTTCATGATACTCTCAGCAAGGTACACAGCTAGAACAGAACCATAACCAAAGGTCTCAGAGAAATAAAACCTGTAGGGACCTACTGTCAGATCTCGGATTTGAGAACGAGTACGTCCTGTCAGAATGAACTATTGTGTGTAATTCTGTGAGAACTCCTGGGTATAGCTCCTGGTTGCCATCTGTGAGATTCGAGTTCATGTACTCTGGCCTCTTCCCTGTCCTTGACTACTGTCGTGTAAAAAATCAGAGTATTTTCTGGATGGCTGGTTATATTGACATAGAGAAATCTCTATGTACAATCAAAAGACTTTGAACTGCATATGAGAAAACCAAGGTAAACAGGAGGGGAGAGGTTGAAAAATGCAGAACAATGCAATACAGAAATGTTTTTCATAGAAACATTCTTGATAAAGTTACTCAGTGCTTACATTAAAGTTTACAACAATGAATATGTAGTCCTAGAGAAAATCTCACATTCAGCTGGAATATAAGAGCAAACACCGCTATTTTAAAATGGTTTTGTATGAGAGAGAAAAGAGCAGCTTTGGAAAAGATTAAAAGTAAAAATTTTTAAATTATTAATAAATCTAAGAGTATTTTTAAGAACAAAATCAAATCTCCTTGCTCTGAGAGATCTTTTTTCCTTATGGTAGCAACAGCTTTGCTGAACTCTCACTTCTTCCAGGCTTCACCTAGATTTGAACAGAATGTTCCAGAGGAAATAGAGCATATATTTTTATAGGCAGGTTGTCAAAATTAATGCAGGGATATACTGGAAAAATTCAAAGCAGAATCTTTTACTTCTGTATTGGTAATATTTGTTTCTTTCTAAAACTTTGGTCTGCATTTGAAAAAAACCCTTCAGGGGTTTGGGTAGTGGACGATGATGTCATTCAGTGGTTGAAAAAGATGAGAGAGAATTTGTAGATCAATGTACTTGCAAAACATCATGAACAGTATAAAAGCATCTGTATTTCCCCTGGAGATCATTTCAGTAGAGGTTCTTAAACAAATCTTGTTTCTTCTGCAGATGGTTATATGACACTGCAAGCATTCCAACACGATTTCAATTTATACTTCCTTCCACTTCCATGCAATACAGTACCTTCTTTTTTTCAGCTTTAGACTCCCTGGCCCTGATCTCATTTCTCCAGGACTCGACAGCTTCATACCCAAAGCACTTCCACACTTCTGACAGAATCCAACAGCTCTTGCATCCTACAGGGCTTATCCTGCTTATCCAGCTGGAGAGGCTGCCATGCAGTGCTGTGATGCACCAGACCTCTCAACGTTGTTCTCTCCCACACTCACGCCTCCCACTTTCTTCCTTCCTCAGCTGCCACCTTTTAGCAGCACAATAGCAGCCACATATGTTGAAGTCTGCTAAATTACACAGAGTATCTTCTAATATACCCCACATTCCGCCTCCTGGTGCTAGTAAATACATCACAGACAATTACACTACTGCTCCTGAAAGACTCTGGGGTGTTGGACATGTTTACTGAGATATAGACAGTGTTTTACAAGTTGACTACTACTTGTATTTAAAAATAAACTGCTAGGAGGAATCTGAATGCTGGATTATTGAAGTCTGACATAATAATTAAAATGCTACTGCACCAGTTGCTTTCATGCATGTTCTCAGGAACAATCACAATAAGGTACAACAGGTGGAACTTTGAGACTCCATACTGTCACAGCTGTGACTATGGATCATTAAGGCACTCGCTGTAAAGTCCCATGGAATAGCTGCAACTGAGAGAGAAAGAGCAAGGGTACAATGTTCAGCAGCTGCTGAAATCAGTGAGATTAAGATAGATTAATCAGTGAGATTAAGATAGATTAATCAGTAACAATAATTTGACTGCATAAACAAGAGCCCGACAATGCTGTCATTGTTTTAGGAAACAGGATTCAGAGGATTCACGTGATCATCTCATAAAATACTTAATGAAATAGAGAACTCCATAGTTACAATATAATAATACAATATACATAATTCTTATGCTTCATAGTTCCACTAGCACAGAAAACAGCTTCTTCATGAGCCTTTTAAAAGAGAATTTCCTAACAATTCTGGAAGTAGGGCAAAGTGACATATTTCTTACCATGACTTCAAACAAGAAATTTAGCACTGGGAACTATACATTTTCATACCAAATCAGCTGATATTCAAAGCTAGAAAAGCAAGGACAGACAGACCAGCTGACTATCAAATCCAGGCCCCCATAATTACAACCAACCAATATCCAGAAGCGAATGTTACACATTAAGTAAAGTAAAAAATCCTTCTGGCCCTTACAAGATCAGTGGAAGCTCTGAAGGACAGAATTAAGTACAGCAAAACCACATGATCAACAAACAACAATGAAGACTCTTTTTAATCCTGTTCTTTTATGACAGCAAAAAATTAAGACCTTCAAAGCTGGTATCACAAGATTTTTCTACATTACAATTCTTCCAATCCCATAACACCATCGTATTTGTACACTTCTCAAAGCAAAACACTTTGGTCTCTGTCCTCATCACCTCGTGGAAAAAACACTCCATAAAGCCATTCCACACATAGTGGAAATCTTCTGCTCAGAAAATTTTTACCAGCACCAATCTGCACAAACGTTCTTTTGATCTAAATCGTAACTGATTCCCAAACTACTTATGAGGAGCCATCGTGCAAGAACATCTTAAAAAACTTTTTTAGTGACACTGCCAAAATCCTCTGTTCCTATGCACAGAGTGTTACCAAAAAAAAAATCAGCAAATAATATATTTGCCTCAATGAAGGCAAAGTGGTTCTACTCCCAAAGCCATTTGTTTAAAGAACTTCTGCTTCACTTTCCTACAGATGAGATCTTTTGTAATCTACAAAGTATTTGACCACTGTAACCGGTGTCATACATGCATTATAATGACATGGTAACTGCTTACTCCACATTTCTGAAACTGCCACATTGTCTTCTTGAAGTCCTAAATGCTGAGATCCCATTGATCTTATTCCAGTAGGAGCAGATGCTGCATCGATGCGCAGCATAACCACTCATGGCACTTAACATTCAGGTAGGAGATCAATATCATCACAGAAAGCAACTGCCACAAATAAAATATTTCTCTTTCAGGAGAAAGGTTTAGCTTTCTTTCCATTCTAAGAATCCTGGCCACCAGTAGGTGGTGTTACTGGAAATGGCAAGTGGGTTTTTTTTTCCCCCTACAGATGAAATGCAAAACTCCACCTGCAGCACTGGTGGTTTTACGCAAAACTGAGGCTCCGCATTCTCTGTAAAAGAAGTATTTTATCCGTGTGTTTCTGAGCTGAGCAATTCCAAGAAGTAAGAGGATGACAATATATACCTGAAAACTTAAATACAAACAGGCAAAATGGGATCAGCTTGAAGGTAGGAAAACCGAAATTTATCTTGTCACTTTAGCAAACGACCCTTCTCAGCTGCTTGACATCTCTTAATCAAATATTCCCCTTTAGATTGTCCAGAGGCTTTTAAAAAACACCACATATAACAGTAATTATTGCTTTATATCTATATAAAACGTGCTCCATTAAAATTTGCAAGTAAATCTTTCAACTATTGATCAAAACCTCTTAATTATTGATCAGCTGACCTATAGGTTTGAACGGACTATATAACTGTGAAAAATGCCAGAGGCAGAAAGAAGGGTGCAATGAACGTTAGGCAAAATAAAACTGACAAATATGAGAGAAAAGCCCCTTGAGTACTTCTAGTAAAAAAGAAACCAGCAGAAACAGGGTTAATTCCAGCCTTATAAGGCTGTTCAGCAGCACTTCAACTGCACACAAATTAGAACAACCCTGGGAATCTATAAAGCTTCTTTTATTGGCAAGGACATGCAGCAAGATCTGCATTTTGCTGTTGTAAACTATCCTTTATTTAAGATGTTCTAAAGCAGGATAGACTTTTATATGATTTTCTTTTTAATGCTGAATCATCAACAGGTGGCATCCACTGCAGCTCTGCACACCTAAAGGCAAGTTTTTTACCGAGAGAACAGTGGAAGTTGGCACATCCCTTTACGTGTGTACCCAGCAAGAACCAGCCTGCTGCTGTCTGGAGGAAAATCAGCTCTGGAGAAATGGAATTAAGGTAAAATAAAGTGTTTCACTGTACATAGTTACCTGTAATGCTTGTAAATTACTTGGCTTTTGGCAGCCTTTCAGATGTAATTAAAATCTGACCACAGACCGACCTTTTAAAATCAATTTCTTAGGCTGCTAACTTATCTTTTTATTGTATTTAAAGCAGTTTTACTGCCTTGTCCACAAATAAAAGGACCTTACGTAAAGGACAACAGTTTATGTCTGACTTCCACAGCTGCTTGAAGCAAACAGCGAACCTTCTTCTAATAAGTGTAATTTCATATGGATATTTTAGCATCAAGATTTACACTATTAAAACGATTCAAAACACAGCAACAGGTACTGGAAACTTATGCCTGTTTCATTGAGAAATAAAAGCTCTGGAACCCATATCTTTATTTTAGTATCTGCAGCTACTTCAGGTAATTTGAATACACTTGAGCAAACTCAGAGCTATATTTCCGACTAAAAATATTCTAACACTCCTACTCAATTTAGTGGTCTGCTCCTTTTTCTCCCCCAGACTGTAGATCGGCAGGATTTAAGTCATTGAAATGTGGAAATATGCATTAATTTTACTAGAAAACAATTTTTTCTACTGTGTTTTAGCATAAATAAAATCAAGGGTTTGATAGGAAGACGAAGATTAAAGCAGTTCAAAATATTTAAAACTTAACACAAAAGACCCTGGTTTATCATTTTCTTGCTGTTTTATTTGTTTGGGGTATCTTTTGTTTGGTTGTTTTTTCCTTTAAATAAACTTCTAGCAATGCTTCAAGTCCATAACATTCAACATTTATGAGTAAACAAATCCAATAACTGGTATTTTCCATTCCTACCCGGAAGTCAGTGAAACATAATAAATCACAACGAAAAGCAAATTGAGTAAAATAATGCTGGTGTAAATCAATACGCTGCTTGTATTACCTTCATTTTTAAAATTTGCCTTTCCTTCCCACTGAAAGCAGCAGGAACCAACTGCTTTTCATCTCTGTTGCTTTCTCAGCCACGGACTTTGCTATTTAACAGCCTTACAAGCTGATAAAACAAATACATATCTATACACATTAAAAAAATACTGTTTTTCTTTATAAGGCTAAACTCACTCCTCTGATTTCTCTGTATTTCTGCATTTTCTAATGCTGAACCCCTGAGGGGTACACACCATTTTAACAGATCTGCCCTCACAACATATTACCATCCAGAGCAAATTTAAATTCTTTTAACTGAACCTTTGCATATATATTAAAACATGACGTTTCCTACAACTTCAGCTGTGATGTTAAGTTAGAAGAAGCACATAGCACATGGTACAGCACTGGAATACGAGATTAATTGTTTTCCATTTGCAAATTGCAGGTCCAAGGATGTTCATTGATTATTAAAAGAAAATAAATGGAGCTAAATTTCTACTGCCTTCCAACTTGCATGAAGAAACACTGTTGATGAAAAGCTTTTATTAAAGAGACACAAGTACCATCATGGTAAAAAGATTCCTACATGATCTTAAGGCACACAAGGACTGTAAATTCTCTCATTTACATGTATATAGTGTCCTGTAAAACAAATTAAGACATTTACTATTTGTAGTGTTATAATTTGGTCAGTTTTAAGTCTAATTAATCTGACTTCTAAAGAATTTTAATTTTCTATACAAAACTCTGCATCTTTTTCAACTCCAGTCAAAAATGCTTACTAGAAGTTTAGTTGAAAACAACCAGAAGTCTGATTTTTTGGTACTGACACCAAACTGTGATTGCTAATCTCTTTTCTACAGATATTTTAACCATGGAAACTTATTCTGCCTCAATATCACCCGTTATATGTAACAGCACAACTTTTAACCTGAATGGATCCCATCTGTGTAATGAAAGCATATCCTCTAGATTAGCAGATAAATCAGAACACCAACAATACGTTATTGGTCTTTTCTTATCATGTCTTTACACAATATTTCTTTTTCCTATCGGTTTCGTAGGAAACATTCTGATACTCGTTGTCAACATAAGCTTTCGGGAAAAAATGACTATCCCAGACCTTTACTTCATAAACCTCGCAGTGGCCGACCTCATTCTAGTTGCTGATTCTCTCATTGAGGTGTTTAATCTTGACGAAAAGTATTACGATATCACTATCATTTGCACCTTCATGTCTTTGTTCCTTCAGATCAACATGTATAGCAGCATTTTCTTTCTGACATGGATGAGTTTTGACAGATACCTAGCCCTGGCCAAAGTAATGAGGTCCAACATATTCCGCACAATGCAGCACGCTAGACTGAGCTGTGGGCTCATATGGATGGCGTCCATTTCTGCAGCTCTGGTCCCATTCACAGCTGTGCACTTACAACACACCGGAGAGGTCTATTTTTGTTTTGCAGATGTAAAAGAAATCCAGTGGTTAGAAATAACCTTGGGGTTTATTATCCCCTTTGTGATCATCGGTCTCTGTTACTCGTTAATTGTCCGAGTCCTTATCAAAGCACACAAGCACAGGAGTCTTCGTCTGCGGCGGCAAAAGGCTCTTCGCATGATTTTTGTTGTGGTCTTGGTTTTCTTCATCTGCTGGTTACCTGAAAACGTCTTCATTAGCGTCCAGCTTCTTCAGAAGAAAAACGAGCCCGTCTCTTCCAACAGCCCATCCTTCAGACACGATTATCCTTTAACAGGACACATTGTGAACCTGGCAGCTTTTTCTAACAGCTGTTTGAACCCCTTAATTTACAGTTTTCTAGGAGAAACCTTCAGAGACAAACTGCGACTGTACATTGAACAGAAAACAAAAATGTCAACGTTACATCGCTTCTGTCAGGCTGCCTTAACGTCTGTCATCCCTGACAGTAACGAGCAATCAGAAGTCTGATTTAATAGTCGTTGTATTAAACATATGACTGTGAAGTTGTGCAAATAGTGAACAAAATGCTTGCTACTAACAGAAAAAAAGTGCATTTGTGAATATATATATATATAGTGTATGGCTCTACTGAGTATTGAAAGTTTATATTCAAAATGTTTTTATGACAAGACTTTGATGTAGAAGAATATGTTTTAGTCAGATTTATATTTAATTAAGAACAGGATTATTAAAAGCTGATCACTGAAGAAGCTTTATTTTGTATTATACATGTATGAATGACAATAGAGGAGAAAATTTTATCAAGTTAGGAAGACTCTAGATGTAATCTGATTATCAGAGATGCTACTTTGCTGGTGTATATAACTTCCACTGAAATAATGAAGCTGCCCTAACAGTAGGGAAAAATCATTACAACATATTGACGTGGAGATGCAGAAAACATTGATTTTTTTTCATCCAAACATGTTAAGATAAATGACTTTGCTTAGAAGAACTACATACTACTATCGTCACTATATTCTAGCATGTCTTCCATGATTAAGTTCTTTTAAAATCTTAATAGAATCAAGCACAGTGGTGAGTTCTTGTCTCCTAAATGTAAACTGCTGTTTAGATGTTTACAGATGATTTTGGTTTTGATCAAGTAACTATACTGCTCATCTCAAAGAACTTCACATAAGCAAAATGTAGTGCTTCATTTGTCTTTTAAGGGTTGACCCAGACCATCTCTCCCAGGACAGACATAACTGGGCCTTTTGTTAAAAATGCCAGTGCACATACACGTACATTCACATCTGCCTTCAGATCTGAATGCATGTTTCACAAGATCTCTTTACATGCAAAAGGTCTATTTTGATTGCCAGAACAAAATGCTGTGAGTTTTAAGGAGGTGTCACTCGCTGCAAAAGGGTGTAAATGGTGCTTATGAAAACAACAGAAGCCTCTATTTTTAGAAAGGAAGAATCTATGTAATGGGGAACGTGATTGGCAATTATCAGATTTGCACCTTGTGCACTGTCCATCACACCTCCAGAGAACACTGGCCTTTCAAGGTTTTAAGATCTATGTAGGTTGCTTTGCTCATTTGAAGATTAATTATACTAAGGAAACAAATTATAGCACCACTTACTGGAAAACAATAGTGTCTCTTTTCTTGTAGAAAATAATTGGGGTTTAAATCTGATTGATGTTTAACACAGGTCACTGCTGAACTTGTTCAGAGGAAGCTATAAAGTTCCTGGAGATTAGTGTGCAAGATCATTAAAACATCACTTGCTGCATCTCTGAAGTGAACAAACCCATTTCACCTCTGTGCTTATTGACTGAAGCACCAGAACTCTGCAGAATAAGATGCTTTGTCCTGTTTTTAAATGTCATACATGAATTGATTAGCACAATAACAGATTTTAAAGCACTTTTAAACGTAGATCCTTAAAACAACGACTAAAGCTAATAAAGCAATAAAGAAAACAGTGAAAACAACGATTCCACTCATATTTCTCATGAAATATCTCGAGCTTCCTAGTGGAAGTTTTGGCCACAAAAGACTTGACCTATAAACAGAAAGGCCACAAGACGATGGTGGCTGAATTTGAAATAGATATCTAGATATTCCTGCAGCTCAAACAGGAACTGCAGGGTGGGGTCCGAGGCAACTGCGGGTTAAGGAAGAAGGTCATTTAGTCACATCTTCCCCGTAGAACACCAACTATATCTTCTCTCAAAACAGATGCAAGCATAGCACGAGTTGCTAAACAACACTTAACAAGACATCTCACACCACTGGGCTGCATCACATGTAGCCCTTTTTCCTCATTATTTTCACTTTTGGAATTAGCCACAGTTACTCAAGTCCTGTGGGTGCCAATGGGCATCATCACACCTTCAAAGGCAACTATTTCAGACAACCCTGAGCTGAAGGAATGGATAAATATCTTGGCAATGCAATTCCGTGAATTAAGATACGTCTTGAGTTTACAGCCTTGAATAAATAACTGACTTAGGGTTACAGGAATACACTTTCCCAGTTGTAGTTGCTGCTTATTTTGGTTTTATAGGAATAAGCTCCTTTCCCTTCCTCCTTCCTTCCCATACAGAGATCAGGTTTTTGATCAAGGCTGTGGTAGAAGCCCTTTCACGGCCACTGTAGAACACAAGTCAAGAAAGTCTTTGTGCAGAAGCTTATAATAATAAACAAACAGCAATAGCAAATGCCTGCTCATACATGCTATGAAGTAGTTTGTTTCTAAATGATCATTTTCAGTAATACACAATGAAATCTAAGAAAGATCAGATTACTATAGCACAAAGAAAATATTTACTGAACTCAAAACAACCTATTGCATGATTAAAACCAAATTAACAAATCTAAAATACCTGTCGAGTTCCCTACTGTTCATATTTTGGTACAGGCTTACGAACCGTGCCTGAAATTACTAAATTTAAACACACAACTTACTTCAAATGCAAAGTACTCTCCCAGCTGAAAAAGCGGCACACTTATTTCTGAAGCTTCTTTTTTTTCTAAACAGTAACTCTGTACAAAGTAATATTTGCAGAAATGCCATACAACTTCCAAGTATTTATATACACAACATGCTTTCTGCAGCCCATCATCTTGCAATAACTCGTTACTATGGCTTATCCATGAACCAAACAGTTCTGTGCTAAATGTGCTGTTTTCTTTAATTTTAAAGAGCATAATCATGAGTAAACAAAAACTTTCCTAGAGTGTAGA
The DNA here is from genome assembly GCA_013396775.1 of Cephalopterus ornatus. Taxonomy (NCBI): domain Eukaryota; kingdom Metazoa; phylum Chordata; class Aves; order Passeriformes; family Cotingidae; genus Cephalopterus; species Cephalopterus ornatus. Next base: position 11,665 of record VZRE01009016.1, on the reverse strand, counting down.
GGAAGGGGAGAAAAGAATTTTGATAGCTCTTCACTTTTTTCTCTGGTCTCTCACAAATCGTTCAGTTGTTTATTTAAGGAAAGAATTCCATATGCCTTTCTAAAACACCAGACTGATGACAACTATGAGATTTAAAAACATGTTTATCACAGATGCTTACAGTCTTTCCTATAATAGTCTATATCAAGTCTCCAGACAAGAAAAGTCTAGTATTACGAAAAGCTCACAGAAAAGAAGGGAGGGAGAATAATCAAAGAACACTTGAAACCATTAACTGCTTTTGAAAATACCTTAACACAAGAATATCTTGAATGCAGAGTATAACTGAACATCTAGAAACAAAATAAATGCAAACAGCACAAACTAGCACTAATCTGGACCTGATGTGACCGAATGCATCAGTCTCCCCTCAGCTGTGTAAAAAGATACAAGAAAAATATTTATCTGGGACCATTTTAACATGCTAAAGAGATGCTGTAACTTTACATACTTTTAAGTTTTAGGAGATACACTAAATACCGACTGTGCAGGCACAACATCCACATCTAGAAAATGCAAAGTCAGTCAGTCTAAAGATAAAGCTTGACTCATTTATGAAAAGCATTACACGATGGGAGGACATGTGACAGGGAATTTGAATCAATGAGTCAGGCGATCCCGGATTCTGTGCAAGACTGACATAATATGGACAAGACATAAAAAAAGTCACTTCTCCCTTTGCAAGCTTAATAAAAAAAAGAAAAAAAATTTGAGCACAAAGTTTTACAAGAAAATGCTTGTAAAATTTCAGACTAAGTATCTGTGTTTCAAACAAAATTCACTGGCTGTACAGTGCAGGCTCTAATCTTTTTTCCAGCCATCAAGTTATGTTAGAGTGTAACTGAATTTTTTCCCGTGTAAGGAATTTGCTGTATTCTTTCGTCTGTTTATTAAGATTGCAAAAGGGAAAAGGTTGTCTGGACAATTTTAAATGGTTAGGATTGTCACATAAAAAATGTGCTGAAGAGTGGTTTACCATAAGTAAAAGCATGTCAAATTCAACCCTGATTATCATTAATTCCATTTGAACTTGTTTCTGCATAAGTAAAAACAAGTGAGTGCATGAAGAAGCAGGTTTGAATTTTAATAGCTATTCATGAAGGTGAACCAATGAATTAATTTGATTTTGATTGAAAACAACCGAGATAAGGGGTTTTGATTTTCATTTAAGGGACAGCAATGCCTTCTCAGGACTGCAGACAGTGCAGGATTAGCTCTACTTTCAACTCAGTCTCCTACATCCTACTTCATTTATTTTACATATGTCCACTAAATTCCACTACAAAATCTAAAGATGATAGTCTGAGTCTCACAAAAATCACCTGCCTGTTTAGAATGGCCTTTGAAATTGTTCAGCCCCTGTGTGATAAAACCATATTCAAGTTTCCAGCCCATTATTCCAACAGTCTGCTGCAGGTATATACAAAAGTTTCAAAGCTCTAAATTAACAAAGTACTGAACTGTTCATTACCAAAAAGTAAAACCTACCTTCTCTAAATAAACATTTAATGCAACAGGGTAAGCCTTTCCAAAGCAGGAGCTTTGCTTACAAGTCCCAGCTCACTTGACCTGCAAGCAAAAAAAGGTTTAAGACCTTTTCAAATTGCATTGAATGTGTTTTCTGGAAGGACTTTAAAAAAACTATGGGGAAAAAAGACACAGTAGAGGAACGGGAAAATTATTAGGATGTTGTTAAATTATCCTTAGAAACTGGAGTTAAGGCGATTTTTAGAGAAGGAGCTCAGTGTTAGAATTGCCTAATAGTGCTGGAGATAGATTTATTTTCTGCCTCAGCAGCAGAAATATTTCCTTTCCCAGGCATTCTCTCAATAGAAACAGTAATATAATGGCAAGTAAGATTTTCTTCCTTTCATTCTCTCTCCATTCAGAACTACAAAAGAGAAATAGCCTGTACCTGGCTACAGAAACCTTTTAACTCTTGCACTCCAGAGTGAAGTGCACACAGCAAATTGAGAAAGAAACCAAGGAAAGAGCTCACTTAAACCATGTGATAATATTCCAAACATCCACCTGACCACTGAGTATCAAGATGGGAAGAAGATACAGATAGTGATGTGTGGGAGAGCTTAATTTATAAACTCGCTTGGCTTTTAAATACATAAAGTCAGAATTACTTCTGGTATTACAAGCTGATTCTCTAGAACAGAGAGAAACATGACATGCTATTTTCCTATGCTAATTAAAGATGCCTCATGATGTGTGACACTGTTGGAGGTGTCGTGGGATCAGAAGCACAGATTTGCTGGCAGAGCTGCTGCTAAAGTTCACATCAGATCACAGAGAACCTGCTGCATCCTCGGCCCATAACACAGGGCCCATGAGGTCCCCTGGAAAACTGTCCCTGTCCCCTGCTGCTAGATTTGTGCTCTTCCTGACTCCCACTGATAACAAGTGAGACCCTTCGGGTCTTGGCCAGAGATTTTATCACAAGACCTATCGGATCAGGACAGTTGGCTGCTCCTATTCTAAGCCCAAACTGGATCATGACTTAATCTAGACAAATCTTTGTAAGGAAGATAACCACGTTTTAATCAAAGCATTGCAAACTTTGACCGCGAAAACAAACTATTTACAAAAAACCCGAACCTCACAAGTTTATTAAAAATGCCTTTAGAAAATCATGGAGTACAGGCTTGAAAGCCATGAAAGATGGGCATTTCATCATAATAAAACAGGGAAAACTTGGCTATTCCAAAGGCAACTTGAAATAAGGACCAGCCAATGAGGTACACGAAGGCCCCAAAGCCCACAAAAAGGCCACAACTGATTTCAATGACCTTTGTATTACAGGTTCAGTGTCACAGTTCTGTAACCACTAAGTTATTTTACACGTGGGTAAATATGAATAACTCCCATTTAGGATGCAGTACATCATGTAAAGGTAGGATGGAATGACAGTTACTAAAAGCATGTATTTTCCCCACGTACTTTAGATTTTCTATTCTCTTTACGTAACCTCTCTGCTCCTTTTTAAGCGATGCAGCTCTAAGCCTTCAGTACATTCCCTGAACAGCTTGGACATCTTTCAAAACGTAGGATGGCAGGAAGAGCTGTCTGCCCTTACGTATATATGCTGCCTGCAATAGCCTGGTTTACAGATGCAAATTATTAAGATAATGCTGAGAAATTTAATCAAACACTGGTTAATGATCTTCCATTTGATGTCCTACAGAACTCCTGTGGGATTCAATTAGCAACAGGTAAACTCACTCAAAACCAGAGCCTGGTTCCCCTGTCAAATACGTTCATGCTTGTACCCTCGATATTTCAGGCAGCTTCTGAAAGTCAAAAGATTAATTTTCTGTTCTAATTACTTGTTGGTTGTAACAGACAAGCACTTTCCAAGTATTTATTAATCTGTGTGGCTTTGATCTAACACCCAAGAGCCATTTTATCTATGGTGTAATTTATTAACATACATAAATATGCACTGTTCTTTCATGTGGTTCACAATATTGCATATAAACACAAAAGGTATTTTGAAGGAGGAAACTTCTAGCTTCTTGTTCATACTGTGGAAGCAGCCAACACCCCCCTTTTATCTGCACAAAAACATTGGGGGGGGTTAATTTCTGAATCTATTCCAGTGACACAGAAAAATCTGTATTTTATAAAAATCCTTATACCAGACTCACATGTTGTTTAGAAAAGCAGTAGCATTCCATCAAGGACAGGGAAAACAGCTGCTTTTTAGAATAAACATATTTTAAATATCCAAATCTGTGCCATTTTTAATTTTTTTTAACAAATTAACATTAATAAAATAGCACCAAGAACAATAAGGAGGAAATAACAAATCCACAAGAATCAGGTTTGCATTATTATGTTACATAAAACACACATCCAAGTTTCAGGCCCTGTCATGAATAATTGCCTTTGAATGCCCATTTCTCTGCTCTTTATCCTATATCAGAATGTAGCAAACATCCTTTCAAGCTTACAACTTATTTTCTTGCCAAGCGAATGCATTTTGTGAAATCAAACATGTAACGGGGCTTTTTTTTTTAACTGAAGTTACACATATTTTGAGGGTTTGTGCCAAATTTTCTATATTCAGCAATTTGGGCCTTCTCCAGCACTTTTCATTGATGATGACTCTGTCTATGAGGAGCTAAAAGTCATTAATAGAGAATCAGAATAAAAACATTACTGAAAAGGTGCAGAAAACAGTGTTCTCACTGGACTGGAGCTGGGTGACACACAGTCAAGCAGAATTTGCCTCTGCTCCTTCAACAACTGCTTGAAGACTCAACAAATTGAGCCCACAAGTGGGAATCCTGTCCTGAATTTCCATTTTGTTAAGCTATTTGCAGGTAAGTCACGAAAGCAAGGATTTATGCTGGAAATCCAACAAGAACCATCAAGGAAGGTCTCACCACTAAGTAGAGAATGAGGGCTGAGAGGGAAAGACAAGTACGTGCTCCAAGAATAGGAGGAATTTCCCCCTCTTAATAGCAAAGAAGGGGCTGTTGTGTTTCACCACCAAATTCCTCATTAATTTAATACCCTGGCTTTATTAATAAAAGTAAGGAATTAACTTTGAATAGATACAGATTAAGGCAAATACCCAGAATTAGGATGAAACTCTTGTTGGCTAATATGTAATGAAGAATGCACAATTCCTTTAAACAAAGTAAGAAATACACCACATATTGTTTATACCAAACACAGTTGGGGACGTGAGCCTTTCGCCTGGGAAAACCGTCTTCAAAGTAGCAACTGTTTTCCCAGCTGTGAATACTCTTTCCTGGGAAATCTATTCGTACCATTACAAAAATAATTTTCAAAGGAATGTAAAATTATTCAGCCTAATCTATGCACATTCATATTTCAGACATTATTTTGTACCTCCTTAGACATGTCTGTTTACAAAAGGCCTACTATTCTCTATAAACACTATGGGGTGGCACAATTAAATTTACCTTTTTTAAAAAATAAATAAATGTCTTGTTAATTTAATAAAATAATTTAAAGCAACTCTATCAATATTCTGATGAAAAAGTGATAGCAGGAAACAAATGTTTCAGTCCCATAACCAGCTGCCCTCAAAGTTTGTTGTTTTGCGGTTGGTTGGTTTTTTAAATTTTCCTAATTTGAGAAATATTGCATAGATAAGAAAGCAGATAAGCCAAGTAAGATGACACAGAGTAATTCACAAATGCCACATGGATTTAGAGCTTCGTAATTATTTTCAACTATCAGAAGGCCATTGTAGAGCAGGCCAATGAGGAGCCAATGGGCCAGCAAACCTGTGTCTTTGTGCAAGTAAAACAACCTCAAATAAACCAAGAATAAACATTCAGCTGAAAGGCAGCCCAAAGCAAAGAGAAATAGGCCCAACATTTCAACTACAGACTGACCAAAACCAGCAGACTAATGAGGCCACACTAATATCCACCCTGACATTTATCTTGGCCATTTTGAGAAATAGTTCTCACCCCCCCCTTTATCACTGGAAAACTGCTTTCTGCTGATGTATCCTTCCATCAAGGCACAGGGGGAGATGCAGGGATAGGGGAAGATGAAAGATTATGTCATCTTCTCTTCATAACATGGACAGAACTCTATTTGCATGTTAAAGATACTCTAAAAACGGTAAAAAAAAAAAAAAAAAGAACAGACAAGATTCTTATTTTAAGAGGTTATGCTAAATAAAATTAACATTTTGGGATTTATTTCCCTTCTTTTTTTTTTCAATATTTAAGATTGATTTTCTACATATTTCTTACAAAATAACGAATAACCCCAGTTAACACTAATGCATACAAACAGAGGATTAAGCCACTACAGCAAAACTACACAAGTGCAGGAAGAATGGACAGTAGAATTGAAATACAAGCAGTTTCCAAAATGTATTTTTAATGTATATAAGATACAAGTTAGTACTGGTAGCCTGATAATCAGAAGACAATCCTGCAACATCACACTAAGTCGACTTCGTGGCATTTCTTAGGATGGGAAAATATAAACCAAGTTATTTTGACGGTTACAAGATAAGCTTCCCATTAATTAGAAAAATAAATTAAGGGAACAATAAAGGATTACTGAGTTTGTTTGCAAACCATCCACAACTCATTATTTCAACAACAGGCTTTGGGATGAATTAGTGGGTTGTCAAACAAATAAATATGCTTTCTGATGATAGTTTTACAGTATCTGCTGGATCCGTTTGCATCAGTGTCTGGTTTGCATTCATTAAACATTCAAATTACTACCCCAGTTACCTGATTACAAGCAGAATTAGAGATCATATCAAGGTAACATTCCTAGTTATTCCACCAAGCTCATGCCAAAACGTTTCCCTCCAAAGCTTAAACATAATTTTATTGGGTTGTCCACCGCTACAAGCAAACAATGACTTTAAAGAATCACTGTTCTGTGGTTTGCTTTCCGGCTTAATAGTTCTATATTGCTCTTTATGATAACCTCCAAAAACTTGAACAGAAAAACCCCTTCCCTACAGATTTTGCCATTTTCCATTTAGTAAACAGATCTCACTGTTTGGGCACCTGCACACTCTGATGAAAGAAACACCATGAGCTACTTGTTTATTTGCCATTGTTTGTACTATCTGTATGGAATCTCAAAAATTAAATTCCTTTCCCACTGATCCTGCCTTTATCTGAGGAAAATGATTTCTCCTCCTCCAACCATTTGCAATGCTGAATATAACAAGGAAGCACAGGGAAACACCCACTGGCTGTATGAGCATTACCTAAAGTATCCTTCAACCATGAACAATGGGATTTGATTTATAAAGATAAATTGTCTCTTAGTCATTGTAATTCTCCTGCAAGTTACAGTGTTTACTAGACTAAATTGGGAAGGAACAGGAAATTAATATTGTTTGCTAGGGATTATGAATTATGAGTCCTGCCTAATAGATGTTCTGCTCGGAAAGAATTCCCTCCTGTTTCGTAGAAAGCAACCAGCTCTGAGAACAGCAGAAACAAGATCTACCCGTAAATGACAAGATTCTTTCATCCATTAAGGTCATTCTGGGCAGAACTCAAAATGCCCTCCTAGAAAAAGCAGCCACATGTTGCTCCCCACCTACAGTGCTGCGTCTGCCGCTTCACAACACTGAGGCAGCTCAAAGTTTGAAGGGTGAAGAAATCCGTAACCAGAAGCAAGACAAGGGTAATTGCGAAGAAACACTTCTAACGCTTCTGTTATTTCAAGATGACACATTAACAATACTGTAAATATTTTTTTTCCAGAGAACTGAAACAAAATTAACTTGTCTCGGACAAGATCCATCAGGAAGCCGTTATTTAAGAAGCCGCTATTTAACTTCAAACCACCAGCCTGGAAGACACAGTTTAAATCTCTTTTCTTTATGCCTATTTTATGTGACAATTCACAAGAATGAACTCAACTGTTACACTCTCTAACATATAAATGTATTAATAAACTACAAAAATCATTAAACCCACATAAAACAAATGTCTGGGCACTTAACAAAAGAAACAACAACATTTAAAATGTGTGGTTATTGCCAAGTTAAATAGAACAGTAACATTAGGAAAATCAGTCAGAAAAACCACAAGGCGGAATTAAGTTTTAAAATTTGTAATGCTCAGCTTCACCAGAGATGGGTCATTTAGAGCTGCCTGGTTCTAAGATCACTCACGAAAACATTTATATTGGTCTTGAATTGCTTATTGCTACTTAATGTAAACAGAAGAAATTGAGTAGATGAAAATCAATAAAACATCAAGATTACTCCGAAAGGTCAAGCTTGTCCCAAGGAAAAATGCCTTAGTCTGAGGCTGGGAAGAATTTTTGAAACAAATTTCACGAAGGAATGATCAGTGTACACTAAATCCAGACACTTTAAACACAGCTCAACTTGCCTGCAGCTCTATACCATAATCAATTAGAGATTTGTATTTTCCACTTTGGAGACTAAATTTGCTGTACTACAGTAGAAAGAAACAGTAAATCACAGGAAAGTAAAGTGACTTAATAAACCAGTGGAAGGTCTGTCCCACCAAAACCTTTGACTTCTTTCTACTCCTTAGGAAAAACCGGGGTCTACCCATCCTTACTTTAAAATTGCCAAAAGCGTTTTCTTTAATTCAGTTACTGCACTGAAAGTCGCTCACAGCTCATCAGAATCCAGCTGTCACGATTCAGGAATTCCCGCAGATTTAGCAAAATTCCAGCTTATTTTGAAGTAACAGAAATAAAATTAAAGAAAGTAAGGCTGCCGAATGAACACTCTCAGCAGTTGCCCTAATTATTTCTGTTCCAAATTTCTTATGTGTGGAACCGTCCACACTAACTGAGCACATCACTGCAGCCCCACGGCTCCTCCTGATCCTCCTGTACACACAGAGCAATTTTACCTTGTTTTCTCCTACATTTTCCATGCTGACAAGGTTTGATGGCCAAAGGCACTTTAAAGCATAACTGCCAGTGTGCCTGAACCAAGATTTCACACAAAGCTGGGAGCATACACACTGAGCAACAATCAAACTGGAAAGCAGCCTTCTTTAACCGTTTCTGAAATAAATTTGTTTAAGATCTGCCTCACATTTTTCATTCTCAACAGTCACTTCAAACAAACAAAAAAAAAGAAAGTGGTCTATTAACTTAGGCTTTCCTGCTATCAACAGTTATAGTTTATAAAGCTGATGCCAAGAAATGGCTTGTCATAGACCTTATATGGCATTCCCTAAAACTCACACTATATACATGTTCAAGCCACTCACTGGCATCAACTTTTATGATTCTAAGAACTGTTGTGCCTAGTGGTGTTCCCTGAAATTAAGGATTCTTCTTTCCATTTAATATTTGCTCTTTCTCTCACAGTCCTACAGTCTGCACAGCCCACAAGAGCTAATTTGTGTGCTCCAAGAACTTATCACTTGACATCAGATGGTCCAAAAAGGCCTCTTTTGGCAGAGCCCACTTGGGATGTTTTGCAGTTTTACATGAAATTATACAGACAATAAAATTTTCATTTTGATAGTTCAATTTCACATGGTTTTATCCCGAAAAAAATATTTTCAGTCAAAATAAATTATAGTACTGTGAATCTAAAGTCTATAATACACACCCTAAAAAGGAACAGGAAATGTTCCCTCTTATTAAGCTCTAAATACCAACATTTTCTATTTTTGCTTTGATAAAGATGCAACCTTTCCCTCCTTAAGAAATTACTGCAAGAACTTACAGACCTCTGAATAACTACTGCCAATAGGTTGGCTTTTCTTATATTAAGCTTCACAAACCCTAAATGCAATACCTAGAGATATTTACGAATTCCAAAGTTCTTCAAAAACATTCTTGCCAATGAGCTTAAATAAAGTCTAATAACAAAATAAGTACTAACTTTTAGTTACACGACCTCCATTGAGCTACACATCTCGCGATAAATGAAGTAACAAGCTGTCACATCTATTTCATGTTAGGCCAGGAAACGTGAGATCTTTTAAGAACATGGCTTCTTGAGGTGACCCTTGAGAATTCCTCATGAAAAATCCTTTGCCTTTCCCTCTCCACTTCTTGACAGTGCCAAACTGCCTCATATCTCTTTGATCCTCACTCCGCAGTAACCACTCAGAACAGCGGAATCAAATGGTCCCGTCTGTGCATCACTGCCATCACAGAGAACCACCAAACGTCACAGCTCTGCTTAAATAACGTCTTGATATTGCTAATTGCAACCTCATAAAATTAATTCATACAGCGTTCAGGAACACAAAGAGACTGCTGACACCTTCTGGCCACTTGACATTCTGTCCAGGAAAAAAAAAAAATAAAAAATCAGGAAGACTTCCAAGAAAACATCTTTCATGTTTTCCCAGCCACTCAGGATCACGCGAAACAGAAGCTACGCCGACATTGCCATATGACAGTTGCTCAGTGCCACTTGGTTCCCCTTTCACCCACATTCTCTCACCCATTCTCTGTCTTTCACAGAAGCATCCAAAAAAACCCAGAGATCACGCTTGGCTCAGTTTAGCTTTTCCTTTCGACTTTCACTCTAGGAATACGGCATCCAAGGAATTATTGCAGCTGAATCAAACAGTACACTCAGGTTCAGTACTGAATATACAAAAAAATATATCCATATTTTACTGAATTAAACAGTCAAACCTGCAGATTTTGCTGCTGCTTCTTCTTCTTCTTCTTCACTGGTTCAGCTTCTGGTTCCAGCTCTCCCTTTTGGGCCACATGTTGCTTCAGCTTTTTTCTTTTTTCTGCCTTCTTTTCTTTTTTTTCCACATTCATTTTCGGCATTCTGAAATAGAATTGTTCTGTAACAGAAACCACCACACTGCAATTAGAACCTTTGTTAATGTTAAATGCCAGTCTCATATACAGACAGACTATAATTACACTAGTATGAGAATTATTTGTGACTACTTAACTATGAAAGGTATGTCTGGACTGCATTTTGATTCATTTTAGAGATCTTTTCATGTTTCCTTCAGGATTTTTTCATGTTTCCTTTACATTACAGTTAAGCAACTGAAAACTCAAATGTCCATCTCCTGTAGGAAACTCAGCACTGAAAGTCCTCTGAGGCCCTGTTGTGGAAAATGCCTCTCTGACCCTCCTGGTAGGAATCCCCCATAACTGATGTTGTGCTTTCTGCAGGTCATATTGCACCATATTAAATAGTTTGAATAACTGTCTACCTCAGATAACACCAATCAAACCTCTCCCATCTCAAAATACATTAATGTGACTGTCAGTCATCCCACTAAAATATGTATGTGTGCATACACACATTCTCACAAGCAAAAATAAGCCTACGTGATCACTAAACTGTTTTAAACCATCAGTTCTGTTTAAACTGCGCGTTTTTCTGTTTTCATATAGACTAATTTGGTAAAATAATGCTTAAACAATTGCCTCATTAGTTTTATATTTAATTTTACACTGGCATAAGGGTGAAGGCAAACAGGAGCTGCATAAAACCCAGTTCAGAAACCAGGTCTAGTTGTAAGTCCACATTATTTCTCTGCGAGAAAATCTGACTTAAGTGGCTTTCCACAGCTGCCCCAACACTGTCACTTTCTGTTCAACAGCACAAAGGCAACCGTTGGCTCAATCACAAATATTCACCTTGAAACATGCTGATAAATAAAACAACCCACAAATACGCTTTTGTAGGTTCCCAATACAGCAGAACCCACCAAAGGATGTGCTTGGCACCTCAGTTAGGGATACCAGGACCAGGCCAGGCATGGCCATGCCCTGGGCAGGAGGGCACCACACAGCCAGCACCCACCCGCTGGCTTCCCAGCACAGACCCCAGGATCGCTTCCCAGCCGGGATCCCTGAGTCTGCTTCCCGACACAGACCCCAGGATCACTTCCCAGCCGGGATCCCTGGGTCTGCTTCCCAGCACAGACCCCAGGATCACTTCCCAGCTGGGATCCCTGGGTCTGCTTCCCGACACAGACCCCCCGGCTCGCCTCCCAATCAGAACTCCTGTGTCTGCTTCCCATCACACGAGCCCTGGGATGCTTCCCAACAAACAAACCCCCAGGATCCCTTCCCAACACAGACACCCTGGGTTCACTTCCCAGCACAGGACCAGCAGGACCGATTCCCGACACACAACCCCTGAGACCTGCTTCCCAAC
>VZRE01009015.1:349085-382697 GCA_013396775.1 Cephalopterus ornatus | reverse complement strand
GCTCCAGCTGGCAGGGGCCTTCTGAATGATAGAGAAAGACCTGTGTCCCTCTGAAGGGCTGGGACTTCCCAGCATGCCATCAGCTCCCTCCTAGTTGATGTCACCTGAGAACCTCCTTGAGGGTAGGTCTTTTTGTCCTGTTAAGTTGTTGCTGCAACTGTTAAGCAATGCCAGCCCCAAAAGTGACTCATGAAGAGCACCACTTCTATTTGCCAGTCAGTAGAACTTTGCACTGTTGGCCAATAGCCTTTGAGCCCAATGGTCCAGACAGCTTTTCAGCCACCTTGGGCACATCCCTGGCTGTTATTAGCCCATGGAATTTCTAGCAGTGTTTCCTATAATATCTTTAGTGGGTACCACCTTTCTCTCTGTAGTGTTAAGATTTACTACTATATTAACTATATTAACTATATTAACATGGGATTTCTGGGAAGAACTTTCTGATACACTGGTTTCTACTTAGATCAGAAGCCTGATTATGGGCTTCCCTTGCTAATAAGATGATTATGATAAATTGTTCTCTTTTACTCTGAACCCACTCTTGCAATTCTGATGGTAGGTCAAAGCAAATAAAAATGTTTATTTAGAGAACTCAAAATAGCACAATTGTAAAGCTTGGAGAGATGACTAAACAGAAAAGAAATGAAAATTATGCCTTTATTTGACTCACGTTATCACCCCAATTTCCTTTTACAGTACAGAGCTATTTATTAAATCCATTTGGACTTACTGTTTCTTAATCATAATCTAAGAGCAGTTTTTACCATTCTCATAGGTTATGTTCCCTAGTTTTGGAAATCCATATATCCTTTTGGCATAGCCAGATACAGCTGCCTGTCTACAGGTAATCAGGATCAGTTTACTGTTATACTAGCTCAAGGCTAAGCCCTCATGCGGGAGTGAGGTATAGTGCATGAAGTATATAATACCTTGCACTGTTTCCCTGACTGCAGGTCCAGTCATGAATTCGTGAAGGTCTCTGAGTGCAGATTCATTTTATGAGAACCTGGTTGAGCAGGATCCAGTCGTTTCTGAGGAGCAGCTGCCACTGTGTACCTGGCCTTTGTGTAATGCCTCAATCCATTCTGACCCTGATGTCTCCTGGGTGAGAGCAGCTGGCTGGGCAAGTGCCAATGAACCTTTAGTGGGACCTTTACTTTTCCTGTATAGATTCTGAGATGTCCCCTGCCACAGTACTCCTGTTGGTATTTTGCAGTTTGAGAGGCTTTGAATGATGAGTTTGCCCAGTGACAGCTCTCAGTACAGTCCATTGTGTGTATACATAATTTTGTATAAAACATTTCAGCCGAGGAAAATTTTTTCATCTCTGGAACTGTTGCAGAGTTCTACTTTGTTGTTGTTGTTTGTTTGACCTGTTTTAAAAGGAAAATCTGCAGGGAGAATCTTGCTTGATGACTAATTATTTGTTTGCTAATAATCTTTTAATTTTCTTTCATCAGTTAATTCCCTCACGGTTAAAATTTCAAAGCTTCATCTACTAGGATCTTCTAGAAACCCCACTATCTCTTAATTACCATTTATCTTCAAATCCCTAGAAAGCAGCTGTAAACCTAACTTCTATTGAATGTCCTGGTGTTTTGGGGCTTTTTTTGAGTTACGGTATACGTATTGATAGTTACTCCTAGTTCTACTTATGATTTGAAAAGTTAGCTTCAAATCTTAAGTGAAATTTACTCTCACAGTTAACTGCAGAGTCAAAATACCTTACTGTAACTTCAGTAGGATATGATTTAAGGTCTTTTGAGGCCAAAGTAACAATTTCCCTTGCACGCTTCTTAGAATCACGAATAAAGTTGCTTATTTCTGATAGATTTGATGTTTTATTGGGAGTGGAACCTTTCATGCTGGTGTGACTTTGCTAGCAATGTACTCTCTGGTTTTTTTCTCATTTACACCTTTATTAAATAGCCTATGAAATTACTTAATTACACACCGTGAATTCCAGTAGTTTCATATCATGCATGGTCATCACTTTGTAGGCAGAGCTTTTCTCTAGGGGAATCTAAAGATGCTTTCAAAGAAACACAGCCAAAACCAGGGCTTTTTTCTGTGTGCTAGGTTAGTTTAGGTTGATGTTGCTGTGTCAAGCTAACATACCCAGGTGCATATTCATGTCGTAGAAAGCTTTCTTGGTACTAGTTTATTGCTATTCTGCAAACAATCACTGTCTCATCATTCCTATACTGATCTATAAAGGGTTAAGAGTAATGCATCTCTTTTAGGAGTTCAGGCATTAATACAGGCAATTCTATCAGAATTAATAAAGAGTGACCTAGCTAAGTCCAGGAGATTCAGAAAAACTAGCTCTCCTTCATAGGAAATGCTAATTTCATTTTAATCTGATTTGGTTTTATCATTTTTTTGTTTCCATTTTGATTTAAATTTTTTTAGAAATAAACCACAAGATAGCTCCCTCCAAGCAAGGTTTTGCTCCTACTACTTTTTTAGCAATTTTTTAAAAATTCTATATAAGCTTTTATACCTTACTCATCACCATACTTTCTCTGAATACTTTCCAGAGGATGCAAAGTGATGTGTGTAACATCTGACACATGCAGTTTGTTGTCTTCCTGATTGTCTTCCCAGAAGGAAAATTGTAAGTGCAATAGCATCTTTACTTTTGAAGGAGTTTGGGGATAGCAGACAGGTTTGTTTAAACTTTGATTGAAATTCCTGCTACCTTTCTGACTCTTCAGCAGTTCTTCATGAACTAGGGAGTTGGTGGCTGCTACCTTTTGCATTAATCCTAGCAGTGGGCACAAGGCAATAGCATTTCAGCATTTATTCCTGTTCCTTTAAGGAGCCTTAAATGACAACTGACTTCTCTGTTAACTGAGGAGCAGTAAATGAAACAGTGAGATGACAAGAATGCGGCTATTTCATATTAAATAGTTCACCTTAAGGTACCTACTGTTTATATGAGCTCATAGTTTCTACTGTATTTATAGCCACATTGTATGACTGATGCAACACTTGTTTCCATCGCATGTACAGGGTATGTAGTCCCAGGGCAGGAACACCATGGCTCAGGTGAGCCACTGGCTGGACAAACCTCATATGCAGACATGTTTCACTTGCATTGCTCACACTTTTTGGTAGTAAAGATAGTTTAACTTACCAGTGTTGAGCCCATGCATTCTAAATGTTTTCTTGTCATTCTAAGATTAAGCCATTGTTTTCAGTAATGGTCTGTCTAGATGCAGGGAGCTGTATCTTTTAGCATGATGAATACTCAGGTGTACCTGTTCTGGCATGGCAATGGTATTTCTTGTTGATTATAATAACCTCTCTCTCTCTCTTCCCACAAAAAACTTTGACCAATAGCTTGGACTCCACCTTTCAGAAAGGTAGGAACAAAAACAAGATCCAGACAAAGCAAAGGGTCATTTCTTATTCTGTTTTTACATTTTCTTTGGTGTTTATGTAAATGCTAACTTTAAAACCTGTTAATGTTCTTACATAGAGCTTGAATCCTTTTGTCTTTCTCAGTTTTACTTTTTTACTCTAAGCCTCTGCTATCCGTTACTCTATTGTTTGGTGCAGAGCCAGGCTTCGGAGTCCAAGAAGGCCATTTTGCAAACCATTAAAGTAAGAATTAATCTAGCTTTTGTAAAGCCACATGCATTTCCCTGCTTTTCATTTTGTTTCCAAATTTAGCCTTGCAAATGGAGCATTGGGACTGTAATTGCTGAGATCTCTTCCCCCGCACCTACGCCAAAGGTCAAAGATGAATCATTGTCTTTCCTGGATTAGCTTGGGGCCTGGCAAGCCTAGTGATTCAAAGAGAAGCCTTCATAGATATTATCAGTATTTTTTTAAGCCCTGCTGACACAGGTCTGGGTTGTTTTCTAGAAGGTTGAACTGCTTTAAGTGGTCTCTGAATTATGACAGCTGACCAGGAGTTATGGCCTAAGTAGAACTACTGATCGTGGGGTGGAGTCTGGAAGTGAAAAGGAGAGATGAAAAGGGAAGATGAACCCTATGAACAAGAGAAATTGTGCTTTCTGTAAGTGGAGATGCAGGAATGCGCTGCATGGGAATCAGGGATTAGAGACCATATAGGAAGCATGGAGTTTTAAAGGCAGGGGAAAGGAGGCATTTATGGAGAGCAAGAGGGTGATCATAGGATGGCAGTATTAGTCAGAAAAGAGAAGAAGAAATAGTTTGCACAATAAGGAGGAAAATAGAACCGTCTCAGGTATAGGTTGCATGTCATGCTGAACTGTGGGAATAGGTTAAATGCCCCACCTGATTTCCAATTTTTAATATATTAGAGAAACCATATTGCAATTAATTTTTGCAAACATTTTCTGTGAAAATGTTTTTGTAGTTGTAGCAGTGTATGCATGGATCTGGGTTTATTTTGGTTTTTTTTAATCTCATTAATATTCTAGGAAGGGCATTCTGGTGTCATACTTCTTATGTATGAAACTCTGCAGTCTTTAAAGGTGTCTTCTATCACGAGATGCTTTGGAAGACTTGGGGGACTGACTAGATCATAGATTTTACCTGAATTAATGGATTATGTCTTTCTTTTTAAAGAATGAGGGAGTAGTTTGGGCCTCAACACAGCCTCAGTGGACTTATTTTACATACCCTCTATTGTGAAAGGTCCTAATTTATTCAACTAATGATTGAATTTTATATCCTTTCTATTGAAGCTATTTTGAAAGTGATGCAGTCCACTGGATTATGGGATTGAGAGTGCTGAATAGAATTTGGGGAAGAATTTCTTGATTTAAAGCTGATAATCAGATAAGCTCCAACAAAATAGTCCTAGACGTCTCTTTTTAGTACTGTACACTTACCACTTACCTGGCTCTTTGCATGTAGAGCCCTTCTCAAAACAGGCATTTTTTTCTTTAAGGGTTGCATCTGACACTGATTTGTACCAAGTAATACTGACAATTGATATCATAGAAGGTTGACAGACTGGGTTTTAATTTAAGATGAGAACAAGAAGAGATTGCAGAAAAGAAAGAAGAACTATTAGAAAAAAAAAAAGGGAAGAATTAGAAGTTAAGATCACACAGTCATTTGGGATTTCAGTCACCTTGAGTTACAAAATGTTCTTTTATTCATACTGTTTTAATTGGAGTGTTAAACAGTTTAACAAGAACAGTTCATGTGTAAGTCTTTTGAAAGAAATGAATTTTGAAAGGCCATGTAATGACAGAGCTTGTAGTGAGAATGCAAAAGAAACTTTATTATTATGGGACTAAGCAAAGCATAGTGATACACGTAAGTTGCCTTCTAACAGTGGATTTCCCTTTTTTTTTTTTTTTAATCTTTTAACCATCTTGTATTATAAGTCCCTCTTAGACATCACCATTCAGCTTTCTATGTGCAATTTCAGACTTTGGTTCCTAAATCCATCCGTGCTGGTTTCCTACCATCGAAAAATGTTTCTAGATCAGTTAGTTCATTTCTGGTATTTGTATTTGTATCCTAATGGATATGAGTATGCAATTCGTGTACATTACTGTCACTTAGAATTGAAAGGACTTAACACATCAGCCCTGAGGCTAGGAATTCTTCTATATGACAGCAGTTGTGGGAATCACTGCTCATTTTGTCACTGTGCTATATGCCAGCAATGCTAACATAATCCACCTGGGTGGTTTTTAAAGGGATATGTTCCTTGCACGTCGATACAATTTACAAGTTAAATCTGTATTTCAAGCAAACAAAATTAAATCTTGTGCATATTATATCCACCTCTTTAATACTTTATCCTTCCTTTCTGGATTCTGGCTTCATGTTTATGAATTGCAGGTCTTCCTAATACTTCCACAGAGAGATCACCACCTGAAAAGCTCTGTTCTCCATCTGTCTCTTGTGTTTTCACAGTTGGCATACTTGGATCACTGCTTGCTTCTTATTTGCTTAATTATTTGAAGTTCTGAAATATTTCTGATTGTTTATCTTAGGGGAGTTGATGCCAATCCATTTTATAATGTCACTGCAGGAAAGGTTTTGCAAAGGGAAGGCCTTGTGTTTCCCTTGGTGAATGAGCTCTGATTTCTGTAGCCAAGGGAGTTCTACAGTTTAAGACTTCATTGAGTGTCCTATCCCCAACCCAATTAGCTCTACCTTACATTTAGATGGTTCCAGCAGCCTATGGATCATGACACCTAAATATACATGCTGTTTTACCTAAAAACCCCAAATACAAAGCAACCCTGCAAAAGTTTATCTGACCAGGCCAGAGAACTCTGTTCAGAATATGGTTAGACAAAGGCAAATTAATCCCTGGTGTAATCTCACTGACTCAGATGGAGTTGCAACAGAAGTTAATTTAGGTACATTTTGCTTCCTGTAAAAATCAATATGAGGAGAGAAAAGAGGCCACAAAGAGCTTCACAAATAGTTATGGTCAAAAAAAGATCTACACAACTAGGGGAGTGGGGAGATGGGGTATTAGGTGAGAATATTAACTCTGCACCTTTTCTTTGCACTGGGATTATTTTACAAGTATGGCCTTCAAAAATCTGACTCCTATTAACATTTTTATAATTTTCCTTTCTTCTGGCCAAAACACAGGGTCTTTGACCATTTGTAATTTTAGACTACCACATACAGTTAACATTTAAAAACACCTAGTTGTTTAATGCTGACTTGTGTGTATTCTCAGCTACCGTGCTTTTAGGAAGAACGAGATATGTAAGGGCAAAACATGTAGAATATTTTACAAGAGCCTGGGTTAATGGACATGATTCCATTGAGGACTTTTTTTTGTTTTCTTAAATAATACTTTACTATAATAATCTGAAAATAAGACTGTAAGTGCAACCAACCCTGGTACCAGTGAAGAAAGGAACTTAAATAAGGCAAGAAAGATTTCTCTGTTTTCATGAGCTGACTTGCAGTAACTGGGAGTGGTGGTAAAGGAAGGACACTCATCTTATGAGATGTACAAACTGCCATACTACTTTAGGTCTTTCACCCCGAGAGTAATTGAATTCATCTGCTTCCAAGAATGTTCAAGGAACTTCTTACTGCCTGATAGTTTCACCTGTTGACTAGATGCTTTTCATCAGTCCTGAGAGAATCTAGTGGACAGGGGCACAAAAAACCAGCAGGAGAGAGAAGCAGACCGTGAATGAAATAAACTGGCCACACACCAGCACAATCCTGTACTGCTAACGAGTTCCCACCACTGAAATCACCTTCTTACCTGAGTTTCCTACCTTACTTCCTCAAAGAACCTTTGGTGGTTACTGGGGTTGATGGAAGTGAAAAAGTCCAGTAAGCATGTTAGGACATATTTTATAGTGAAACTTGGGCAACTGTTAGAGAATGAATGACACAGATGACCATGGAATACAAAGGTAAGGGAAAAAGTTGGATGTGGTATGGAGTATGGTTAGTTAAAAGAGGCCAGGACTGGGAGAGAAAGGGTGATACATTCCTTTAGTCTGTCCAGTTTAGCTCAGAAGAGAATGCTGTCCATGTTAAATAAGCTGTTGAAAAGAAATACTCCTTGTTAGATGAACAATAATCAAAATTAGAGAAATGTTTAGCAGTAATATGTAAAGACAGACTGCTAAGAAGAGCTTATTTGAACATAATATTCTAATATTTTTTTTTCAATTTATTTGTGGATTCCACAGCTGCCACCATTCCCAGAAGTACCTTCAAAGTGAGTAAGCAAACTAGCTCACTTTTTCAGCAAAAACAGAGCAACCATTGTAAGTATATGGCTGTAATCTGACATGTAAAAGTCATGCCATTTAAAAATGAGAACAGTTTTTAATGAGAAAGGCTTGTGGGGTAGAAGGTCAGGGTGGAAAGATCAATCCCCCGAATGTTTATATTCTGTCTTTAATGCAGTTGTTAGGTGCCCAGATCTCTTTTCTTGATGCGAAGCAGTAGCTGTTTTGCAAATCAAATACTGAATGATAGTTTGTCCTTTCTGCTAGGAGTAGAATAGGTCATTATTACTAAAGCCTGACTCTAATACAGTTTTTTTGTCCTAGTATAAGTTTCATCAAATATGTTACATATTCTTGTGCTGGATAAATTGGTGGAGGACTTGAGTTCTGTAATAGTGTTACAAATTGTCTGACTTACTCTGATAAACGTTTTCTTTTCACACACAAGAGTAACAGAGTGATTTCCATCTGTTTAAGCTAGTCTAAGTTCACATGGCCATGAGAGATGATGGTGGTCTTCGGCTCCCCTACCTGTGCTGGTAATAGCACCTAGGGTCAGGGAGCTCATTTAATCAAAGCTAGTGGATTTTTTTATAGGTTGGGATTGGATGTATTTTATTTTTCCCCCCTTCAGAGCTGGTCTCCAGTCAGGTCAGTGCAGTTTTTGAATCTGGATGATAGCTTGCCCAAGTAACCATACTCTTTTCAGCGATAGGGAAGCAGTGGGATCATGCAGGCAAAGAAAGTAAAGGCTCATCTTTTCAGCAGCAGCATTACTGTAGTTCATTTTTAACCAATTTTGATGCTGTACATTAAAATATGCCAAAACAGATATTTTACATTTCTGCCTAATGCAACGCATGGAGGCAGGAGTACTCTTATTTTGATATCTGTCATAAACTTTACTGCATGTGGACCAGACCTTAGCTGACATTTCATTAATTTGTACAGCTGTTACATATATTGTACATCCGTGACATGTGGTTAGAAAAAATCCATTTACTTTATGTATTTCAAGACATTAAAATAAATACATCATATTCTGTACTAAAATAACTATCTGAAGTGACATCAATACTTTTTATTCTGTCTACGAGTACATAACGAATTTTTAGAAACTTGGGGGTTTTTTACAGAGAATAAAATATAGTGTGTAGGGAGCTGTAATGACAGTTTCATCAGAAGATTTCGTAATCTTGCAATTATTTTGCCACCAAAGCCCTAGGAAGGAATTAATTTTGTCCAACTTTCAGTAGTCTCTTTTATTGTTTCCCTGCAATAAATACCATTCCCTTTTGTAAATGGATTTGAGACAGATTTCAAGTTCCAAGACATTTGATAAAATATTTACTAGTACATGATTAATGTTATTATAATTATTTTGGACAAAATCCTCCAAACTATTGATAAAGCAAGACTTGGAGACAATTCACAGAATCACAGAATCAACCAGGTTGGAAAAGACCTCTGAGATCATTGAGTCCAACCCATGACCCAACACAACCCTGTCAACTAGACCATGCCAAATCCAGTTTCTTCTTAAATACCTTCAGGGACGGTGAATCCACCACCTCCCTGGGCAGCCCATTCCAATGTCTGATCACTCTCTGTAAAGAATTTCTTTCTAATGTCTAACCTAAACCTCCCCTGGCACAGCTTAAGACCATGCCCTCTTGTCCTGTCACTGGTTGCCTGGGAGAAGAGACAGATGCCCACCTGGCTACAACCTCCTTTCAGGGAGTTGTAGAGAGTGATGAGGTCTCCCCTGAGTCTCCTCTTCTCCAGGCTAAAAAACCCCAGCTCCCTCAGCCTCTCCTCAGAGAGCCTGTGAAGGTAACTGTTTTAAATGAGTTTTGATCAGCTTATGGAAATTTAAGTGTGTAACCAGAAGAGAATGTTTTATTGTGGGTCCCTGGTTATCTGACTTTGTTTTCCCTTGGATCTATCTAAGAGAGCAGTTATCTTCCTGGACAGCAAGGTTATCTTCCTTGAAAGGAGTCTGAATAACTGGTTTCTTTATATGGTATTACTCTTATGCACCAGAGCTTCCTCATGTTTTTCTGTGGATCAGGAGGGATTTTTCCTGTCCCTTTCTCTTCTTGCCAGTGAGGCACAGTGCTGCTGCACTTGGTGGCTGTCTCAAGGCTTGTTTGCCTTCTGTTGTCCCTGAGTCAGCTAGAATGGGTGGAACTAGAGAGGAACTGAAATCATAGTAAATGGGTGCTCCTTTTGACACTGAATTGTTAAGTACCTGGTTGGTGTGGTTTTGTTTAGACTGTTGGTGTCTTATTTAGGCTCAGCAGGAAATTTACTCTGAGAATGGTACAGCTGTTTATCGTATGATTTTTCTGGATTTTTCTTTTTTTGTTTGGATTGGGTTTTTTGGCTGATTGGTTTGGGTTTTGCTGTGCTCTGTAATATAAGCCATGAGCCTTTTCAGATCTGCTCAAAGTCTTGTCTAAATAATCCAGTGCCATTTCATGGACCTAAATCTTTTCTACTCTCTTCCTTTGACACATTAAATTTCTGTGGGGTTTTTGCGTGTGTGTGTATGAAATACATGATTTATGATGCTGTGTGGAAAAGATCTTGTGAATAAGATATCTTTAGTACTCTTGCCCATGATTGTGGGAAGCTAGTCTCTGTGGCCTAACAGGAGATTTGTCTGGCTAAAATTTAACTGCTATAGACATTGAACTCTACCACCTCTCCTTACACTTGTACAAGAAAAAAAAGATGAGCCTCTTCTTCCTGGAGTGTGGAGATAAAAAGGTATTTCCTTCCATCGCCTGCCTTCCTCCCCACCCTTTGTTAGTCCCTCCAACAGGAGGGACTGTGTTTCTGAATCTATGTGGGGAAAAAGGGTATTAATTTAGAGGCAAATATAGGGTCACACTTTATCTGCTTCACATCTTTGATTTGTATGTGCAGAGAATTCTTGCAGAAATGAGTACAAAATCATGCAGTGTTAACTGTTGAGGGGGTCTCCATCACAGCCATAAGAATTGGAGGTTATGGGGGAGCCTTGGCCTGAGCTCCCTTCTGGGTTGGGGGTTACCTTGGCATCCTTCACAGTACTTTGAGGAAGGCACAGGGAAAGCAAGCTACATGAGGATTTTCCCAAACAGCTTCCAGCAGTTTTAACTGTGATGGGGGATAATCAGTGACTGTTAAAGTCTGAATGCAAAAAAAACTTTGGCTGAGATTTGACATCATCTTTCTGAATGAGGGCTAAACAGAGAAATACTAGCTTTGATCTTATAAAAATATGGAGGCTGGAGGCTGGCTTTTAACTGAAGGCATTCAAACTGTATAATTCCCCCAATATTGTGTAGCAGACACTTGTCACTTTATAAAAGTGGTAAATAATCCTATTATGTGCTATAGTTGAATTTATAAAGGCTGAGTTACGGACCTAATTCAAACCTGTTTATTCAGAAAAGCACAAACTGTATTTTGAAATGAAGTCTGCACAAGCTGGAATCTGAATCCATAGAAACAGATACTGCATATTGGAGTGAGCAAAGCTTCTGCTGAATCACGCTGTATCACGTACTGAACATAATGCGTTGTATAAGGAGGTGTGGTGGTCACCAGTCAGCTTTTAGCAGCATCAGGGGCTTCCTAGAGTAAGTGGATTTTATTTGAGAAGATTGTCTTTTTTAAATACAAATTACAGCAAGAATATTGGATTAAATTGTGGCATAAAATACATAAAAGTTTGGAAAATATTCTAGTACTTTTTAAAATGTCTAAGCCATCCTTGCTCTGTAAACTGCTTTGCAGTGATTGATGGTAGGTGGTATGGGGCTGTTAGCTGATGGAGGCCTTAAATAGAACACCAGACAACTTCATATATACATGACATTGGAAGGCAGGGCTTATCAGCAGCTCTGTCTTGTTTTCTGAGGAAAGGGCATAAGTAGTATATAGGAAGTATAGATATTAGGAAGTTTCATTTGTTACCTGTGTAATTGTCAGACCTGAACAAACTTTGAACACAGACGGGGAATCCAGTGCCAACTGCTTAAACAGAGGCAAATTATAGTCTCAAATTTTGTGTGTAGTTAAAAATGTCCCGATAATTAAAGGCATGGAATACATACGGTATTCATTTACTCACTTCATCAGGACTCAAAATTGCTTCTGATTTAGGAATTTAAATATGAAATTGTTTTTCTAGAATTTATTTTGGGTCATTCTTAGTGCCTTTTTGATTAGTCACACTTTACTTTTTGCTCTGTCATATAGAATCATAGAATCATAGAATCGATTGGGTTGGAAAAGACCTCAGAGATCATCAAGTCCAACCCCTGCTCCAACTCCAGTCCGTTCACTAAATCTTGGCACCAAGCGCCATGTCCAACCTCAGTTTAAAAACCTCCAGGGACGGTGAATCCACCACCTCCCTGGGCAAGCCATGTTTTCGTGCTTTGTTTTGTTTTGTTGTTTTGGGTTTTTTTGGGTGAACCTTCATGCCTTGTGACTTTCTAATGTCTTGTTAGGGTAACATAGCTGTGTTCTTGTCTCTCAGTTTTCACCTGTTGTCTGCCTTGACAGATGTCTCTTTTCTCTCATGATTCTTTGCCGTGCCGTGAACAACAGTTTTGATGTAATGTGGACTAAAATGGCAATGATGGACAAAAGATAACTTGCTTTTATATGCAGAAGAAACAGCAGGTAGTGCAAGTCATCCATAGTGCTTGAGATTAGCACTTTGCCAAAGATATGCTAAGTCCAAAATGCTGTGCACTTTTTCTATGATGTAAACTTTAAAAAATCCCATACTGTTTCAGTTTCTTTCCTAATGGCCCTTTTTATTTAGTTATAGGTTGAATTCAAGTTTTTGGCCTTGCACTTAATTTAAAATTAAGTGGATTTGTAAGGAAAGTCATGAACAGTATCATGACGTCAACTGTATTCCACCTAAAGAATGGAACTGGTAAGTGTTGAAGTGGAAATAGTGTTTGTACGTGGGTTGTGCTTGATGATCTTGGAGGTCTTTTCCAACCCCATTGATTCTATGATTCTATGATGAAGTCCTTTGGGGTGGGATCAAAGTACAGAGAAACCTTTGTGTTTAAACCTGCATCTCTGTCTGCCTTTCCTGTGATACAGACACAAGCATTAACAACAATGATAATACTTCACTTACTCCTTCGCCTTGTTCGTGCCAGTCCAGTGTCCTGACCATGATCAGTTCTTTTTACGCATTATAGTTGAGGGTCATTCTATTAATAAGCACATTGCCAGTTGGGTTAGATTTTGAGTAAAAACTACTGTGAAGTCTTCTGCTGTGCTTTATAAAGGTGAACAGGTTTCAGTGGTGGAACAACCCCTAAGTTAGAGCCAATTTCTGCATTGTTGTAGCAGAACAGAGCAGTTATTCCTGGGGAGGATACTTTTTGTCTGCTTTCTGCAGTCGGTTGAACAGAGGTCAGATTTGTTGGAAGCTGTTTAATTGTACAGGCAGCACTGCTCAGACCATGAAGCACACTTCATGCTGTTCTCTCAGCTGTCTGCTCCTTCTGCAATGACTGGCTCTGCTTCTTTTCAACTGCGAACATCGCGCTACAGGCCTTCCTGTGATCATGCTGCCTTATGGCTTGAGACCAATGTGTGGGCACTAATCACCATCTGGAGAGAGGATGAGGTTCAGGGCCAGCTGAACTTGGCTGTACGTAGCATTCCAAGTGGGGCATGGGAGGCTGTACACCAGGCCACCATTATTTTATCCTGAAAAGCTTCATTCTACCACTGTTCTCTGGCAGGCGGTGGCTCTACAGGTACCTACAGGATCTGTGGGAGTTGCTGCTTCAGGGCAGAAGCAGCTTGTACTGATCAGCCACTCCAGGCAGGGCAGTCCTTCTTGCTTCAGCCAGTTGCTGAGGGTGCTGTGGAGCAAACTGGTGTAGAGTAGGAACAGCCCCTGCACAGAGGAGCAAGGTACTGTAAGTCAGCAAGAAGCTTTTGCCTCAGTAGGAGGTCTGGTGGGCTACATTTTGCCCCCCGCAAGAAACAGTGCCCTTGCCAAGTTTGGGATTGTGTTCCCACCTAAAATATACATTTCTGTGGACTACAGGTTTCAGGGGGCATAATAATGCATATCAGAGTATCTTCGTGCATTTGAGTGGAATGGTAAATTTCCCCACTGCTGTTAATTGGAGATGAGGGCTAGTATCACATTCTTGTGATTTCTTTTAATCCTACTTTGCATGCTTCCATAACTTACAAAGGAAAATAAACTTGTATCTAGTATCATACCACTATTTTCCATTTGTTAAAGACATACTTCTACATCAGAAATAACTTACTGCCCCATGGCTTGTCTTACAATCTGCTTCTGTTTTCCTTGGCTTAACTGGGTCCGAGAGTATTTGCAGGGGAGAGGCAGGAAAGGAATGCAACTGCTGAGCTCCTTATGGCCCACATCACTGCCTGGCAGCATTCTCCAGCTGTTAAGATGGATGTTTTATGTAAGTGGAAGTAGAGGTAGACTGTTTTCTCTGTGAGATGTATTGTTTTATTAGAAAATGCATACGTTCCATTATGTGAAGTTTGACGCAATTCTGAATGGAAGCATTTGAATTATGTTCCAACAACCCATGATATATCCTGTTTGTTCTGATTTCAGTTAAGTTGTGATAATCTAATAGGATGTTTTCCTGAGTACCAGAGTTAAAATATGGCACCATCCATATTTTTGCGCAGCACAGACATGTACCTGAAATGTCATTTGTTTACAAGAGTTAAGAATGCCTATATCCTTGATAAATCTATCCTGAATAGCAGTGAATTAACTGCAAAAATTTTGGATTAATTCTAATAGGAATGTTTTATCAGAAATATAGACAAGCCTTTCTCCCTTTTGCTTTCTCTCTTAAAAAAAAAAAAAAAAAAGAAAAAATTCTTCTGCAAGGTACTTCATTATTACTGCCTAGGTTTTCCTCCAAGATCTTAGATGCAGTGCTACTTCAGAAACAGAATTAAATCACTGGGATAAAAAGCAAAGGTAACTCATGTCATCTCTGATGATATCCCAAAATAACTAAGTCTGGGGTACACCAAAACACACCTCTCTGTTTTCCTACACTGGATTTCTTAATTTTTGTAGATTAGGTAGTATATTTGATCTGTTATAGGTAGTATTGCTGGGAAAATCTGTACTGATGTTTTCTGTAGGAAGATCTGTATTCTAGCATTTTTAATTTTGTGAAATGTGCACCACTCCAGCTGCAATTAGGATAAATTCAGTCTGCCCCACTGTCCCAGAATATGTGCAGTGCCAGGATTACATTGATGGATCAGAACTTTTCCTGCAATTGCTCCTTGCATATATCAGGAATCACACCAAGATAAGAAGTACAGAAGGAAGAGAGCATATGAGAGCACATTCCCCCTAAAACTTGAGACATTTGGAAAATGCTAAAGAGTTTTTAATTTTAGCATCCTCTACTACTAGCAAATGGCTATGAAATCTACTGTAGAGATCTGTCTTCCAAATACCCTTACTACTTGGTCCTCCTGAGAAGTAATGGTACCACCTCTGTGGTATCATTAATTCAAGCAACAAAAGCTGGTACTAAACTATACCTAGAGCTCTCACTATTAAGTATTGTTCTGCATAAAGAAATTTATATTAAAAGCCCAGGCACTTTCACTGTGATTGCATACATTAAAACAATGCTAATGTTGCAAAACTTAGGAAGTCAAAAGTTAAGAAATACTGCAGTCGGTTTTCTCTGCAATCTTAAATTGATATTCATGTGCATAAACACTATAATGCACTATTTTATTACATGCTTTTTTCCTCCAAAAGGCTCCAGCCTCATTAAGCATATAGAATGAAAGTTGTATAGTTCATTGTTGCAGAAATGAGGTGTGAGGTAAAAGGATGAGGGGTTTGTTAGAAGAATGGTGTCATGGATAAAGCAAATAAATGCCATTCTTATCCCTTGTAGTCTCTTCCTGCATCTACTAAATAATAATTTGGGGAAGTTTCTTAAATTTTTATAAGTTGTCACTTAATACAGGTCTTATTTTCTACAAACCTAACTCAGTGCTGTAAAAGTGCTGAGCTCTCACAAGCACAGCTGATGTCTAATGGAGCTTTACTTTGAAATACAAAGTGCTTTAAAAGGCTATATTATCTGATAAAGCAAAGTTTGTATTTCAGTTTAGGCTATGACTTCTTGTGGTTTTCACTTCTGCTGTACCTTGGTTCCCGTGTCTGAAAAATAGGGACAGTAATAAAATTGACAGGAGTAGCTGAGGTGGTTAGAGGAGAATACTGTAGAAACACCTGGAGAAAATTAGCAACTCTCTAGTCAGCATAGGAAAGACTGTTGTGTAATTCATAAAGCCAAGGGCCAACATTTGAGTAAGCATAACCAAGAAGTTACAACTCGCTCTCTGAGCTCTGTCTATCCTGAGTGCTGAATGAGATGGAAGTCCTACTGAAAAATTCTATGCATATAATTAATAACTATATCATAACCTCTCTATACAGTGGAGGTGCATTCAGATTTCTGTTGTTGTCTGTTCTGAACTCTTGACTCTTCAACTTGTTGGCCTTTCTCACCTTATATATTTTATTTCCTGTAATGAAAACTTTATACATATAAAGTATGTATGCATCTGGATAGAAAGTCCCACAAATTTTTATGGACACCTCTGACATTTAAAGGATATGCAGTGTGAACACAGATGGTCTTTCTTCCAAAGGAAGTCGCCATTTGTTACTGTTAATAACCAGGTTGCATCCGTGCTGAAGGAGCAGATGCAGAGAATCAGGATATTGGAGATGATGCTTCCCTCTGGGTTGCTACAATGAACTCTTGTTTTGGTGCTTTGATTTAAAGCACTGAAAATCTCCAGAGGAATGTGTCAGGACACCAGAGGATTCTTTTCCATTTGCAGTACAATGGAGAAAATATTCTCAGGCTCTCCAGAGAGATAAATATGAGATTGCAATACATTAATTGTATTTAAAATGAAAGTGTGTTGAAAGCGCTCTATTGAATATTAAGTAGATCCTATTATAATATACCTCAGATCAGAGCATAGGATTTTCCCTTAATACTTTGCAAGCTACTGCTTATCTTAACTACAGAAGACACTCTATACTAAGGCTTATTTTCGCTATAGATTCAAGGGTCCTGAGTCTAATGTGGCCTGTAGGATGACTGAGCTGCAGTAGTACTTGCTGAATGATTCATTGAGCAGTGTTCACATCATCTTCAAAGAAAAATACTTTTCCTTTCTGCTCAGTGAACAGAAGGAGCTGCTGTGAATATGGGTATTGACAAGAGGCTAAAGGAATCAAATGGATAATGTGTAAAAGGAAAACACATCCATTATGTTCATGCAGTAGGTAAAAAGTACTATTACTGTAATACTTTTCCAAATAAGAGTGGTTTCCATTAATGTATATTTCATATCCAGATTGAGCCCTGGTTATTTTTTTAATTCATAGACAGTATAGGATGTGTATATGGAAAATATATACTGCAATATGCAGCCGAGTCAGGAACACAGGAAACCCAAATGCCAGAAATGGACTCTGCAAATTTATGTATCGTGTAGAAATCAAATGAAGCATGTTTCAGATAATTAACTACATACTATTTCAGTGAGCCATTATGATGCATGACATGCTAGTGTAGGGTTTGAATCCAAAGCTTCAGGTCTAGATTTACAACCTTTGTTATTTTGTTTCGATTCAGTTACTATCAGATTGCAACTAGTATAGCTTTCCCTGGCAGTTGCAGCAGTAAATCATTACTCTGTGTGAAGAGTCCTACTGGAGAGCCATACAGCACCACAGCAGGGACACCTATTCTGCAGCTAGTGTAGGGAAGCATATGGATTTGAGGACTAGAAAATCAAGCAACTGAGTTTTGAGCCTGCCATGTTACCATCAGTGGAGGGGGAGCTGTACAGTTTAAATGGAATGTAGAAAAACCTAAATTCCCCAATAAAAGCTTCAGCATATCTAAAACTATGTATTTCATGTGTTTGAATGGGACCAAATTTGGGCACATTTTAGTGGGTCCAGAAAATACACAAATCGTTTTCAGGATTGCTTAATGTTAAGGTCCTCTTCTGCCTATATTTCCAGAAAGACTCAGTCACTGACATGTGACTGATGCTACAGGCTGGAATGTCCCAGGGTAGATTCATTAGGCCAGGAGCTCCTACCTGCCATATAGAAGAGAGCTGATATCATTGCATCAGTTACAAATGATCTTAACCAATATCAATTTTCCATTAAAGTTTGTGTTGAGTTTTGATTCTTATCCGTAGTAGTTCATTTTCTTCTACTGAGTGGAGATGGGAAAGCTGCAACTTCTATGACCTCCAGCACAACCACCAGCACTCAAGTGTACCAGGCCTTTATCCAGGAATCAGGGCAGTTCAGTGTTTCAAGGTTCTGTAACTCTTTTTGTTCTAGATTAGACTTTCATAGCATAGCTGGCTGTTATTCACTAGCCTTCTCTCAGACACACTAATTTTCACCCTTTATATCAAGCCTTAGTGACCCACTCTGTAGAAGTTCATCCCCTTTATACAGTCTTCCAGTTATTATGCCTGAAGCCAGCAAAGTCAAATGATGAATGTTTCAGGTAGGCATCTAATCAGAGTGATTTGTAGGCACTCTGAGAGTAACCAAAATCCAACTGGTGCCCCAGTGATAAAAGCCCACTGATTAATCCCAAGGCTACACTTTGCTGTGATTTGCCATTTGTGCAGAATGTATAAAACATGATCCATTTCATGGTCAACTCCTGGAAAACAGTAGCTTGTTAAATACTCTCATTCACAAAAATGAGAGAGAGAAAGAGAACTTGTCTGGGATTCTACCCTAGCCTTTTTCCCCCAACTAAGGTTGTTAGTGGGTAGGATTGGTGTCCCAGAAATGTTTTCTAATGAGTATGTGATTTAATATAGTAGATGCTGGTGGATTGAATCAATTTTTTCTAATCGGTTTAGACAGGATTATATATCCGTCCATAAATAGCTTTAAATGCATGCTAAGCATATCAAAGGCCTGGCTGGCAAAGAGAAAGCAATATTTCAGGGAGGCCTGAAAATTAAGAAACTCAAAATGTGACCTGCTGCACAAGCTACTGCTTTGTGTCTATGAATGTTTGACTGCTATGGGGCCTTTCCTTTTTTTTTTGAGAGATCTTTTGCCAAAGAAGCAAAATATTTATTCAGATATGATTTAAATTCCTGTCTTCTCTCTTGCTAGTTTGTTTATAACCTCATTGTATTATAAATAGGGCTAAAAAACTGTCTCTTAGGAATAGATGATTTTCTTACATAGTCCCCCTTGCATTGCACAATTTGGCTGTAGTCCTTTAGCCTCAGAATCAGAAGTGATTTTCTCTCAAGAAAGAGGATAATTTGATTAGGTAATTGGAGAAAGAGACTAGTTTGCATCACTTTTTCTAATTATTGTGCCCAAACTATACATGAAACTTTTTATATGGATATAAAGGAACAGGGCAGTACTTACTGCATCCTGAGTGAGAAATATATTATTGAGGAGAAACAGTCCATTAATTTTTGGTGGGTTTTTATATGCAAACAGTATTTTGCAGAATCTAGTTTGCTGGTAGGCTGCCTTCATGGTTCAGTGAGAACTGACATCCTGAATCCAGGATGCTGGTGAGAGATTACAGAGCTCTCTCAAGATACCTTTACAGTCAAATATGAGATTTTTCATCGCAAAGATAGCTGGCTTTTCGTGAACAGTAGGAGAAGGCAAAAGAACAAAAAGGACTTCTGTGCTTGGCAACCACGTGACTGGATGATATGAAAGGCAATGTTATGTTTGGAGGAAAGAGTACAGAAATGGCATGCCATTTTATGGCTTGAAGTTAGAATAAGGCTCTTTTGCAGAAGACAGGTAGTTATTTCCCCTACCAGGCAGAGCTGCTGATGGGCATCACTGGCTATTGGAACTCTTTAACTGGGACTGCAAGGCATGACTGGGTGTGCCACAAAGAAAGAAATGAGAAATAGAAAATCATATTTTTCCACTAAGTGATTTAGTAGAAAGGTAGGTGGAGAAAATAAATCAAAATACCATTATTTTATGAACTGTAAGCAAACGGGCTTTACTTTCAGTGTACTCTGGATTTTCTGTTTCTGTTATTCTAAGTAGTGCTGTGTTTGAGAAATAGAGGTCTCTAACAATCAGTTATATTTGACACTCCAGCTAAGTGTTGTAGCATGAGAGAATTGCTTATTTAAGCACCCAGAGCAGGTGGGGTTTTTCCTCTTGGATTTCTGGTGTGTATTCTAGCTAGTTTTATTCTGCAGCTTTATTAAGGGCACAAAGGTTTTGAATCAGTCCTTTTTTTCCTGCCAACAGCATGCAACAGAAGAGTCAGAAAGACACACAGCTTGATCTGGAAGGAGTCATTCTTAATTCTGAAGAGACACTTACTAATGCAAGCATCTCCAGAAGACATGAGCACCTTAGCCTCTAAATCAGCCAAAGGGAGTTCCAGATGCTCAGGTTGAAAGTGAAAACTAAAAGACCTGAATCAATTTTCATATCTGAAAAGGTTTGCCTTCTGTGTGCCAGGGCAGACTATAGGATCAATTGAGAACTGTAGGGAACCTTTTGTCTCTCTCGTTTTTCTCTCTGCTCCATAGCTAGAGCAGTGGGTAACACATCACTCAGAGCTAGCAGCACTGATGCTAATGATGGCATGTCATTTTACAGGAAAGTAATGCTTTGTTGACAGCATAGCTTTTTGCTTTATGGTTTGGGTATGTTACATGCAGCAAGATGTATTTAGTGATGTCAGCTATGAAGGTGTTATGAGAGCTTTACATAGGTTTGTGACAGCTGCCAAAATTTGTTGTCAGACTCATACCCACATTTTATCTTTCTTAAGGGTGGTTCAGTCCAGTCTTTTAGAAATCTTTACATTAACACCATGTTAATATTTTTCAACTAGGAATACTGGAAAATTAAAAGCCCTGACCCTTTCCCACTCCACACATCTATATATTCAGCAGTTCTTTGTTCCATACAAAGAGGAATGTTATGAAAAAAAACCCTAAGATTTCAGGGGTTTTGATTTTGGTCATTAAAATGATTAATCTGATTTTTCAGTTGATTCTTGGGGCTGCTTGGCCACCTGTACATCAAATTACTGTTGCTAAAACAAATTCTATTGAAGGCAAATTCTTTGCTGTGTCCTGCAACACAATATTAGCAATACATAGCCTCACTGGAAAAACAGCCTGCCAGTACGAGTTTCATAAGCATTAGTATCTTCTTTCTGCTTTTCTAGTTGGCTACCAACATTGTCTTTCTTGCAATGGAAGCTGTTCCTCTTCTAATGAGCACTATTGTTGCAGTCTTTCCAGGATTTCCTCCTAGTGAGCTTAATGCCACTGATCTGTTGAAGAGTGACCAGTCTGCCGTTGCAGAAGTAGCAAACACGATTCATTAAGAAAGAAAAAAATCACTTTACCTTTTCTGAATGTCCTTCCCATTAGCACACACAATTGAAACTCTCCATATAAAGAGGATTGAGAAAATGTGTGTCTTAGCAATGATATTGAACTTGGCATTAATGTTGTTAGTGAAAAGAACCTCTGAATCTGTGGAAATATTTTCCTTTTTAGTTTGTCCATTTAGACCTCATGTGTAGATGTTTGTTGACTCCCATGTTAGAATACATTATGGGTTTTTTTAAGGCTTATTGTCTCTGTTGTTAGGAGCAGTAAACAAACCACTAGAAAGACTAAGCAATGCAGCTAAGCAATTGAGTTTTACAGAATGGCACAGTTAATCTGTGGTAATTCTGAATTACTAATTTAATTTGAAAAAATTAGGTGTCTGTATTATTTTGGTGACTAATTGGCAACTACTTCTGTCCAGCATGCCCAAATACATTTTCCTACCTACTAGTGATGGGATTTTGAATGTTTTATTTCACTTTCCCTTTTCCCTCATCTCATATGCTTCTGCAATGATATTGAACCTGGTATCAATGTTTTTAGTGGGAAGAGCCTTTGGATCTGTAGAAATATTTTGCTTCATGAAAACATCTTTCTGGATAGCTATTAGCAGGGAAAGTAAACCTAATCAAGTCACTAATTGCACATTCTCTTAAATCTTTTGTCAGGACAAAATCAGACCCAGAAAGAATTCTGTTTTCTTACATGTAAATGTAATTTCTGCTAAATGAGACTACTGACTTGCCTATTTTCATTTTTTTTCTGAGCTGCACATCTTCATCTATGACTGCTCTGTGTGCTTGAAACATGGATTTGCTTTGTCTGGTTCGTACTAACAATGCAAGATGCTTTAGGAGGACTTGTATTTTTGAGTTTGCCACCGACTGATTAAGGAACCATCTGTTCTGATATGGAGTGTTTCTCCCTAGATGACCAATTGAGTGAAAAGACGTTTTGAGGTAGCTGGGAAGGAGCATCCTGCTCACTCATCTGGAACTGAAACATCGCTGATGGCGTTCTTGAAGAATGCACCCACACTTGCCATGTGAGCTCTACTCGCACTTCTATTGCATGCAGTCCTCTTGCTGAAGCATGAAGTGATGCTGCTTCTGGGAGGTCAGACCTTCAGATCTTCGATCTTTATTTTTCTTAGGAACTCTGCTATCCGGTAGGTAAATGCTGGGGTGCTACTTGAAATCAGATACAGTATAAATGCACATGTTAGAAAAACACTTGAAGGAATAAGATGTGCACCGGAGGGTTTTGTCATGGTGATGTGTCTAATTATATGTTCACTTCTTAACTGCTACTTCCTTTTATAGGATCACAAACTCTATGCTTAATGAACCATGGCTTCAGATAAGCTATCGATACTGCTAGGATAAGAAAGTGCCTGGCTTCCAGGGTTTGCATTGTGATGCATCCATAATGTAGACAGTGAACATCAAAGGAGAATAAGGGCAGGCAAATAGTACATCTTTTTTAATAATTAGCTTTATTCTGAAAGTGCAAAAACTGGATTTTCCATTTTGTAAGAAGTTTTATGTCTTTAAAGTCTGTCTTGTCTCAAAGCAAAAATGAGAATGAAGACTGGGAGGGAAAAAAAGTCTGTGAAATGCCTTCCTCAAACAGTGTCATTATGGAGAAACTAGGTTAATATTAAATCAAATGTAATTTAAATTTTAAATTTGATTTTATTTTGAGGAACTGTTTTGAAAACAGAACTGTTTGCAGCATAATCTGCATATTTTTCCGAATTTGAGTACTACTGTGTAAAGTTGAAATTTCTATGAACAGGCATTTTCTAGTGGGGAAAAAACCCAGCAACACCATACAAACCCTCAGCTGGGAATTTTTGAAAAGCTCTAGTTTTCTCCAAAAGACATTCTCTCTTGTAACTTGTTCCTGGGCTCAACTAAGGGCTGATTGCAAAATGTCAGCATGAGGAGGTCTGGAATCCCCAGAGCAGCCAGTGGTAAGAGCACACATAAATCACATGGCTCCTAGGCTGGAGGGGAGGAAAAATGGTATCCCTTGAATTACAAATGAGAAATATTAGCTAGCTTAAATAAATGACAACCTAGTTTCTTCCTGTCAATATAATGGAGCAGTCAGGGACAAAAAGAAAGGTTACTTACAGGAAGGTAGAATTTTCTGAAGATTTGCATTAATTCATTGCTATGTTTAAGACTTCCAGCTTGGACCTGTTTTTAAGAAACACCTTTTATCTTTTCAAGCTCCCCTAGTCTATGCGATAATTTTTTTTTTTAACACAAGTAGTTGGACTTTAATGCTTGGGAGAAATCAGATGAATTTGGTAAGCTGATTTAGAATTTATGCTTTTGGATGCTTCAGTTTTATAATTCTCCCAAACTCTACCTGTGTGTGTTCTAATGTCTCCTCTTATCTACTTGAATGATCCTCTCCAGTCCTGCTTTATGCAAGCCACAGCACAGCCAAACTCCTCTTAGAGACTGAATGAGTGACAGCACGTATTTTGAAGGTATGCTAAATGAGAAATGTGCAATTTAAGTAAAGCATTCACGCATTTGAATGAAAGACTGAAACTGTTGAAACTGCAACTGCTGGCAGGAAATTGATGTACCAGTTGCTATTTACCTAGCAGAAATTAGTTCTCTGTGATCGGTTTTATTAAACTGGATGGAAAAAGTAAGCTTTCCCTCAAGAGGGTTAAAAAAAATGTTCCCTTCAAAGCTAAGAGTTAAATGTGCTTCTTCCCTGTGTCATTGCTATTTTCTCATCATGTCCCTTGTTGTTTTTTTTCCTGAAAAAACACCTCTATAGAATAGACTAATAAGCTTTCCTAGTTGGCATTTAACCCCATCGAGAGCTTCCCCTTGCACTTTGGGATCAGTGAGTCAGTGACAGAAGCTCCGCAAGCTTCAGACAGAACATTCTCCTGTGGGGCACAGGCAAATGTACCAAGGTTCCACCTTTCATTTGCTGAGTGCACAAGCCAGACCCCCTGCAGTACAGAATAAAGTTATGTTTGAATCAAAAGGTTGTTTTCTATTCCAAACAGGTAACTTTTTCATAAATCAGATAAGTCCCTAGGGAATCTTGCTGCCATGGAGAGGTTCAAATGGTTTCACACTCAAATGCTTCAGGGTTGCTTGTTCTGTCAGAGTTTTCCCTACTGAAGGGCTGTAATTTATTATTGGTTATTAATATAGCACAGCAGTATGCAAGATGCACCACACTTGTTAACTTTGCCACGTAAGTCTGTCTCAAAGGATTTGAAGCCTGTTTCTAGAATGGAGAAGATCTGCATGTGTCAGATACTTTGAACTAGAGAGGATAAAAGAAGCTCCTAAATCTAAGGCTAGGATAAGGTTTTTAGGAGGGAGTTTTTCTAGTAGCACAAATCTGGTGTATAGTTCAAAGTAAGGGCAACCACTCCCCTTCCTATTAAGCAATCAAAGACAGGGGGCTGGAGCCACAGTTTTGCTCAATGGGATCCAGTGGTCACAGCTCTTCCCAATTCTGCGCAGGCTCACATACACATGTGAGTGTAGATATGTGATACTTAAATGATAAAAGTGCTTCATATTACTATGAAAGACCACAGTGGATCTATGTTAAGGCCGAGATTTCTATTAACTGGGAGATGTTCCAGGGTCTGGTGGTGGTGTAGAGTGAGGGCTCTTCAGTAGTTCACTAAACCAGCTTTATCTTATCTGTCTATTTTTCTCATAAAACGTAAAGCAGACGGATTGCGGTTTTTTGTCTAGCTATAGGAAATCTATCTGGGAACTAACCCTGGAACTAATAAGTTGTATTTTTCAAGTCTGTGTGTCTAAAATTAAACACCTGCATCCACATCAGTCACTGCAGGCACTGTAAGGAAAGAATAGGTCTTGCTTTTCAGAGCAGTTAATTCCGTGATGGGACATGCGGTACCAATTACTGGCAGATGAAAGTACTCAGCACTTAGAAAATTCTGGATTCTAGGCAAATTTTCAACAGGCCTTTTTAAATGTTTGGGCCTCTGTGTTTTTTTCTAATAAAGATTTTCTTCTTTTTCCTCTTTTTAATTTCTCTACACACTTATTTTATGGATTTTGTACCTCCTTTCAGTCTCTTTTTCAGTTGCTATGAATCTACCTTATTGTTAGTAAATCACAGGAGAAGAGAATAATGGCTGGATGGGATACTGAGAGATTGCCTAGTCTATCAGTTCTTCCTGGTGAGGAGCACTGATATACCAAGATATGCAACAGAGCACTAAGTAAAAGGCTGTTCCTGCCTTGTTAGCTTGGGCTGCATATCCATGACTGTACTTCCAGAAGGCAGTACTACCAGGAGATAATGAAGGGACACAATCTGAAAGAAAACCAAGTTGAAGCAGCAGCGTATCTCTTCCATACCTCAGAAGTAGGAGGCCTCAGCATCAACTCTTACTTTCTTTTTTTCTTTTTTTGTTCATAGTCCTATCCCAGCTTTAAGACCCTGCTGCTGGGAGAAGGTACCCTCAGGGCTTCAGAAGGACACAGGGAGACTGGGTCTGCAGGTTGGACATGAGGATGAGGATGCATGAACACAGAAAGACGGTACACATAATGGAGACAAGGGGAGCAGGGGATAAGGAGTGATAAGGCAGGCAGAGCATGCTGGCAAGGAGCTATCGTTGGTTTCACTGCAATGTTTCCCATGAAAGTCTGGAGGTGGTCAGATTTTTTTTTCTCTGCTCTATAACAGGTTCAGCTTTATTTGAGTATTCTTGAAAGGCATTTGTCTATGGAAATAGCATGTTAGTGTAGGCATTTGAGAACAGTTTAAGCAACCTATTCCTTACTTTACTATACTTAGTATTCATAAAATTTTCGCGCATATACCCTTCTGTCCACAGCCTCTCTCCTATTAGTGCCATTGCCTTCTAAAAGAAGTATTTTATTTCTGTGATGGGAGTTAAAGCACAGCATACTCTCACTTTGTTTGTACTGTTTCAGCATCTCAATCAAGTCATTCTTGTCTTTGACATGTATGGGCATGATTTTAAAGAGCCTAGTTGTTTCTGGCATTGTGACAAATGAACTTACTAACCTCGTTTTTCGAACTATTACAGTTTCTAAAGCTACAGATTTCCAAGAAAATCTAGTAACTTAAAAAAATTAAGAATTTCATTAATTCAAAGCACTAAACAGTTGAAGAGTATTTTTTTATTCATACTTGCCATAAAGAATCACTAAATAGATACATGCACAATTAATGGTTATGAGACTTCCAGCGTTGCTTGAAACCCTATGAAATTAACATTCAAAGTTAAGACACCACCACCTCAGCTAAGGTAGAAATTCAGAGTGCTGATTACTTGCTGTTGTTACCTGTTGGCCAACAAAAGGGGCAGGTCCTGTCATAAATGTTTTCATGGTCAGTAACATGCCGGTCAGGTAGCTGAATTACTTATGCTCAACTGCGCTCTTAAGCAATGGATCAAGGTTGGTAGTGGGAATAAGGAAGCTTGTTTCTGAGCAGATGTGTAAACAAGTAGTGCCTTGTCTGTTTTTCCTAAATGGCATTTTTTATTTCTCACCCAGACCAATTACTTCAAAACCACTTCATTCCATCCCTTCCAATAATGGTATGCATGTTCTTTTTAAACAGCAAAACATGGTCAAAGCAAATGGGGCAAACCCTATTTTGGAAAACAGCTGTGAACTCCTTTGTGTGCTCATATTACTGTTTGGGAAGTGCTGCTCTCTTAGTTCTGTTACTGAAGATAGAAACAGGTATTTTTCAAAACAGCAGTGAAATTTGCCAGAAAAATGCTGAGATGTGCATTTTAGGAACATCTTAGTGTGTGGTAGTCAGCGACCTGCAAATGAAATTGAGGATAAGGCCTATTAGGTTAGGGGTGATAAAAAGCACTGCAGGCTTGCTTTCATTCATTCCAGGACACAAAGAACACGAAACCAAGAACAACTTCTAGCGCACAGCAGCAGAACAAAAGCATCTAGAGAGTACTCAAAGCAGACACTCTCCCTAACAATTTCCTCTACTTCTTTAAGGATCAGAGATCCAGCTCAAAGAAATTCTGCTTAAAGGTAGCATTCTCACCTGTTGAATTTCTCCTGGCTACTGTTGTGGACAACCATCTTGACCAGGTCCATGGGCAAGGTGGGACTGTATAAGAACAGAAAAAAATGCAGCAGGTTTTGAACAGCAGCTGCAACCTAATCGACTCCAGGCAAATATGCCTTGGGTGAAAAGAAACAAATATTGGTAACCAGAGTTGTGCCGTCAGCATATTACTAGTCCCTTATATTTGGGAGGAGTTCTCAATTCATATCTGTTGGACTGTGGAGGAGAGCATTAAATATAGTCTGGTACCTCAGGATGCTGAGCCCTCTATGACTGACAAACAGACCTGAGGCTTGGTGCAGGAGTAGGAGAGGAAGGGGATGATATAGATATGTATGCCTATCATACAAGGTTTGAAAGCAAACCAGATGAATATTGTACTTGTAATTCAAAGTCTGCAAGGGAAGGTGTCAGGATAGACGGCTGGTGAGAAGCTCCCAAGGACCAGGCAGCAGTGTTGGGCAGGAAACACTCAGCCACCCACAGGATTCTCTGGAAAATGAAAAGGGAGTTGCCTCCTAGAGAGTAACACATTGCCTAAACTATTTCATGTGCTTACTAACGCCATGAATCAGGAACATGGAGACCCCTTAGCAAAGGGTGGTTGTAGGATCCAGAGACAGAGCTGTTACTTTTGAGGTATTAGTTCTGTTCCTTGTTTTGCTGCAAGTACTTTGTGAAACTCAATTATTTTTCTGTTGGCTTCCCTATCCATAATCCAAAGATTAAGAGTATTCTACGCTTTAGAGAAATTTGCAGATATTAGTGAATTAAACTGCTTAGTTATCTGTAGGTTGCATGTGATGTAGAAGCAGAACATTTTGTTCTACAAAGCCTAAAAAATTTCTTTCTAGGGAACAAGCTTCTCATCCTGCTGTAATATATGAAGTGTATGAAAAAGGATGTTTGCTAAGTAGTACTCCTTAAAAGTTGTCAACCAGGTGATACAGTGGA
Source organism: Cephalopterus ornatus (assembly GCA_013396775.1). NCBI lineage: Eukaryota > Metazoa > Chordata > Aves > Passeriformes > Cotingidae > Cephalopterus > Cephalopterus ornatus. The sequence continues at coordinate 354,477 of VZRE01009015.1, read as the reverse complement.
GGAATTGAATTTGACCAATCTTTTAAAAAGTGTTTGAGTGACATAAATTAGATTTGGGAAATTACTAATTCTCATCTAAATTAAATAAACTTCCTAGTATTGCCAGGAGCATTAAAGCTGTGATACTCCTCTATCCAATCAAAAGCAGATAAAAAAATGCTTAAGTACCATTTTCATAAATAACAATGGAAGATTAAGTTTTCTTTAGTTTTATTCTTTTGGGCTGTAAAAGATACATGTGTATCTGTGTAGACTGTGTGTCTGAATTGGCAGACGACATATTAGAGCCTGGTTTCTTTGCCAGTTGGTGCTTAAATGTAGTGTTTCCTACAACAGAACAACAGTAAAATTGTGTTTAATAAAAACCCCAGCAACACAAAACCCTCAAAACCCCCATTTGTACTAAGTGATTGGAACTGCACTCAGTATTCTTAAGTCTTTAAAAACAAATCCAAAATTAAGGGCACTGTTCTTCCCTGCAGCATGCAGTCTTAGACTGCAATGTTTGCTTTGATTCCTTTGCAAGACTGAAGTGGCAAAAGGTAGACTTGTAGATCAAGCATGAACTCGAGATCAGGCTATTGAGGTTTTTATTCTTTGTATTAAACAAATCAGGTGGTGGTGTTGACTCATCTTCCTGCCTATGGATGACCTCTTCTCACTTCAATTAGAGAGGAAAGGGGAGCATAAAAATAAATATATCCATGTGGTAAAACACTTCTCAAAAGCGTTCAATTGACAGGTGCTGTAGCAACACATTAGAATAAGGTGAGGTTTTTTCACTTGTTTACAGTTTTAATGACTAGTACTTACTTGGTTTTGTTTGCATTGGTCTGGTCACAGAATAAAGGCAAAGTGTGCACACTAACTCAGAGTGGTTAGTTCACAGCTGCTGTTTGAGATCAGAATTCTTTCCTCATTCCCATATTTCTGCTCCCTGGTTGAGTTCCTTGTTCCCAAACTGACATAACAGGTACAGATACATCAGTTTGCTCAGCTTCCTTGTCATTTAGCATTTTCACCAAGCTGAAGCACAAATAACAATTTTATTCCCATGAGTAAATAAATGCGAAGTCAGTGTCCAGTGATGTCTCTGAAACCTCAAGATGTCTCAGAGCATGACTGATAGGTTTGATTAAATGGCACCCATAAGACTGTTGTTGGAGAAGAATGATTAAGCCTAAATTATCTGAAAGACTCTGACTCAGGATATAAACAATGCAAGAGCAATTGAGAGACCCTGAATCACAAACTGTGACATGATATATACTGGAGTTCAATAAGCTAATGGTGCTATTAATGACTAAGCTAAAGCAAGCAGAGGTTTTGTTTGCTTCTGATTTCATGTCTTCCACCCTCAGTCTCTGCAGGTGACTAAACATACAAAAATACTTAAGGAGTGGGGGGGAAAGGAAATACAGAAGAGAAGAAGGTAGGAAAAGAAAAGCAAAGGGATTTATGTTTTTGTTTACATCTGAAATTTTGCCTGATGTCCCTAGGGTAATGGTATTCACAGTGAGGGAGATAGGGAGGGAGGGGACAAAGAATAGGGAGCAGATAAGAAAACAAAAAGCAGAATGTAAAATACTGCCAAGGGAAAGAGAATTTTTATTAATTTTTTTTTCAGACAGGAAAAGGAAAAAGATGTGGGATGGAGGGAGGAAAGAAGAGATGTCCAAATAGTTGTCAGGATTCTTTATTGTCTCTCCCAGAAATGCTCTGAGCAGTACTGGCAGTAGTGCACACAGAGGTTCCTATAGGGGGAAAATAAGCCAGTTGGTAGGTTGTTTACAAGAAAAATCTTACTTGAAATTTTCACATTTTATTGATCAAAAGTAGGTAATTTTCCCTCCCTTTTAATATATGATGATGGCAGGAGAAGCTGAATAGCATGCTCCCTTGGGAAAACAAAGTTATTTCACAATAAATAAACTGAAATTTTAGTGACAGACCTGACAGTGTTTTTATCTTATTTTCATCATATCTGAAAGAGAGGGGAAGAAGTGGAGTTAAGTCTCTCTTATTGTTTTCCTTAAATTAAATAAAAGGAGTAGGAAGGGAGTGGGAGAGGAGCCCACTACTGAACAACTAAGTTATCCTTCCAGTTATTTCTGTGGCAAATGAAAGTGCTTCTCAAGGATAAGTATCCTAATGAAACCTTATGCAGTGGTCATGGGGAATTGATGCCAGAACCCAGAGAGAAGTGAGAACAAAGGACTGAATATTAATGGAAAATGTCATTAAGTATTTCAATGTAACAAGCAGGTTTTTTTTCTGTAGTGATACTACAGGGAAGTAGTGACAAGCAGTTCATCTTAACTCAATGTCCTTTAAATCATGGCAAAACTTAATACTAAAGGGAAAAGGATGCTCAGTCAGCTCTTAATGAAAAATGTTAGTAGCCAGGTCCTTCTGTTTGCCTTCAAGTTGGCTATGAGTGTGTAAAAATGTTGGCTACGCATGAAGTCTGAGGAGATGTTCATAGTGTGGAACTGTCTCTTTTTATTAGTATTTAAATAAAGATAAAACTACCCTGCATGACCACATGCAGACAAAATGATTAGTGAGAGAGAGGATCTTTCTTAGTTCTTCCTCACATTAGATTTACCTGATTAGAAGCTGACTAGATACCAAACCCATAAAGTACGCTCTAAAATTAAAACCCTTAATAGCTTCATTAATACTGTGAACTGACATGAAACTTCAGGCACAGGGCTTTAGTGTACCTTGGCATCTAAAGAGGAGCTCTCTGGAGAGCAGAGAAAGAGGGAGAGCTTGCTTCAGAACTGCTGTTGCCACTGCTGTACTTGGTTTCATGATATAGCAGGATATTATTGTCTTTATACAATTGAGTGTATAGGAGATTGCCCCCCTCGGTGGTGGAAAACAGGGCTTTACTGTGCACACCTTTTTCAGAATTGCTGCATGTAAGTGATGGCAACAGCCTAAGTTCATCGACCGCTGTCTGCACGAGTTGTTTGGCTGCCACAGAGTTTGTTTGCATAATCAATGTTGGAAGCCTCATCCTCAATAAAGCAGTCACTCCTGCAGTGAGTGGTGGTCATTTGCTTTTTTGCCTAAGCTGTACAAAACTGGAATCTCTTTTAATACATCTGTATATGCAGTGGGCTGTGCCTTAATCCAGACTGGGTTGCGAGGAACTATAACAAGAGCCAAATAAAGTCTGAGTGCTGATAGGCAGAATCACAAACCTGCAGTAGTGCTACTCTGGGCATCTCTGCAGAGGAAGATCAAAAGGAAGTTGAGTATTTGAGGTGGATCAGACTAAATTGTAGAAGTCAAAAAAAAGGCTGCTTTCAAGATTGTTCAGAGTGCTTCTTAGGAAATGATATTTTTAATTATGATGTCGATATTATGGTAGCCACTGGAAAATCAAATTAGTACACAGGATATTTGTAAATCTCCATGGTTTTCAAAGAAGAGATACAAAATAAAGGAACTCCACTGGGATGAAGCTGTGCTGGGTCAGCCAAAATCCAGCAGGCTTGAGAGCCAACCATATCCTCTGCCTTGTGGTTTTCCCTTCAAGTGCTTTCAAGTTGGGCATCGAGGTATTGATCTGGAGTGCCAGCTGCATCAAGACAGAGAGTGTCAACATGCTTCAAACACAGCACACATGCAGGGTAACAGAGTCTGGAAAACAAGAAAAAGGCACAGAATTCAAACTGAAATTTGAACTGGCGGATGCCCAAATCTGATGTTGTTTCCTCAGCGTGATATGCACTGACTGTACAATGAGTTCATTGCAGGCATTCACTATTAGCATAGCTCCCTATGAATACCACGTTGCATTTGTTAGTAGCTAAGTATAAAATCACCTGGAGTCAGATGGGTTGTAGGCATGTCTTTCTGTTCTCAAGTAAACAGTGCTCTGTTAGGCCAGTATCCTCATACTGGCAAAGTCCCCTCATGTACTCTAAGGAGTTTTAATTATGTCTCCTGCTGTATTTAATTGTCTGGTTTACTACCACTGACAAGTAAGCAGATTTTTATATATATATATATATATATATATATATATAGTTGTCATTTGATTGAGTACTCTGCATGCAGTGTCTGTGTTTGTGTGTGTATTTACAGCAGCCAAGTATGTATAGGCCTCCCAGATCTCTGTGCCTAGCAACAGAGATTTTTGGGAAGAGATTTTTTTTCCATGATAGGAAGGACCAAGTTAAGGACTGTGTTAAGTAAGTCAGACATTTAAAATCCATCAGATAAGATAGATTGCATCTAAGGATGCTGATGAAGCTGGCACATGTCATTGTAAAGCTGAGTTCTTATCTTGAGAGGTAGCAATCAGGGGAGGTTTCTGTGGACTGGAAAGAATGAAGTGCTGCATCCATTTTCAGAAAAAGACATCTGGCAAACTACAGGTGGGACAGCATTATGTCCTCTAAACCCTGAAAAATATAGAGCAAATTTTTATAGACACTATTTCCAGGCATGTGGAGTATAAGAAGGGGGATGGGAACAATGCAGATTTGGAAGAGCAAACTGTAGGTGATCAATATGAATGCCGTCTGTGTTGAATAGATTGGCTCTGTTAATGAGGGAAGAGCAGTGGATTTATTTAAGCAAGGCTTTCAACACTGTATTTTGATGTATCACATAGTCAACTGGAGGAAAGATGGACTATAGAATTACAAAATGGACAAAAAAATGGATGAGCTATCAGGCTTAAAATGCCAGAGATACTAATGTATTTTGGCTGCAGGCTCACTATACGTGGTGCTCCTCATGAGTCACTTTTTGGGCTGGCATTGCTTAATATCTTCAGCAACAACCTGATCAACAGCAAAAAAGAACCTACCCTAAGGAGATTCTCAGGTAACACCAATCTAGAGGGAGCTGATGGCATGCTGGAAAGTCCCAGCCCTTCAGAGGGACTTCTGACACAGGTCCCTCCCTGTCATTCAGAAGGCCCCTGCCAGCTGGAGCGGTGACCTGTCAGGAAGCCCAGGAAGCACAAGGCACTGGCTGGGGTTGGCAGGCCAGGGGCAGCCCTGCAGGGAAGGGGCTGAATCAGGAGTGTATCCCTGCAGTGCCAGAGGGCAACCACATCCTGAACAAGAGTGTGGCTGCCAAGAACAGGGAGGGGACTGTTGCCCTCTGCTCAGCATCTCCTGAGGCTTCATCTGGAACACCGCACGTCCAGATTGGGGACCCCTGGAACAAGAGCAATACTGACAGCCTGGAGAAACACCAGAGCAGGGCCACAAGGGTGGTGGAGCATCAAAAAGAGCAGGCTACGACAGACTCTTCTCAGAGGTGCATGCAGGAAAAAGACAGGACCCAACAAGCTGGAGCAAGGGCAGAGTTGTCTGGGTATTAGGGAACATTCCCAAAGAGGGTGGATAAGCCCTGAGTCAGG
>VZRE01009015.1:320028-348553 GCA_013396775.1 Cephalopterus ornatus | reverse complement strand
CATGCAGCTGTGTATGCATACACACAGGGGTTATTTTATTTTGCCTTTAACATTTACTGTTATCATAAGGGGTGCCCATGTGTCCTCCTCTGGCTTGTATATTTATTATCATTATTTGCAGATGGTCCTGTTTTCAAGCATTTGTTAACTTTAAAGCCTTTTCAGAGAAATGTAGTTAGATGCAGTGATGTTGCAGTATTTTTATTCCTTTTAATTTCTTGGGCCTGAATCTTTCCAACCCTTTCATCATGCTCACTCCCATTTCCCTGATTTGTTGTTGAAAATTTTGCTAAAAGCACTGTTTATTTCTGTAACCCATAACAGAGTTTGCCATTTCTCTTGTGGTTAAGTGTGAAGAAAAAAAAAAAGGGGGTTGTATAAATGTAATTCCATTTAAAAAAGAAAAGCAAATGCACCAGCATATTGTAATGAGAGCTATTAAAATAATTAGTCCCTATCCTAGGATGATTGCAAAAGGAAATAAGTAAAGAAAATGAAACATGTAACAAATGTATTATAAGATGAACAACCAGCATAAAAATTAAATGATTCAAAAGTTTAAACGAGAATGTGAGTGAGTTGCAGGATAGTGTAGGAGCAAAAGTAATTGTGCTTATTTCATGGCAGTTTACTTGAACTAAATGTCCCTGAAAAGTGTCTGAGATGTGCCGGTAGAGGTTGTACTTTTCAAAAATGTATCACCATATTTGATTCCAGGACAGAGAGTGGGTCAAACTTTGCCTAAGGCAATCACAGCAGCTTTAACAATCAAGTGCTTAGGGGAATGGGATAAAATGTCTACATTCTTGCTTTGATTTGATCTCGCTCTATTTTATTATTGCCTGCTGGATGAGTCTGTGTTCATTCATGCTGTGGTGTCCAGTGCTGCCCCACACTGTGAGAAGGAAGATGGGTAATGCAGGCTCACCCCCAGCGCCAGCAGTTTCTTCAGCCTCATGGGTCTTCCCAACCACCGTTTCACTCTGGTGCTTCCAGAGAGCTTTCTTTTGTTGTGTGTTTCTCCTTGTATAATTTTCATACTCTTGCCTTAAAACAGTAGCAAACAAGAAAGATATTGTTCTGTTGATGCTGATGACTCAATTTTACCAGTATCAAGAGATGTCAGTTTCTGGTAGTGCATTATGTGATAACTGTCATGGGTTTCAATATGAATATTGTAATGTAAAAGCTCTAATTGTGGTTTACATGAGCTGAGAAAACATTCCTTGTAATGCTGTGTGAAGTTTCCATGTATGTAACCATCAGATGGATATCTTGGAATTTGAAACATTAGCTATTTAAATATAAATATTATTACTATTTATAATATCATATAAAACAGTTACTTTAGAAATAACTCTTATTTCATCTGATGCTGCAGAAGCCTCTGTTCAAAGGCCGTCTTTGCACAGTCAACCTGTAAAAGGGAATGAGGTGTTCTTGGGCTGAAATCAGTGGGTCAAAGCAAGCTAGACCAATCCATGGCCCAGAATGTCCATCTGTGACCACATCTCCCCCAAAAACTATATTTGTGCACAATATTATGTTCAGTATTTAGCAAGAGAATTAAAACAGTTCCTTTGGAAAACTCTCTATTTGTATATTTCCCACCAAAGTTTTTGGGAAAAAGGATAAGGCTGAAAGGTATTTCAGGAATCACAAATCAAAATTATTAAAAAGTTGAACCCTAAATCTAGAAGGAGATTTGTGTGGGCTCTTACTTAGCCCTGATTTTTAAAGGAAAAGGAAAAGAATGCTCAGGTTAATTTTAGGAAAGACATGCTCTTAAGAATAATGTTTTCTGTGACTTAATCTAGCACCACCACATGCTATAAATGGTGGTTCTTAAATATTTTATTCCTGAAGATAGAAAGATTATATTCACGCAATAATACTTATAGCTGTGTAGACTTGCCCTGCTTATTCAAGGTTGTCTTTGAAGTTTTAGAAAGCACCAATGAGTGTGCTTCAATAAATTTTTTGTCTTGTTTAGGGAAGCAAACCAGCTGCAGCAGGGTTTAATCGGACCTAAACCTTCTTTGAGTCAAACGGAGGCTACAAAACTGAACATGCTGGACAAGTTACAGCAGAGTTAAGGCCTGTTCTTTCAGCTGTTCCAGGGTGTGGTGTTTGGGAAGGGGGAGAGTGTCTATCTACATGCTTACACAGACTGGATAAAGTATCCCTAGAGCGTAGGAGGCTGGCAGTCATCTTGTATCTACTTGTCTATGTGACCTTGCTCCTAGGGAGATCTGCTTCTGGGGATGCTCTGTTTAGCAAGGTATACGAGACACCAAAGAGACAGGCAGCGGGCTGTTGTTGAGTTGGATTGCAAATGGTGCTCTATGAATTAGTCCAAAGATTTTCAAGTGTCACAAAAGGCAAATACTCATTGGTCTTCAGGGCTTGTTGCCTAGAAAGCCAGATAATCTGACTTCAATCATGATTTGTAAAATAAAATAAGTAGTCCTATTTATTTAAATTGACATGTTTCTTTCAAAGGACTGTGCTTTTCCTATTATTTACATTCAGCTTAATCCCCTGGAAAAATCAACTCTAGGGGAGGTAGCCACAACCACACTGACATTTACATTTCATTTGTTTATACTGGCTCTGAGTTTATGTCTATGCATTTTACCACTGGGTGCCAAAGATGAGAATAGCTTCAGGAAAGAGTCTGCACACTGATGAAAGAGTGGGTTATGTGCTTTTCATAACTGTATTCCTGACTCATTATTCACAGCACAAAGAATTCTCTTGTGGCTTTCCACTTCTTATGTGGTTAGTGTACCACTCCCACCTTCCAAAAGTCTCAGCCGCTCCAACGCATAATTTTCTAAAGTATAGGCTGTAAAATTAAAGGGTACATTTCAGTTTCACAAGTGAACTAAGTTACCTGGCAGTTTTAGAAGAATGCACATGTGCGTAATAGTTCAGAAATTAGGCACAGAAAAACCCACCTTAAAACCACCTAACAATAAAGTTCACTTTAAACCCACTCAACAGTAGAGAATTCAGAAGCTGACACTCTAATCCATAGCTCCACTCACTGTCCTGCAGTGCATGTTTTACTGTATGTGAGATCAACCAGCATCCTAAGTGGGCTACTAAGCTAGGGTAGTAGAAGCCTGAAGTGAATATAATCAGCCTGTTAAAACTTTCGGTTTCTTGACCTTTATACCTCTTACACTTTTTTCAGTGAATGTTGAATTTGTGAGTAGCCAGGGAGCGCTAAACCAAAATCTTTCATTTGCCAAGATTATTTTTTCTTGCAGTGCTCTATAGAATGTTTATTATCCCTGTTACCTTGTAAGCTGGATGCCTTAAAGTTTTGATTTTCACATTCCCAAGAGTTACAGAAATAACTTTTATGGTCATTTTATGGCTGAAGGTTCTGAAGGTTCAAGATGCTAAGCATGGTTACCTTCTAGGGTAGCTAGCTTTCAACCTTCAGTAAGTTATACTGGAAAAAACATGTAGGCTCAAGGAACTGCTCCTCAGAATTCTTTACTTCTGGTACAAGAAGAGCTCTATTTTACTCATTTTTCAGTAAAATATACACAAGAGATGTGTAAAAGGAGTGGTGCCCGACATCAGGATGTGGCTTGAATCTTCTGTGTCATTTTAATGGAATGTCTGTACTTTTTCTCCAATGTTTTAACAGTTTATCATAAACATATAAATGAAATAATTCAATATATGCAGCAGACGTACTTTTAAGAGAAGCTTACTAAAGAGAGAAACTTTGAGATCTGAGTCCAACAAGGCTACTTTAAAGATCTCTTCAAAGTGCTATTTTCCAGATTGTGAAATTCGTCCTGTTTTGCTGCAGAGGTGATGAAAGCATATCAGTGAGGAGCTTGATTGTCTGGAAAAGGGGAAGTACTGGTTTAAGCACTTTAAGGCCATTTGCACATCAAGACCCTTCATGTGGCTTGTTAACTGGACCATATTGGATGTAAAGTAGAATTACATGGGATCAAAACAAATAATCTGTAACCTGTTATCTGCCTTGACCACCATTCTGCTTCCACTTTTATTGCAAGTTAAAAATGCCCATGCTAGTTTTCTTTCACAGTTGTGTTGTGGGTCTTCCCCTTGTGAACATACATTGTGGTACCTGAGCAAGGTGTCTGTGAGCAGATCACAGGTCAGATCCAGGTTTTATTGGCAGCATAACAAGACAGTGGTGTCAAAACTGCTGTGCTTGTGTCCCTCTATGGTGGCGAGAAGAGAGCAGATCTTGCCCAAGGACAGCCACCAGTTGCATGTCAGACTGAAATACTGTTGGCAGTGATCCAGCCACATGCTCACTGTGGACCGTGTGTGGTCCACAGGCTACGAGCTGAAGCGTAGTAACCACCCTCGCTATTTCGGTAGACATAAGAGGTTGCAACAGTTCCAGACTGTCCTGAAATCCAGACTTGACTGCTTTCCATACTGATAGCACAGCTAAAGGAACTGCAACTCCGTCTGGAGTCTGCCTTCCTAAGCAGACCAGGCCTTGTACGCTCTAGGAGAGTGCAGTAGGCTAATGTATGGTGGAAGTCTAAAGCTGCCTGAACAAAGTAGGCTGTGGACACTGTGGTAACAAGCACATTTATTTAAATAAAAAGGAGACATAACCAACAGATGTTACTGGCGGTTCTGTAATGCACTCTTTCCCTTTCTTGCGATTTCAGGGAGCATGGTTCAAAATTATGAGGGTTGAGTTTCATGATGGCAGTGTGACCACAATTTGTCCCATAGTCTTTCCTCATTCAGTGTCCTTACCGCTGATTCTCTGGATGTCACTGTGCTACAGATGACAAGACTAAATTTCAGTGGTGCCCTTTACTTTTACTCATTTTTTGGTGAGGAAAAATTAAAAAGAATCTTTTTGAAGGGTAAAAATGCCATATCAATGAAGAAATAATAAATGTATATCCAGATGGGAGCTATGTATACAAAAAATCATGATGCATCTGTAAATTTCTTTTTGCCTATAGGGCTTTTTAAAATCTATTTATTTTAATAATAGACTGAAGTAGGAAAATAAATGGTGGTAGAAGCAAAATTTTAATCCATAGAAATATTTTTTGAAGATTGGTTTCTGGGCAGTGAATAAATATTTCTAATTTAAGGTGGATTAAATTAAATTATGAATTATAATTGCCTTCAAAATAATGTTTAAAATAGAAGCATCCATTGATCTTTTATGCACAGAACATGATGTTATGCATCTTATATATACACAATGTAATAAATGTATTACATTCATCAAGTTGTAGGATGTTTAATCTCTGAAAACAGTTGTTATATTTAACATTAATGGGTACTAGGACTGTTGCCTAGACTTATTTGTAATATAGTAGGCAGATAAATTGTTATATATACACAGTTCCATATTTAAAATCAATTTTATAGTCTTTAAAGTATGTATTGATTCTTAAAATTTCATTGCCAATAATGAAAAACAGATGTAGAATGTTTATTTAAAAAAACCAAGAAACACAAAAAACAAACACAACTAACACAAAAACAAACAGAAAAACAACAACAAAAGAAACTCTTTAGCTCTTATGGTTCTGTGTCCTTGCATTTGGAAGATCTTTATATAGACAAAGAAGGGAGTTACTGTAATTTGTATTCATGGTCTTCTCTAATATACCATATATTGTTTCCTGATGACTATAATGAACTGATGTTTTTCCATGTGTAGCCTTCAGTATTAATCTGGGAAAAGGTATATATTACATTCAAGTTGCATAAAAAGGGATGGTTCTGTGAAGGCTTCTAAATGAAGCTCACTGTTTCTATCATTCATTCACTCTCCCATTTTCTCCCTTTGATTTCCCTTATTATTTAGAAAAAAGATGTAGTTTTGGTACTCTATCCTGGTGTTACTCAGCTGATTGGGCTTCTACTTTGGAAGTCAGTTAAAAGATGTTTTAGCTAGATTTCTAATTTGGTCATTATAATTTGGTTTGGCTGAAGCTGTAAATACAGAACTAGATAGGGTATGTATGTAGAAACTATCAACTAATGTAAATCATCATAGCTAAAGTCAACAGAACTATGCCACTTGTACTAGCTGAAGAACTGGCCCCTGAATTCTGTAATAAAATTATTAAAAAGCCACTTTACCTGGTCTTGTACTAATATCATAAAAATTTGAAAAATGTTTCAGGTTTCTACTCCCATTTCTTTCTATCTGTTTGTCTCTCATAGCCTTTGAGTATTAAATTGCAGAATGAATGTCACAGTGGCCCAATTTAACTTCAGAACAAGGAAATATTTTGAATTCTGGAACTGCTCTTGGTCATGTGAAACAGTTGCAACAAGTAATATCTCTTAAACATTTCAGTGTGTGTCCTCTTCACAGCTGTTGCAAGGTACCAAATACATTGCATCTAGGCTTTGCCACCTGTTGTAGGCAGTTTAGAATGGAGTAAGTTAATGGAGGTAAAAGAACATGTTTTGCCTTCTTTCAGTGATATTAACTGTATTTCATTTAGCAGCCACTTAAACAGTCTTTCCTTCATGTCACTGTTTTGTGAGATAAACCTGTGCTTTTGTAGCAGTGAGAGTTGATTAGTAAATTGAAAAGTTGTAAGTCCTTTTTCTGGAGTCCCCTGTCCCTTTTTCTTGCAGTAGGCCCAGCCCCAGATGAATCTCTTTGTTTCTAAACTTAAACTGACTTTTGAGCATCCAACTACCATCCCTAGTTTCATGTCCACAAGCAGTCTTTTCTGGGAATGGGAGGGAAAAGGGCACTGATGACTCTTTTTTTTCAGCTCTGCTCAGATAGGTGCAACACAAATAGATCTGTGTCAAACAGAGAGAGTGTGTGAGAAATGCTGACCTGTGAGTAGTACCACTCACCTGAAACAGAAAATCTTATCCTTGATATTCTTCCAATTCTTGAAGGAATTCTGAGTTCTGGCCAGTGTTTTCATAGTCCAGAATATCTTGCCTTCACTTCTCTTTGTGGAGTCTGTTAATTACCCCTGTATGTGTCCAACCTTTTGTGGTACAGACTTTCTTTTAAACCAATTTACATATTTTTCTTACTTTTTCTTAAAATTTCTGGGTTCTGACTCTTGAGAGTGCTGGTCACTAGTAGTCAATTCATAAAGATCTGTCCTGTTAGAATAAGGCCATTTCAGCTGGTGGCCCAGCTTTGCCCTCTCTACAATGCTCAAGTTTTCTCCCACAAAATAGTTCTAATCCATACTGGCTTGCTGAGTATCAAAGTATAAAATATATTTAGAGCATCAAATAGAAGCTGTACATTGATGGGCAGATTAGTAGACTGTCCCAGTACCCCTAACCTTTTGTCACTGAGGCTTTTGTAGCCTGAAAATCACTTCCAGCTCTTCTGTTTTTCTGTCCTTGCCATCTAGACTGGTTCTGAATCTTCATATGTCTCCAGACCACTACCATGAGAATTGTACTTCTTCATGCTGCTCAGAGAACTTCAACTTTTGTTCAAGCCCTTCTCTTTACTCACCTTGATTAATGAAATCCTATTTTCTCTGACCTCCTTGATTTGTTTGTCATAGTTAGGTGAACTACAGAAAACACAACTGCTTCCCTCACAGTTGGATGTGATGGTGATGGCAGTTAGAAAAAGTTCTTATTTTCTTCTTATCTATTTGGTAGAAATCTGTCTTGTACGCAGAAAGAAAATATATTGTTTATTAGCTCATCCCTTAAGTTGCAGGAGATAGGGCAGGAAGACCAAGGACACTAAATTTTTCCCCTTCTCACCCTCTCCAGCTCCCCTTTCATTTTCATCACGTTACCCACCTTTGAGTTACAGCCGTGACACTAAGTTCTAACCTGTAAAAGGCAGTCTGGACTTAGGAATTGCTTGTAAGTCATGCCACTGTGTTACCTTTGTGGATTACTGATGCTTGAGTGAGAGGCTGGATTAACTGTATGGTGGATGTGTGCTTACTAACTCCCAAAATGGAACAGTCATTCCTTCTTACTAACAGAAGCAGTGTGGCCTTTCAGGACCCATATGGTTTGTTGTTGCCTGTACATCCTGTCACTGAGTGCAAAGGATTGTGGTGAGTTTGAGGTGAAATTTACCAACTTAACTTAGGGAGACACCAGGTATCGATGAGGTGACAACAATTTTAGTATCTACCCAGGCAGTCTGGATTTGAACTTAAAACCCACAAAAGAAAATCTCATGTGGTTGTATTTTCCCTTTTAAGAGCTAATATAATTTCAGGAGTGAGAGGCTTTTTTTTATTTGAAAGCTAAATTTACTAATTCAAGGTTTGACCTTTCTGCAGTTTATACCTACAAAATCTTTTACATGGTGAGCTTAAAAAAGTTCTAATTGTTGTTTTGGGCAACTTTTTTTCCTCAAAGTCATCATCAGTGTCCTAGCTGATTCTTAAGGGAACAACCTGAATTAGGCAAAATGCTCCAACTCTAAATGCTAAAAAGACTAAAAATCAATCATTGATGCCAAATCTAAGTCAAAGAATAAATAGCTCTACTTTATAAGAATACTTCCATAATCATTCATCATTTTCACACTGCTTTGTGCTCCAGATGAAGTTGAGCTGCATTCAAATTTTTAATGGAAAATAGTTGGTACAGAAAATGTGAAATTACTTAAAACCCATCTCTTTACACTGGATTGTGTACCATTTCTTTATTCCCCAGAGCCAAGAGAAAAACCTGTCTGTGCTCATGCACTACACAATAGTGTTACTGTTGACATGTACATAGCCTTATAATTCGTGGGATGTGTGTGTGGGAAGTTTTCCTGAAGGGTCTGATTTATAAAGGTGGCTTGATATTACTTCTTGTGCTTAGGACATCTCTGCACTTAGCAGATTTAACATATTTAGGATCTTAATAACTACCGAGTAGTGTAATTTATTTCTTGACAATGAGTCCTTTCCATCTTGCCCTATGGACAACTGTCAGGCCTCATTCTTGAGGACACCAGTGTAACCACATAGAACTGACCATCTGGTAAATGTTATTTTTCTATGAGTTTTGTGAATCAGCTGCAGAGCACGTCATACAGACTCACATATCACAGTTGGGACCTCTGCTTTAGAAGCTTATCATCCTGTGGTACCTGGGATAGCAGAGAGTGTATATGAGCACACTGCACTCAATGTACATATGTATAAGGGAGTAGAAATGCAGGATCAGCAGATCCCCAGCATCTGGGCAACTGAATCCTCTCTTTCTTGCTCTGGCAGACAACCATAGGTACTAGTTCAGAAGGATACATAAATCATCCTGTAACACCAGACATCATAATTCTCGACACTTGAGAGAAATTTAAGGTTGTAGTGAAAGTTTAAAAGCTGCGCCTGTATTGTGCCACATGCAGAAAGCAAGAGAGTGGAGGATATTTCTAGTCTTCCAGGTCTGTGCATTAGCAAAATATTTATAAAATTAACTTCTGTGTGATCCCAAGAAGCTGATCATGCTCTAAATTACTGTTAGGACAAATAAAACCCCCCTGATCCTTGCTAATCTGACTTAGAGAACAGATGTCCTCCTGATCCTAAATCTGATGAATAGCTTAATCCTTTGTGTATGAGCAGGACACCATTCATTTGAGAATTTTACATCACTAGAAACACAGCTGTAGTCTGTTTACATCCTGATTTTTTTTGTCATCCCATTTACAGAAGCAAATGATAGATTAAGGAAGGAAAAGAAAATTCCCTTCTGGTACACACAGGTTAGAGTCCTGAAACATCTGCAGGTGTAGTGCAGCCACCCAGCAATCCTGTTGGCTCTCAAAACTTTTTGCATATGCTTGAGGACTAGCGAGTCCTATTCCCTAGAAATCACACTGCAGAATTAATGTTCTGGTTTTAGGAGTTCTCTTAATTTAATTTACAGTGCTTTCTGTAAGTTGGTCTTGTTTCCCACATTTCTTGCTCCCATGACCACATTTACAAGGCTTTTGCCGAATTTTATTCTTGAATAAATAAAACTCTTCCACTTTCTAGTCCAGATTTGTTTTTGACCAATTTATTGCAACAGATGAATCTGCCAGAACAAATGCCGAGAACTTTTGAGCTGATATCCTAGGAGACTAAAATAACCCTGGATCTTTTTCCATAAGTATTGGCATCCAAGCTAAATGATTAGTTCAAATATGTAAAATTTTACAAAATTTAAGGTCACTATAATAGCAAAACACTTGACATTTTGAGTGGGAAGATTTTGAATGCAAAGCAAAAGAGAGGGCTCACAGATCTGGTGTTCTCCCAGCTCCCAGAAAGTGCTGAGTTTCAGTAGTCTCTTTCATCTCACTCTTTCTTCCACAGCGTTATGTCATGGCTATTTTATATGGTGTCCTTAGATGATATCTGCTACCAAATGCACTTACTTTCTTCTCAAGTGTTTTTAACAATTTCTAATGTGCTTATTAGTATTTCTCACTGTTGTAATAACTTCTTTTAACCCTAAAATTGTCCACTGATTTTAATTAAACCCATGAGTCTAGAGAATTTGACAATTTATTTCTTTTAAATGCAGCCTTATTGCCAAACAGGGTTTCCCTGCAGCCCTCACAGCTGTTGTTTATGTGGAGAAAACTGTTTTGGATGTTGTACCATGAACTGCATTCAGGTACTTTTCTTCAACAGGCAAGACGTTTAATGATAATTGAAATAAACTAATTTTAAATGACCCGCTAGTGAAAAACAAATACAAACTAAACCAGGTCTAAATAAAAACACATTCTTTGGTGTAATTGCTCTTAAAAAAACCCCTAATAATTAATCAAGCCTGTTGTACAAAAAAAAAATATAAACTATACAGATCTATATGATCTGTAGTTGCCACACTCGAAAAGAGTGTTCTACAATTTGGAATTTTTGTTTTCTTTTTCACACAGAATAAATATTATATCTCATGATCCAAATCCTCTATGTTTTCTGTAGAACACTTGAAGTGAAACAATGCATCTTTTACTACTAAAAACCAGAATAAATGGGTCCCTGAAGGATTTATTTTAAGTCAGATGCATTTGTCATTCTATATTGATAATCTTTGCTCTTCATTATCATATTCAACTCACCATTTATATGCAGATGACACAATCATTTATGGTAATAGATTATACTAGAAGAAAGCTTAATATTATCTTCAAGCTGATTTAAATGAGCTTTAAGATCATCTGGCACAATCTCAATTACTATTAAATATTAATGAAACAAAGATCATATTATTTGGCTCAAAACAGAAGTTGGGTAAACTGAACAACTGGCAATCAATGTGACCTTGGAGACAGTTAGCAAATGTCAGTTGTGAAGAATATGGATACATCATTTTTCATCGTATGACTAAACTATTGATTAGAAGCTGTGAAGATTTGAAAGTAAGCCAAGAACTTTATTTGGGCTCAGAAAATTTGTTGACTTAGGGGAAAAGAAAAGATTTGTTTTCTTGAATTTTCAGTTTGTATTATGTACTTTGAGTTTTACTGATTGCTGCCTAATGTTGTTAGGAAAGATAAAGCATTTTTAACTTAGTTATCTAGGCAAATTTGCTTTGAATTATACATTTCATAAAAATCACTGTCTGTCATTTTAGCAACAGCTGGCAAAAAATAGAAAACTGTCAACATTTCATTGGTATGTTATCCTTCTACTTTCTCCCTCCTCCTGTCCTTTATCTCAGATAAGTTACAATCTTCAGTCTTCCACACTTTCTGAAATAGAAAAATTAATAAGAAAACTAGTATCTCTACTGCTTCATCTGGAACCATACAGCTGTGATTTTGATAAAGCAAGTCAGGAGGTTCAGCTAGATGCTTTGTTTGTATGTGTTTATTTTTACGTAGGTCTGATCCTGAGATGTCCTGAGCGTGTTCTAGCAGATGCAGATGAATTCAGTGGCAGTTTTTGTCAATTCCCAAGATGACGGATAAGGTCTTAGTACTTTCTGAGAGTTGCTCTCATTCTTAGAGATTCAGGTTGATAATCCCATAGTAAAAAAGATAAAACCATGGCTTCTGTATTGTTCAGAGTACTAAAAATGCAGAGGACCTCCTGCATTTAAGCACTGGCAGTCCACCTCCTTTTTTTGTGTAGCAAAATGTGTCAAACTAATACATCCATTGTCCCAGAAATGCCAGCTCTTTTGACATTATAATGAATCCCATGGTATGAGACACTGTTAGTTGTTAACCTCTTTCTGTGTTAGACATAATCAAGAGCAATGTGGATATGTTTTCTATACAGGCCATCAACTATTTCCTCTTAGTATTTTTCTGGGCTGTGCTGCTTCAAGCTGAGCATGGTTTCCTTTGAGCGTTTGCACTTAGGATAGAAGTCACAGACATTTTTTTGACCCTCGTTTGGATCTTTGCTCCTCTCTTGCTAAAGAGCTTCCACATAGTGTCAAGAGATGGAGACCTACTCTGAGAGCAAGAAAATACCTAGGGGAAAGAGGAGAACGCAGACATTTGGTTTATGTATTTGGGAATGAGGCAGGTTTAGAGGGGCAGAGCAGCTGGGGAACTGTAGGCCAGGACATAAAGCTGAGTTAAAAAGGACAAGGAAGGTTAAGATAATTTGATGGATCTGGGAAAGACATTGTGGGGAAGTTTGTATAAGTAGGAGGCAGAAGAGTCTAGATGAGTGGAGGGGTAGATACCCTCTGGAAGCACAGGAATAAGGGGTAAAGAGGAAAAATAGAGGAAGAGAAAGCAATGAAAGAAGATTAGCATTGAAGAAAACGAGGCATGGGCAAGATAATGTTTTTAACAAGATTACCAGAAATTCAGGTCTAAAGGAAGGATTTATTCAGTGAGGAGTTGGGACAGTGAACGACAAATAGGACAGTCTGATGTCCAGTTCATTATGTTACCTGGTCCGGGCAGGAGCTGCTGAAATTCAGATGGAAGAAAGAGCAGGGGAGAGGGAAGAGTTTGTATCTTCCCTGCTGTAGGCATTTGAGAAAATTTGCTGGAATCTCTGCCAGAGCAATTGCATGGAGGAGGAAATCTGTATTTCATTTATCTATTTAAAAATATTTTCTAATTTAAAGTTAGTACGTCACATGTTTCAAGTACAGATATCTTCCCTAGGAGGGAAGTAATCAGACAGACTTCTATTATTGTTTTTAGAATTAGCCTTGCAACAAATTTCAAAAGCTAATTCATCAGGTTTGATATTTGAATTTCTTGATTAGGCAACACTGTTTTCCCAGTCCACCTAGGTGTGTCCTGGCAAGACATTTAAATCAATTTTCTTGTCCCTTGGTACTGCCAACTCTCTTTGAAAGAATGGGAGAATCCCAAGAAGGAGTTGTTTTCTGAAAGTCGCTAAAAATCTTGTTCCACAGCATAATCACATCAGGAGAAGGCTCTTTTGAGCTTGTGTGTGTTACTTAGTGATAATATAAGACTCCTAATGAGTGAGGTATTGTTAAGTGTGATTAAAGTTTCTATTAGCCATTTGCTCTGTAGGTGAGAACCAACCCTGTGTTGCAGTCACGGGTGCCTGGGAGTGATGCTGCAAATTTGGTGATGAGTGAGCTCTGACTTTTGCTGCTAGGGTTTGCCATCACCATTGCTGCCAGATGGGTATGGTAACCCTGAGATTAGCTTAGCTGGCTAGATGAATGGTGCTAATAACACCAAGGTTGTGGTTTTGATCCCTGCATGGGCCATTCATGTAAGAGTTGGACTCAGTGATCCTTGTGGGTCCCTTCCAACTCAGAATATTCTGTGATTCTTTCCACTAGAGAGTAATGACAGTGCATTGCATCCCTGGGCTTGTTCTGCATTCCCAGAGATGCTTTTTCCTTTGATGTGTGAACCAAAGGCCATCCTGTGGGCAGGTTTTCTCTCTTGCCCCTGTCTGAGGGCAGGAGACCATCTTTTTTTTCACTGAGGGGACTCTTCCCCTCCTGAGTCATGTTGTTTTTAAAGAGATTTTCCCTCCACCTTCCAGTGAAGCTGGAGTCACCTTCAAACTACATTTTTTTCTAGTTTGAGGAACCTTCCTCCATTATAGTCCATTGCTTTGTTAACCAGTTGGCTGTGCTGTCTTACCCCACCCCTATCCCACTTTCACCTATACTGGCCTTTCCATTATCTGTGCTTCCCTACATTCATATATTGCTGTTTGTGTTCCAAGCTTTCCTACTTTTAATAACGTGTATGCTTGACTTCCCACTTCCATAACTCTTCCCCAAATGTTGCACTTGATTTCTTCACCAGATGTACTCTGGCCAAGATTTCTTAAAGCATCTACTTAATGCCTTAACTACCTCCAGTCCTTGTACCTGAAAAAAACACCCTTTCCTGCATAGCCCAGCTCCTCACAGAGCAGTTGGATCCCTTCCTTGCTACATAACTGGGAAGCCTCAGCTTTATTGGAAGGGGCAGCCCATAACTGACTAGAGAGAGAGCGAAACCACCAGGCTGCACCCCTAAACTCAGCCTTGCTCACCATCGTGTATGAGGAGGAGACAGTCCCTCCACTGGCAGACTCTTGATATTTCTGTTCTGGACTATCTCATAGTAAATATTGAATGCTCCACATGAATCTAGAAATCAAAGGAACTTTTGAGGGAGAGGGGAAGATAGAAAGAAGGTGAGTGGGCATCTGGATAGAGTTTTACTGAGGCTTACTTGTCTACTCAAGCCTTACATTTTGACAGCACACTAATGCCGCATACAGCCCTTTATTATGGAGAAAATGGAAACCTTTTCAGACTGAGATGCTTAAAATAGACTCCTAAATCGATGCTTAGGCATATAAATAGAAGCAGTTTGATATTCAGCAATGCTGAGTGTTCTGTTGATGCCAGTGTGGAAGAAAACGCTTTGTGTACAAAAGTGCATTATTAGAAAATGTGGAGGTTTGAGAATTGCTATTTACAGACAACCAGTTACTATCAGAGTAATCTGTTTTTGGGTCAGCTGGGCTTGACTCATCTTTGGCCTTCATCTTTTATGGTTTTTATTGATGATTTGATGTAAAAGTAGTGTCTGTTACTATTGGATATTTAGCCTACTAATTGAATCTAATTTTATCATGGGATTAGAAGGAGAAAGTGAAGGTCTTTGCAAATTTCTTAGTATCACACTTTCTGTTGTGTGCTTTGTAGAGGTAGAATGTCTGTTGCCATACCACACAGGTCCTGGGGCTGACTCGCCCTGTCACAGAAGTTGTGGTTCACAAGGTTCCTAGTTTTTACCATAGCAGTCCTTGCAATGCTTTCTAAAGAAATGCAGGAGTACAAAGACATGTAGGTGAAGTTATTGTAACCCTCCTCTGATTTTCTTCTCTCTCCTCCCTGTCAATCTGTATGAAGATTTTCTGTAGAAATTACCCTGCTATGAAGTGTGCAGACTGCTCTGAGGAAGCCCTTATATTTACAGGTACACTCCATGCAATAATGCAGGATGGTGAATGGACCAGGATGCTAAATCTAAGCACTGATGAATATGCTCTCAGGTGTACCTGATGATATATGAGTTACATGATGTTATATGTTCCTAAAGCTTAGTCACTGAAAATTTTGAGGTGTCTGGGAATGCTATAAAATGACTACTTTTTTTTTTTTTTAAGGACAGTGCCACTGGAATTTTATCTATGAAATGAAGTAGAAAAATCAAGCCACTCAACAAAGGACTCTTTACCCTGTATGAAAAACAACATAGTAAAGTGGATATATTCCAAAACAGCAAGTAAAATATAATGTTTTTTTTTTCATTGCCTTTGGAAAGTGAAAGCAACCTGAGGTTGGTACTGTCAAGGATGAATCCTAAGTTGTTTCCCTCTGAAATGCATGTATGGCTCTGATTAATTTCTCTTTTAGGATCATGAAGACTCTATTTCCATTTAATTTTCATTTCTTCTTGGAGCAGATAATTTCATACTGCAGCCTTCACTTGCATAAGTAGTTGAATCCATGAGGTTATTTTGTATTAGTATGGCCTGCAGATTAGGGTCTTAAACCAGAATATAACCAAATAATCATAGCTCAAAAAATCACAATTTTCTTATGCCTAACATAACCTTTTATAGAAAAATCTTGTTGTACTTTTCCTATTAATGCAGACCTTCAGTTAGATACCAATCAGTTGACTCGTACTCAGGAGCCTCGGTTATTCTCTAGGTAAAGATTCTCATCAAAGACAATGTCTTATTGTCTTGATCGCATATTGTCAGCTGTAAATATTTTCAAATCCATGTAGTGTTAGAAATAATGGATAATGGTTCTCTCATATTTCCTTCATGTGTTTAGAAATGTTCTTACATGGTAGAGCTCTGACAATATTTTTTGTTTCATTTGGAGGGGTTTGGGTTGTTTGTTTCTTAAATGTTTAATGGCAAGTTGGAGATAACCTTTCAGTGTTATAAAATTTGAAAAAGACAACAAGGAAATAATCTTTAAAGTTCACAGGAGAAGATATAAAGAAGATGTAAGGAATATAAAACATTATAATAGATTTATAGCCGTTTGCTGAAAACATTTAAATATATTGACCCGTGTGTTAGTATAGGCCTTTTATTATTAAGTGAATACATGCTTGATTTTAATTGCTTCTTTCCTGTAAGAGTGATTTTATGAACTTGAGCTAATAATGATTAACTTACATATCATGGGCAGTTGCAATTAACTTAAATTTAGGTGAAAAAAAGGGCAAGCATTTGTGATTAAAACAGGGGCATAAAACAGATGATACTGACTATATCAGTGGGTACAGAGCTAAGCCATATTCTGTGAGTGACACCAGACAGGTTGCAGGGCAAGATCACTGGGAACCCGGACCAAATATTTACATCACTGAGCTCAGCAGGAACTGGCCAGCAGACCAATGGCCTGTATAAATAGATTATTTGAAAAACATAAATGGGACCACTGCAGGAGTGGTCAGAGAAGTCCAGATCTCTAAACTCTGCTCTTGGCTCCATATATATATTATTGAATGTCTCAGTGCTTCTCATTTCCGTTTATGGAGTGAGACTAATATTTATTTAGTTTTTCAAACACTTGGACATCCAAAATTGCTTGATATTAATAAATTGTTTGCAAGCCAAGCTCTGGTAAATCTCCTCTGTACTTCTGGCAGAGGAGTCCCTGTGGCAAGGGAGTGAGATTGAGGGTGATCTGGCATACCCTTGTAGTCCTGAAGGAGCTCAGGGCTGCTTCACAGTTAATACATGTCCACCAATACAGACGGAGTATTTAGTGCAGAGCAGCTCAGAGGCAGCTGTGGACAAGACTGAGGGCCTTTAACACACAGGGGGCAGAGTTATTTGTGTGCCCTCCCTCCCCACTGCTGCATGCACAGCTGGGCTGTAGGTGGGCAGTGGGCACCCTGCCCACTGGCTCTGCTCGGGAAAAGGCACCTCCCCAGGCTAAGGGCTTGAAGAGGATGAAAGGTGAGAAATGTGGCCATTAAACAAAGGTGAAATGCCAGAGACTGCCAGGCAGACTCCTTTGGAACAGGCTGTGCTGCATGCAGGGTTTGCTTGTAACAGACTGTGCTGCAGCCCCACTGTCAAATTAAATGCCTGTCCCCCCTTTAGAGCTTCCCCCTCCATTGAGAAACTTTGCATAGCACCAGTGGCCAGAGGTTCTGAATGGCTACCCAAAGTTAAGATTTGTCTTTTAAACCTAATGGTTCTAAGTGATATGTTATGCTCTTCCTAGTCTGATGGTTTCTTAACCTTTTTTTGGGCCCTGTCTAGGCTTCTTCATACATATCACCCCATGAAACCCAGAGAGACTCTCAGGGGCTTTGCATCCCCTTGCACCTTGAGCAAAA
Organism: Cephalopterus ornatus; assembly: GCA_013396775.1. Taxonomy (NCBI): domain Eukaryota; kingdom Metazoa; phylum Chordata; class Aves; order Passeriformes; family Cotingidae; genus Cephalopterus; species Cephalopterus ornatus. The sequence goes on along the minus strand of VZRE01009015.1, from coordinate 330,780 downwards.
GTGCACAGAAATAATGACAGCAAGTAGTATTTCACTTTATATAGTCCCTTGCCCATCCTCAAATATTTCATATTTTTGTGCTGCTTGGACCATGGCTGCTGTTGAGTTTGAGTTCTCCTTTCCATTCCAGCGTTGTTTGGTGGGGGCAGAGAAACTCAAGGAGCCACAAATGCGGAACATCTGATAAAAGGCATTATGGAAATGCAAAAGGTGATACTGTCAGTGTACTTAATTATTAGTACTGTTCAAAGTTTCACAATGATAAATGATTTGAATTCTATTTTCTATAAAAATAAAAACCTTCCGTAGAGCAGAAATATTAATTAAATTGAAAGTTAAATTGTATCTGTTGGATAGCCACATTTTCTAATTCAAAACCTGAAATAGTGACTTCAGGAAAATTCTACAATAACAGGCATTGGCTGATGTCAAAGAGAACATTATTTTTCCTGTCTGTTGTTTAGTATTGAAGAAAAACAGCAAGAACTTGTTTACATGCAAATGTCATCTGTATAAAAAGCAGACAAATGCTCTAAAGGCAAGATATTATTACAAAGACATAATTTTCCAGAGGCAGAAAAAGCAGAGGAAGGATTTTGTGGTCATCAGAAGTCTCTCCATAAATCTCTACCATCAGGCATGCTGTGTGGTTGGCATGTGTAGTGGTCTAAAAAAAGCCAGAGACCCTCAGCCTGGAGACTAAGAAGAAAGGGAAATGCAAGCAATGTGTCAAAGAATTTGCCGTCTGTGCTGAGCAGAAACCAGATGTTTTTGCTAGTAATTATTATTATGATAATTCATTTAAGTAGGAATAAAATAGGGCATGATTGTTTACTGCAGCATGTTTTCCCTAGACAGGCTTGAAAATGAGAAAAAAAATCTCAGAGGTTTTACTCCTGGTTAAATGAATAATTTTTTCATTTAACCAGGAATAAATATGGCAATGAAAATAGTTTTCATACATATTGCCCGGTAGCTGTGAATAGGCATCAGGCACTTTTTTATTTGACTAAGTCACTAGAGGCTGTTGAGGAGTGTTAGGGAAGGTCACTTTGAATTTATTTTCTTTTTTACACATTTAACTTCCTGCTGAGATGGGAGCTGAACAGTGGAAGACTGGCAAAGAATTAGGAACCATCTGCCTTGGTAAGTCTAGGTGGTTATTTTAGGTGAAAATCATCTGTTGGGAAGAGATGATGCAGTGTGAGCCAGGCTTCTGTTGGTTATTGGAGGATATCCATCAGATTTTGCCCTAGCATCTCTTACAAAAGTTGATTTCACGTGTGTACAAAAGTTTAAAATTATTAAATCTTTCTCAGTTTCTGGTGTTTGATTAGGAACTCTTAGTAAGCAGAAAGTAATTTTTTTCCTACTCCTCACTCCACTGCATATGAGTAGCTATCAGTGAGGTTTTTTATATAGATTAGAGGATAGTGTCAAGCAAGTGGTCAGCAAATATAAATCAGGTTGATCTATAGTATGAGAAGAAAAAGAATAGTTTTAAGCTACTATCCTTTCTGAAAGCTTTGGAAGCTTGGAGTCAGTTAAATAAGTCCTATAGAAAAATTAAAATCTAAACGGAGTCTGGAGGAGTTTAATTGAGCAAGTGCATTATTGGGAGTCTCTCTGACGTTGAGTGTTTATTTATCACCCTGAATCCAATCACTTTATAAAAAAAAAATCAGCGTGGGTTTCATTTACTTTGATGAGGTTTATTGCAAGATTCCAGAAAATCAATTTTACTGTAAGCCATATTAAACCCAGGGGAATATAAACACTATATGTACTACACATAACTTCTTGTTATTGCTTACTGGATCGCTGGGGAAATTATATGTTTACCATGAAGAAGGGTTATGGCTACGTTCGTTGTCTTGGGTAACTCCCAGCCTGCCCATCGTAGAGAAATAAAACAAAATGGTAGAGTTCGATATCAGCACTTAATTTGTCTCCATACAGCCTGAGGTATAGAAACACTCAGCAGTAGTGACTTGATTTTCCAAAGAGCTTTAATAACTGTTGTTATATACTATCAGTTTTGCAAACAGATGGTAAGTGTAAGCAATACGTATGCTGCCGCCGGTTGACCAACCCCAAGTAATTCTTGCTTCCAGAGCTTCTTGAGATACAAAGACAGAACTGACAGGCAGTTAACTTGGAAATGGCCAAGTTTGATCTGCTGGTTAGGGACTATGAAGAAAATTTGAAGGAATTTCTATTGTGTGTTTACTCTTTCTGTCTTTCCCCTCGTCTGATTTACATACTTGTTGAATTTTACATGAATTAAAAATGATAGCAAAGTAATTTTGCATGAAAAGATTATGTTCCCTCTGGCACTAGCAGGTCACAAACTCGTTGGGGATTGCACTCAATAGATGGTTTCCTGTTTCAAAGTTTTTTACATACCAGTTAAGTCAAACCATGTATCGATTATTGGGGTGTTTTTTTCTCCTCATCTGGCCTTATAGATTATTGTATACTAGTTATATTGAATCTGGCATAATGGACAAAAATTAGTGTTCTTTACATGCGGAAACTTAGATTGTAAATAAATATACAGAAGTCATTTCCCATATAAAAAGGCATCAGAATTCAAGAAAGTATCTTTCAAAATCAGATGCATGCAGCCTGTTTCATGATGATTTTAATCCTTTCTTTTCCCCAGTGTTGGGCTCTGTTGTGCTGTGACAGGAAATGAGCAGCTGTCCATGGCTTCAGTGGCTAAAGTGGAAGAGCAGAGCAATGCATCTGTCAGTCTGTCTGTCTGTCTGTCCACATGAGTTTCATAAGAACTAGGATGGGATATCTGAGAAATTCTAAATGTAGTTAAATACTCAGTTTGATCTGTTTTTTGAAAGAAATGAAGAGCCTAACTCCCTTGTTAACTTTTGAGACGTCTTCCTTACGATGTAATGTGTGTTATTGTTTGTAGTTTTATTTACACATTATATGTGGTAGTATCCTAATCAAAAAGCTCTTGATCAGGCCAGACTCCCTGTGAAGTGTGTTTGGAGTAAGAGGAGAAAGAATTGAGATGTAACCATTATTTAAAAGTATAAAGTCTGTTATGATTTATGGATGGTTGTAAAAGTATTTTAACAATAAATATGGAAAAACAATGGAAAATCAATATCCCAAAATATTTATCTTGTAAGTCCTTCTAATACCTGTCTATCTGTATATGTTTACTTAAGTGTTTCCAAGGGATTGCACATGTATAAGTTGGAAGAACAATTCACAGACTTTGATTCACAGCAACATTGTAGGTAATCTTTTTGTCTCTGTGTATGGAAAAAAGTTACACTTTTCGTTATCTAGTGCAAATAATTAATTTTTTAAAAAGCAGAACACACAAATTCAGTAAAAGACAAACTACCATGGACTCTCATTATCTTGTTGCCACTCTTTCCCTTCCCTGTCTGTTGTATGTTGTATTTTTAAGTGTGAGTTCTGGAAGTGTAGGCCGTTTCTTGCAATTGATTTTTTTATGCAACTGAATAAAAGTGTGAAGAAAGTAGGAGTGATTAAAAAGCAAGTTCTGTTCTTATTTGGTTTTGTTCTTTTGAATCTAGTCACTGGGATTTCGGTGCAGAGCCACTGTCAGAAAGAGGCTGTGGATTTGTCATGGGCAGCACTGGATTTGGGGTTGATTTTGGAAATCCAGGGTAAAGTGTATGGCTTTGTGTTCTGAATTGCAGAGTTTATTTCACATTAGATTTAGCTCAAAGGGTAATTAGGCTGAAATACCAATACCTTTGAATACCCACAACATTTCTTGGATTCTTTATAGTTGTATTTTTTCTTTGTATACAGAGCACTTGAGCAAGTAGGAAGTAGCCTAGAGCTGGTGCATACAGAAGATGCTTTCTGAACCTGAGGCTCGACTACGCTCAGATATATTTCTGAGAGCAGCATGAGGCTGAGGGAAGTCAGCATCTTCAGCAAAAGAACAAAAGCTTGAGAATCTGACACCAAAGACATTAAAGATGTTTTGGTGTTGATATCTATAAATACCTTTTAATTTTTAATATCTAAAGGCTAGTTTGTGCACACGTGGGTGTTTTCATACACCACACGCAACAGAACAGTAAAAACCCTTGAGTTTTGGTCAAGTATTTTGTTCTTTCCTTCATTCTTTTCTTTGTATCTGTGCACCAAGGAACTAAATTATGCTTCAGTAGCTAAACAAATTATGCAAAATTATACACCATGAATATTTTATATCACAGAACCCTGAAGCAAGGACTTTCAATGGCTTTATGTCTGCAGCAACCTGTGTCATACCCAGATGAATTCCACAAATGATAAGTCCCCTTCTTCCTAAAACTTTACTTAGGTCTTTATTTTATTTTTTTTCCTCTGCATGTGTCAGTGCTTATTAATAGGAATGTCTCCAGGGTTTTATTGTATGTAAGAAAATGGAAGTTACTGCCATCAGCCTTCTTTCTACTACTGCATGAGGCAGGGAAGTTATTCCCCTTTTAATTCTGGATTTATTTAAAATTTCATAGAATCATATAAAGCAAGTAATGTGACAAAAACAAAACAAAGTATAAAAACACTAACTAAACCACATTTCATCTCATGCTGGACTGCACCTACTTAGATAAAACTTTCTTCTAATGTTTTGGTATGCCAAAATATATTTCCTTAGAAATATATTTCCACTTCTTCAGTAAAACTTTAATTACAAACCCATATAGACTTTTGTAGGGCAGGCAGTAGCTCTGGTGCACTGGAAAATGAGAGCAGTTTATAGAAAATATTTTAAATTTTTCGTTATTTTACTAGTTGCAATTAGTAATCTCATCCTGTTCCCATCTAATACTAAAGAGATCATCTTGAGATCCCATGCGTCTGCCCCTGAAATGGATGGCAAAAGGGAAATCTTGTAATTATAACTTAAGAAGGATTCTTTGGCACTGCTTACTGGTTCCTGGGATGCAGAGCCTGTGAGTTAATGCCATAATTTTGACTACAAGTGGCACAGAAACAGGGAGGGTGGGTACATTTCAGTGTGCTCATTAATCTTCAGTGTGTTCCTATTGCTGGATATCATTGGCAGGTGCTGGAGTAGCTGTGTAATTTTGGGGGGTTGAGGGTACTATTTTGCTATGCATTTAATACCACTAAATTTTCAAGAGCATGACTTGCACAAAATTTCTACTAGCTCATCTAAAGGATCTCCTCCTACTCTTGAAAATAGTTTTGATAGTCTACCTGTTTTCTCTCCATTTCATCCATTCCGCAACTTTTGTCGATACCAAAGTAGTTCAACATAAAGTGAAATTTTTCTATTACAGTAAAAATATTCGCTTCCACAGGTAATGCTAACAATATATTAAAGCATATATGTTTTTATGTCATGCCTACTGCTGTGATATTTTAGTATAGATCTATTTGTCCTCTTTTACAGTTAAAATTGAATGTGCCATTACAGACAAGACAGTTGATGACAGAGGTCCCAGTTTTGCAAGGTGTTTGAGAATTTATTTGATTTAGGTATATACTGAAACAATTCCTTTAGCTGGAGCTGTAAAGAGTAGCTGTATGCTGTGATATCTCTGGCTTATACCTGTTTACATGGGTGTTCGCTGCAGGTGTGGTGTATGCCAGTCAATTAGAAAACACTTCATGGCTGCACTACTCTTAAATTTACTCTCCTTATTTTGGTAGAATTTAAAGGATTTTTGCTCTAGTGAAATGTGTATTATTGTTACTGGCCATCATGGATAGTACTATTCCAAAATTAACCAATGTTACCGGGTAAACAATAAAGAACGTATATAACTGTCTCTTACTGCCTGACAGATTGTGCACATGTATCAGTATAGATTATAGAAAGGAGGAAGAACATATTTTGTTTTCTTCTTACAACACTAACCTGTGTTAACAACAAAGTGTGTAGCTCAACAATCCTCTCTAAAAGTGGTCTGATTGTGCATTTTAGTGATGTTTTGGCTTAGGTTTGACTATCCAGTGTTTCAGTGGAATGTAAAAATTAGAATTTATATTGTTCATTGTTTTTACAGCTCAGTGGAAAGTGCAAGTAACATTCATAAAATGTTAATGGCCGGATAAAACTGTAAAATAGTACTGATGAATTAACCTGAGATCCAGATCAGATGAATGCAATGTTTCCTTTTTACTACAGGATGTGGGAGTAGGCTGAGAAAACACAATGATAATATTACAATCTCCTGATGATTTTGTAGTATTTTACCTTTTAAGATGTTTTTTACACTGAAATATGGAATGGTAACTAATTTTGTAACTGATCCCATATATATGATACAAGATTAGAGAAATACCACCTCTAGATCCATATAAAATGAAAATCCTGATAAAGAATAGCACTATTTGAACAGTTCTAGAGACAGGACCTTTTTGAAGAGAGAAATGAAACACAATGTTTTTAAGAGAGAACCTCTGACTTAGCCTGTATTAAAAAAAAAGTGTAAGGATAGTGCATGTTTTTTGTTTAAATGAGAAATATTGAGTATTTATTGTACTTCCTTGAAAAAGCGAATTGCAGTGTCCTATCTATGCATTCTTACAAATGCAGAATTTCTTTTGTATATTAAATAAATATTTCAGAGGAAGGAAAAATGCACACAACTTTATTCAGAAGAACTTTACAACAGAAAAGTGAGATTTTAACAGCTTTTAATAAAATAGTGCATATATTGTTTGCTTTTTTGATGGGCTTTTTTAGTAACATTTAAGTGTGAGCCAGTTGAAATAACACGCACAGCTGCAGGAAAATAATGCAAATTTTGACATTTGAGATTCAATAAACGGAAGCTTTGTTAACTTTTATACCAAAAATCTAGTATTTTGTTATAAGCAAGCTGTGGAATTAAAAAGACTCTGCACAGAGTCTTACAGTGAAGCAAGTCAGAATATGTTTGGTTTTCCTGAAGCCTGAGCATTTAAGTTAACTGACACTTACTTAATCTTCTTCTGAAGAGAACCAGAACTACATTTTTCAAACTCTTTTTTTCCCTGTTTTTCCTACACTATATATTTGGTATATTAGATCTGAGATATTCAAAGGCATATAAAATGAATGGAAGTCCAGCTCCCATTGGAATCCGATGGAAGTTCAATATATTACGCCTTTGAAAATTGCAGCCTTACGTGATGACAGTACCTTTTCTGTTGTTTTTTTTTTTTTAATCTTTGGCATTATTATTGATTGTAACACAAAAACTTTAACAAATACAGTCAGGGAGTGTAACTTGGATGAGGAGGAGTTTGTGTATGTAAAGGAGGATGATTAAATGATCTGAATTAGGCTGTGAAACATATTCTGGCTGTGGGAGGACAAAATTTGGCAATAACAGGTTGGCAGAACAGAGTAATCTGAAGCTTGATTCTGACTTCTGTGTTGCAAGTTTATACCAGTGGGGGGAAAAATCTTGAAGAATGCCTATGAGGATGAAGGAGGAATGAATACCTGCTCATGGAAGAGGATTTCGGTTTGTCACTGTCACTCTCACCTCTTTGACCCCACGCATGAATAGGTGGGAAGATAGGAAGAAAGATTATAATCTAGATGGATTTATTAGCAGCTATAATATAGAGGTTCTTAAGAGAAATTTGCTAAGATATACTTGTACTACAATTCTTCTAGGTATCCTAAGGGAATTGAACATCGTTTTGGTTGTAGATCATTGGAACTTGGGTTCACTGATAAGTTGCTAAGTTCAAACCAAAATCAATGTATTCTGTGATAATTATGCATTAATGATGCGTTCCAGGGAACTCAGATCCTCAAATAGTTATTCCAAGCCTCTTTCTTATTGTTCTTGAGGTAGCAGGATGGGTTTATTTTTAGACTATATTCTTCATGTCAACTCAAATTTAAATGGCTCCAGACCACACTTGCATCAAAATAAACATTTGTATGTATTTGATGTATGCTAGATCTTTTCTTGTCTTTTGAGGTGCTAATGTGTGGTTCTTTGAATTATATTTTCTAGCTCTAGGGACAGCTCTCGTGTAAGGAATCGTGGTGTCAGAGATTTACTACTGGTACCATTTAACACTGATTCAACATTTAAAACTGGCCAGCTTCAACATCTCAGGTTTAATATTCTTTTTATATGAGGTTTTTATTTGTAGTGAGAATTGAAAAAAAAATTTACTTACAGATGTGGAATGCAGAGAAAGGTTTCCTCTTCTACCTTTTTCTTCAGAAGCTCTAATATGGGATGAGTGAATAGAATGTGAGGAAACATAGCAGAGTTGGAGGCTCCCCTTGGTCAGGCAGATCTCCTTTTAGGAAATCATTAACCCATATGGTACACTTGGGATAGCTAGCACCTAAGTGTGTGGAATTGCAGAAGTATCTGATTTCCAGGCTTTAAAGATGGGGCAACTCATAGAAGTCTCTAGAACTGTGACTCTCCTTAGGTCACCCATTCCCTATAGCAGCTTGCTATAGAAGGAAAGATCTGAGCTTAAATTCATAGTAAAGAAATGACAGGATAAGGTGCCTTCAGGTCATTTAGAAAGCTTTCTGACTCCCCAAAATCCCACAGAAATTCAGCTCTGCTACCATGTTGAATTTGTACTGGTTTTTATCCCAGGAGGGTTGGAAAGATTGGCAGTGGCTGATAAAGGATATTTCAGAGGGAGAAAGCAGTGGTACTCTGGGAGTTCTTTTAAATTTGGAATCCGCTAAAAAGCTTACTACAGTAAGACTTTGCTGTCCATCACATGACATGTTGAAGGACAAGCTGTGTCCTGAAAGGTAGAAGCACTTAATTTCATTTCCTAATGTGTACATCTATTTGTAAATGGCAAAAGGATTTTGCCTTTGAGGTACAAAGCTTGTGCAGAATGTAAATTAACTTCAAACTGAAATAATTCACGGTTCTGAGCAAAAATAACATAATGGTTGTTATAACCGTGTTTATGAAATGCTAAACTTTAACACACAGCAATCAGCCAAAGCGATACAGCAGTGTAAAACACTGCACACTTAATAATTGTAAATGTTACATGAGAGCAAGTTGCTTGATTAAATTTATTAGAAACGTGTTACGAGCATTTTAAGAAATAAAGCATTTATCACAAAATGATGATTTCTTCACTTAAGCTCATTAGGAAATCACACATCAATTCATGCATAATTACAGGGGAATTTCTGCCACTCACTACAAATCATTACCACATTAACTAAAGTTGACTTAATTTATCTGTGATTTGGAAAAGGTGGTATCTAAATAGGAAAATTAGCTTATAGAGAGGATGAAACTATCAACATCCCCACAAAGGACCTAGCCTTCTCTTATTTGTTAGACAAAGATGCACCTTTTAACTCTTTTATATGTAAAGCTTGTACTTCTGAATGAGCTCTAAAGCTTTTCTTTCCATGTCAGAATCCCGTATTATGGATCCAGTGCCAGGTACTTAATGAATCGTTGATAGTCAAGGCACGTTTACTTGCGCCAGACGTACTCATTGTTTTTAATGATCATTGCAGTTTGAGATTGAATTGAAAGGGTTTAGGGGAGGCTGGGAGATGGGGAAGGAGCAAGTTTTGCAGCACTGGCAAGCACCACAGCAGCAGAACTGCCTTCTGCCAACACCCACAGCGTTTATGCTGCACTGTGTTTACGTTCCCGCGGTGTTTACGGCAGAGATAGCTCTCATGTGGCCGGTTGCACCTTCCTTATTTCCCAGACTTTGCATAACTTTGAGGATGGTGTGTAACTGATAGAGTCCAAGCTCACTGTGTGTCTTATCACCAGGTGTTTCTTTAACAGCTATTTTGCACGTTTGCTGTTTGTTAGTTCTCCAGTACACTTGTGAAGGGGTAACTTAGGCTCAGAATAATTACACCGCGTGCTCATCTGTCCAGGAGACATGTAGAAACGTAGTCTTTTGAAACTTTTGAAACCTTTGTGCATTTAGAGAAAAATTGCTCCCAACTTTACAGCCTTTCATTATGTGGTTCATGACTTGGTTCAAGCATTTCCCTATTCTGTATTCAAGTGTTGTATCATTCTTACTATTGGAAAGTATTTATGTCACAGAGTCTAATTAGAAGGTGGGGTTTTTTCTTTTTTAATCTGGGGCGTTTCTGTTGCATTGGCACCTTGCAGGGAACAGTGGGCTGTGTATGGAGAGGTGAAGGAAGATGAAGAAGGGATCAGGGAAGTCAGATACTTTTGAAATAATGTACCTGGAAATACACGCTCAGTTTTGTAGTGAAGTACTGACACTTTGTTTTCAGCAGCCCTCCTGAGGGGTTGTTGTGTGTCCTTTGTTTGGGGTCTTTTGTATAAACTCGGGATCTGCAAGTTGAAAGTTATGCTCCTCCTTCCACATTAGTACCTCGCATTTATAGACTGAAGCATTGTTTCCTGTTTCTTTCTAAATTTATCTCCCTGGCAACATGTAGGCCACTTGCAATTCTTTTGCTACTAACTTTTTACTTCATTTATAGGCTCAAATAGGGTGTTAAGGGCTGTTATTTTCTCAGTAAGATGTAATGTTGAATCGTGCATTTAAGTTCATGATTTTCAGTGGCTTTAGTATATTTTCACGTTGTTTCTCACAACCTTTAGTAAGGTAGGATGTGAAGGTTGCATGAGTTGGCTGTGCCAACAAAATGGCTTGCTATTGCCAAAGAGGGTAGTTCTGCTCCCTCCTCCTTTCTTGTTCTTGTCTGACCCTATGTTGAGCTGACTTGGCATACTAAACTGACAGAGAAAGGTCTCCTTTTTCAAAAAAAAAAAA
>VZRE01009015.1:244694-320000 GCA_013396775.1 Cephalopterus ornatus | reverse complement strand
AAAAAAAAAAAAGCTTTCTTACCAGTGTTGCAAGCTAAAAAGCGCCTTGAGAAGCCCACCTATTTCAGTGCCTTTGAATGATGATTGCTATTGTAATAGTTGATTATGTTATAAAGATAAATATGACAATCTGAGATAGCTGATGCCATTGCCAGTTTTAAGAATATAATCTACATCCTAAATTTATGGCGAAATAATTATATCTCAGTACCTTGTTAATACAAACATTGTCTATGCATTTAAAAACAAAGGTTAGAGAAGGGCTTCTTAATTTGTGCAGCTCTTATGCTTTTAGAGAATTTTCTTTCTTCAATCTTGAAATAGTCATTTGTAACCAAATTAGGGATTTGATATACTGAATGATTTAGGTTCTTAATCATATTGCACGCAAAATTCATGCTATACACAGAATTCGTGTTTTAAGTTTTCATTGCTAGTGGAATTTCAAGTTGGTTTTGATTAATCTTGAAGTGGGCATTGCATCCTTAGGTGGGAGGCAGTATATTCAGCAAAGAATGCCGACTTTGGCAATGGTTGAAGACATTGTGATTATGAAAAAGAAGAGGGGGGGAGAAATCCAAAAAACCAATCTGAGCAGCCATTCTACTGCGATGACAGCAGCAGTTTGGTACATTGTATCAAAATGAATGGGCTTTGCATAATTGATTTCAACGTACTAGTAGCCTGAGGTCTGAGCTGCTTCAACCCAGAACTTATTAGCCGTGCTACAAAGACGAGAGGAAAGTGTGCAATCTGCTACAGGGGAGGTAGAGAATAGCATTGCTGCTAGAGTAAAAGATTTAAAAGTAGGACAGAGCTACTGAGAGCTGCCCCTTTTGTATATTTATTGGGGTTATTCTGTTCATCTCATTCAAATATAATAAAAAGCCATTTTAAAGTTTTTGTTCAATACCAAATACTGAGAATTAGAATCTTACTACTCAGTAGGTTTTATTACCTAATTCGAATGGCATCCCTGCACAAAGTATAATAGCTGCATTGTGAGATCTTTTGTAACTGGGATGCATTTGAATAATCTCAGCCAAACTATAGATGCAAAAATGAGCAAGATGCTCTTTTGGGATCCACTTTACTTGCTTTTTGTTGCTCTTTCACACTCTTACAAATACTAGTTTTATTTAATAATGTTCTGCACCGGTGTGAATCAACAAGTGTGCTTCCTGGGGCTTCCTAAAGAGAAGAGGATTATGTGCATTACAGAAGCACATATAACTATATTACAGGATGTGAAAAGACTTACAGCTGGATGTAGAATTACTGTGTTGAACAAATGAGAATATGTAATTTTAATGTCCTGTTTCCTTGCAGCATTGTACAAGTATCTTACTGCATGTTGTCTGTTCTGCTTTGTCTCTTCTGGGTAGATGCTTGTGAGTATATGGAGGGCCTGGATTCATGCAACAGGCTCCTGAGAGTAGAGGGATACATATATTAGATAGAGGAAAAAAAATGGATTAACTTTTCTGACTAGAATCTAAGATGGGTAGTTGCAGGTGAAGGACTGGGAAACGAGATTTGAACGAACTAATGTGTTCGATGTCAGCATTCCCAGGCTATTAGACTTCTTCTTTAGAAAACCATGACAAAGTTCTTCATTAGTGTTTGTTACGCTTCATCCAGCAATGTGAAATACTGACAGTGACTCCTTTAAACATGAGTATTCTGCATAGATCAGCATCAAGCACCTCAGTTATGCCCTTGCTCGTATAAGGAGCTAAATGGTATTAAGAAGAATATTGTACATTTATCAGAAGCATAATGTTTATTCTGAGAGGATCCAGAGCTGTGATTGACTGAATGAGGTTCAGTACTCTATAATTAGCAGACTTTATAACCTATTTTTAAAAAGTTTGACTAAGGAAAGTTTGAGTGAAGAGAATTCCATGTTACTGGAAATGTTTTATTCATTTATTTTTTTATTTGCACTACTTTCACAGAATCTTCATAACCTTCACAGAACTGTAGAAGTTGCTGAAATATCCTATACTGTTTGAAGAGAGACTGCCTCAGAAAGATAATGAAGTAAATCTTCGGTAATTTTTTTTGATCTTAGGCTATTTAAGATTGTGACATCCTCCACAACAGAAAGTTATGAACAGGTCCTTGTGACCCATTCTAATGTATGTATTGATCTATAGGGCCCATTTTAAAGCATCTCCTCTGTTCTGGTAAAGACATCAATTTGTTTCTGAGGTTGAATCATGATTTTTGAGATTTATGCAGACATTAGTGAAGGGAAAGGCTATGGGGCAGGTTGTAACAGCTTTAAAAATATTCTGATACCAACAGTATTTGTGTGAATGTCTGAGAGAGCCCATACACAAAAAATTGTGTGGCAGTTCAGCTTTGCCTTGCACAGTAGGTTTGGCTGATGGTTAGGAGAAACCACTGTTAATAATAACAATGATAATATGAAGGTCCTGGAAGACTGATTGGAAGCAGCAGCAGGCCTGCCAACTTTTTTTTTCTTGTTTTCAAAGAAGTCTAAGATAGACATTTTTACATGAAATTAAACACTGGTGGAAATTTTGGGTTACTGTAATGTGCCTTTTCTTTCAAAGAAGCCTTGTTGGTGAAAAACCTCACAGTTCCAGTAACTCTTGATATGGAATTCTTGCTCTGTGATGTCTCAGATGATAGAGGGTAAGCATATAACATACACGGATGATTTCTTAAGTTGTTTTTCCATCTTTTCTCTGAAATTTGTCCTGCAGAAAAGGAGACAGAAAAAATAATCAAGTTCAGTTTTGAAATGCAGATGCCATTTGTGCACTGTTTTGAGCACCATCAAATCATACTGACATCAATTGTGAGTCAGGAATCCTCAGAATGAAATGTCACAGGAACACTGAACAAGAAGGAACTATACCCTTGTTTAATTCCTTTCTGTTTCAAGTGGCTTGCTACATTTGCCCAGATACAGATATCTTTGCCTGCTTCATCTTGGTAAAACAGTCTTCTAAATTACCCTTTTCCAATATTTTGAAGAAACATGGGAGGAAAAATACAGAGAATCTTTCATGGGAATCACAATCTGTGCCTTCTTGAAAAGCTGGCCACTGCATCTGTTTCAAGACCCAATAGGTTGGCCTGTGTCCCCCCCGCTGACATAAAACAATGCCTGAATTATCAAGGGTGAGGTTTACAGTAGATGTAACAGCAAGAAAGTAGAAAAAGCAATTAAAAAACTGAGTGTGTATGTTCTTATTACGAATGAAAATAGCGTAACCTGGTGCTTTCTGTTATAGAGACCTCATTTTAAATTGTAAACAACTTTTCAAATTATAAGCATTTGGGGTGAATTTCTTCAAGCTAAGCACCTGCCTCTGGCTACATTGTGGGAGAGTTTCAAGTAAGTTTGTCCGTTTCTGAGAATGAGTTTAAGGAGTAAAGATGTTTTGCCTATCTTGGAATAAATACATACCTGTTTTGCTTTTGAAGCTCTAGCCTGTTTCAAGCAGAGACTTGAAATTTGTCGGGGCATCCATCAAAGTCTACACAAAACTGTGTTAAGTTCTCTGTTTTTGGTCAAGCCTCTGAAAATCTAAGCTAGCTCACACATCAGGGCAGACTTGTCAGAACCTAATGGCTGAATTCAAGATTCACAGAGGTGTTCAGTCTTCTGACCAGCTGTATATTTGGGGGCAGGGAAGTATGCATTTAGGCAGGAGCTGTGAGCCTGGATACACTTGTGCATATTGCTCTAGGGCAGTGAAGATTCTGCATCCATGTAGGATGCTCTGTCCCTTCGGGTACTTTTGATGCCCACTGAACTGAATATGTTTATTTTTGGGCTTTGGGGTCTGATTTAGTTGCTGTGTGTGTTTAATCTCTTCCCATTGCAGCAGTGCAGTGCCAGCACTGATCTTCTCAGAGCTCTTGCAGTCTGCAGTCTGGCATGACTGTGTGTAGAGTGGGGAAGGTTGGGTGCAGGAAGCCCGAGAGAGGCCTGCGGAACTGGGGAGAGAAGGAGGGAGGGGTAGGAATTAGAAAGGGAGATGGAAGGGTGTAGGCAGAAGAGAAAGTAGGGGATAGTCTTTGCAGGTGGAGGAAGGGGGACCAGTGACTGATGCACAGGAGGGCACTTAACAGGCAGGGGGCAAGCAGAGCTGAGATTGAACCAAGGGTATTAGAGAGCGGGAACAAACAAGATGGATGGAATACCAAAAACAGGGGCAAGAACTGACATGAGTGGGTGTGAATGGAAATAGAGGGGAAGAACAGGAACTGTGGCCTGAGGTACAGTTTTTTTCTCAGCAAGTAAAAATTCCAGAATGAAAGAAGACCAAAGCTTACTTCAATGACAACTCTCATGTGCAGGTTAAATATTTAGTTTAATGATATATTTGTAAATACATGGTTCTGTTAGAATGTAGGATCTTTGGGGCTCTGATTCTGCTTGATCATGATTGCTAAAATATTGTGTATGCTTTTGCACACTCATGTTTTTATTTATGAGAATAAATAATCTATTGTTACCGTTTCCCAGTTGCATTACAATATTACATGTTAGTGGTTTTACTGAATCTCTCACCTGTTCACTATTTTTGGTATTTAGGTGTGAGGCTCTTTGTGTAGACCTGCAACAGTGGGTTCTCAAAGATGTTTTTGTTTCTTCTAAACATGATAGCTGTAATGAAAAAGCTCTTTCTTCCATGATGCTATCTTTGTTTTTTTCCTACTCTACCCTAGTTGCAGAGAGGTTCGATACAAGGAAAATTAGTTTAACAAAGGGATACATATATACCCAGATGAAATCTATTTCTATTCCATGGTCAGCAGCAAACTCATCCACTAGTAATAAAGCGTGCCTCTTCCATGGGGCAAAGCAAAAAAAAACTCAGAGGCAGGCTTGTCTTCCACACCACTGCTAATTAGGTAGCTGCCATGGAGAGTTGTTTGAAGAGAGGAGTTTCTGTGAGTGGGAGAGGGAAAATCATCCTGCTTGCTGAAATACAAAAGTAGACTGGGTACCCCTACCAGTGTCTCCAGGATTTTGTATTTTTTGTTTATCTTACCAGTATTTTCCTCTTATCCACAACTACCTCCCAGTAAATTCACCTTACCTTCAGCTAAGAAAGCAAGAGCGAACAAGTATTCTGCCCCCAGAGTGATCTGATAAGGATTTGTGTAAAAGCTGTGCAACTGGCATTCCCGTCTCCCCTCCCCATCTTTCCTGTGCTCCCTCATGATTTAATGTTATTTCCTTAGGCAGTAAGTGGTCTGGGACCTGGAATACTGAATTTACATCTAAACAGGCAGAAGGTGACAGTGTAAATACAGTTTATAGTGTATCCCCACACAGGCAACTGTCCTCAGTTTTCTAACTAGTTTCTTATCGACTAATTTCAGAAGGGAATGAACCAGCCTACTTTAGGAATACCTGTGGCCTTTCATTGCCTTTGGCATGATACAAATGGAATTCTTTTCCCAGAAAATAAAAATACTTTCAACTGACTTAAATTAATTTTGCCAGGAATATTGGAGGTGATGTTTCCCCTGGATGTTGGATGACTTTGTTCTTCAGGCTTGTTATGAATTAAAGAGAAAGATTCCTCGTCATGGCTTCTGTCAGCATAACAATGACTTTGTTAGATGCCATAGATGGTTTTCAACTAGAAATTGTTGGTCTCTTTGTGTACTTGTATATATTAATGGCATATAAAAATTAATGGGTTTTGTGTTCTTACCTTGAGCCGTCTTGCTTTGAGCCACAGAGCTGGCTTAAGGCATCTGAGATGTGAAGGCAAAGTTGTGATTCCCTCTCTGAGGATGAAGGCCAGGACGGGAAAGCCTTTCCTGCTGTAATGAGAGGAGAAACATTGATGTGAGCAACCCTTCTTTCCCTCTCCAGGTAACTGCTGCCTGCATACTCCATCCCCTTTCTTGCTCAGTAGGGCAGGAGTAGTTGCCAGCATAGCTGTCTTTGCCAGAGGTGAGGTGAAATAGGAACTGGAGTTATATTTGTACTCCCAACAATATGGTAACCTATGTGGAACAGCTTGCTTTTTCCCATGGTAGAAACAGCCATCCAGAGGCAAAACTGCAATTGTTAGGGAAAAAAAGGAATTTGTTGTAAAGCAATAGCAAATAGAATAAGTGGCCTGTAATATTTAGTGCAGTTTTTTGGCTTAGTTTTGCCTGAAGTCTCTAAAGAATCAATCTAATGGAGTTCTTTAAAGTTCTTGAAGCACAGCACCAAGCCTCGCAGAGTTCAAGAAGCATTTGGATGATACTCTCAGGCACAATGGTGTGACTCTTGGGGATGGTCATATGCAGGTCTAAGAGTTGGACTCGATGATCCTTGTGGGTCCCCTCCAGCTCAGCATATTCTGTTAAGTAATAGTTCAAAACAGCAAGTAATTGGTGAGTGACAAGATTTCTTTTTTCCACCCAAGTCTCCCTACTAAATATTTGTTTCTGCCAGTTGTCTGTATGCTTTTTCATTAAGTCGTAGTTGTGAGCTGACTAAAGAAGACATGCTTCATAGTCAGCTATGGAGGGTGGTTTTCTTAGAAGCTGAGAAAATCTCCACATACCTATACCTAAGCTTTGCTTCCAAATCTGTATGCAAGATCCTGATTTTTCCAGGGATCTGAGCAGATGCTGGTCCTTAACAGTTTTGATACCCAGACCAGCTGTATGCATGCCTAAGTAGGACCTTACTAAACTTTCTGGTTAGTGGTATTACTGTTGTTTTCAGAGAATACCTTAGCTGCATATGTTTCTTAGGTGTGCATATGTTGCGTTAAGGAACTGAAAAAGAAAGTGATTTTATAGTTGCCTCTGGATTGTACTCTTTAAGCATGGACGTAGAAGAAGAGCATGCAGTCTTGCTTACTTTGCATTTGGTTTTCCTAATTTAAAAGAAGAAAATCTCTGAAGAAGCTGAATTGAGGTAGGATGAGCAATATTCTGAACTTTGCATATTCAGTTACTAGTCGGTAATTCCTCTGAGAATTTCTTGAATGTATACCTACTTGTGGATCTTTAACTCCAGATGCTAATTGAGATGAGTACTAATTAAACAATGACTAGCCTTCCAAACTGCCCCTCTGGAGAGATTTCAAATCCAAAGCTACACAAAGAAAGTAGCATGGTGTTAATTTCCCTAACAAAAATGTTGCAAAAAGCTACCCTAAATCTCCAGTTATAACTTCTCTATAAAACGTGGTTTATTTGAAAACAAATTTTGAATAGGAGATGATACTGAGAATTACATAGTAGTCTGTTACTGGTGCTACAAAATAATCTGTGTAACTTCTGTAATAGAGGCTTACCTTTCCCAGACAGTGATTTAACATCTTGAAATCAAGTTTATATAATCTAGTTTTCCTATATAATGGATGTGGGTCTGGAAAGAGCGCTGATAAAAGCTATGCATTGATTGAAATGGAAATTCTAAACCACCTTCAGCAAAGTGTAGATATAGGATGTAAAACTGCCCGGTCCCGGTGGAACACAGTAGAATGCAAGCCAGCCATTAAACGCTTTAGTTCATCTGCTTCCTCCACAGATTTTATGACTATTAAAAAGACCATCTTTAGGGCTAAGTGCTAAACAGAGTCTTATTCCAAATGCTATTCAATCCTACATCTTAAATGAGGAGATTATAGGGATGGGGATCACTTATGATGTACTTTTCCTTCCCTTTGTCCCTAGAAATTCTACACAAATCTTTCCTAAAGTAGAAAAATCGTAAAAGCGTCATGTCCTAAAGTAGTAAATTTACAGGTAGTTATGGGTATCATGCTTAAAGAAGTTATTTCTTAAGGACAGATAATACTAAAGGGATCTGTGATAAGCTGCAATTAGCTAGTGATTGACTAAACAAAAATAGCTTCTGCCATGGTAGTTAACTAACTCTAAACAGTCTGTTGCTAAATACTAGTATTTTGGGAGGACTTCTCCTGAGCTGGGCAACCATGTTTCTGTAGCTGGTGGTCTGCATTCACCAGGAACTGCTGCTGTCCAGGATCAGGGATTTCAGAGTGCAGTCATGGGTAAAACTGAGAAGTTTCTGTTGTTGGAAACTATAGCAGTGGCTTAAGAGTGTCTTGATACCCAGTTGGAGCCTATAGAAATCATTGTTGTTTGGTTTTCCTGAGGACATATGGAAAAAGGTGATTCAGGTAGAAGCATGTGTGAATTAATTTCCCTTGCTCAGTAGGGATCCATTGCTTCTGATGACCAGTTTTCTTCCCGTCACACCTGAATAAAAGCAAGTGTTGGAGGGGAACACCTGCATTGTCTCCTCCCCTAACAAGATGAGCAGGCCAGTACAGAGAGCCCATGTTTTTGCCTCATTGACTTCTTTATTTTACCTGGAGGAGAAAAGGGAGTTGCCTTGCCAAGAAAGGTAACTGAGGGAGTGGCATGTTCCCTCCTTTACTTGTTCTGTCTTACAAGGAGCACTGACTGGGAAGGCATGAGCTAAGCTATGAGGAAGGGATTGTTGCTGGAAAGGAAAGTTTCACTGCGGCCCCACCTATTTCCCCCTATTAGCAGCAGTAGCAGCACCCGAAATCTCTGGGGTGGCAGCAGCAATCTTACCATTTCTTAGTGTGCTGAATCAAGAGAAGAAAGTCTCACAGGCAACAATGAACATATCTGATCAGTCAGAAGTATTTCAGACATGTTCACAGCGAGTGCACCTTGTGTTGTGTCTTGTGGGATGTTCCTGTGAGCACTGGGCATTTCTGAGTTTTGCATCTGGCATCCACTTTGTCCCTGAGAGGCAGCAGAAGTTTTGGCCAAGTACAGGCAACCTACAAATCCCATCATACAACAGGAATGTCAGAGATCTCTTAAGAGAACTCTGAAGAATGTAAGTACCTGTCTGATAGTGTCTATAGAATAAGTGGAGCAGTGCAGAATGACAGTGCCATTTGCACAACATGTGGATGGCACCTGTGGAGTTGTCAAAGGACAGAATGCACCTGACTGGGGATACCAAAAGCACTGTCCCAGATTTACCCCTCCAGACGCTCCCACTGGCAAGTAATATAGCTAGGCAACTGTTTTGGCTGCAAGGAAGCCCTCCAGGCTTTTCTACAATCCCTGCCTCCTTCTCTGACTCAGCTGAATAAAAAATTATTTTTGTACCTGTGAGCTAACATTGGCTGCTGCTAAAATTATCATAAAAGTGCTGAGGAGACAGTCTCAACACCAGCGATATGTTTGGAAAGGGATGGATATGCCTTTTGGTCAAAAGCTTTTTGACATTTTAGCTATGTGTGACATTAATAAGGCCCAGCAATAATTTCAGGTTTTTCCTGTATCAGTTTTCTTCTGGACTGACAAGAATGTAAGGATTTTCATGCTGGGGAAAACAATTTGCCTGCAATTCTGTATCAAGCTAGTTTTGACCAGGCCTGTAATTGCCAGTTGGATTTTCCTTATCAATTAACAATTTCTATGTACTGTGAACATTTTTTGACTAATTTGTATGAGAAATTACAGGTGATAAATATTGGTAAGGACTTACTAACTATGCATTGTAGCTATTTCAGGATTTGCATTTTTGGTAATACACAGGCTTACTTTTTGCCAGCATCACGCCGTATTTGGAGAGCCCTATCTAGCAAGGGAGCCAGTGGGTAGTCTGATAGATATTGTGGTAAAAGTAAAGTTGCTAATGCAAAAATTGAAGATGTTTTTGTGTAGTTGCTATGGACCTACTGAGTTGCTACATAGAGAGCTTGAACTTTTGCTGTCTTGCATGTTTTTTGTACCATGTAAAGATGGTAGTCTAACTGCTACCAAATCAGAGTGGAAGCATTTCACACTTGGATTTGTTCAGGTGTGAAGCAGTGCTGGAGGGAGGAGGCTCTGGAGAATATAGCCATCAAATTCAATCATTATCTCTGAAAAGAACAGACGCTGCAGTCTAGAGGCGGGCAGGAGTGTGAACTAATGTGGTGAAAATCATCACAGTATTCTGCTGATACTACTTAAAATCCTTGACTTAGAGCCACACTACTCCTCAGTGCTCCTAAACAGTGTAGCACTGCTCAGACTGTGTGGTGGGGAAATGGTTTCAGGTGTAGGCAAGCATACTCATACACTCAGGTCTCACACCTGCAGGTTTTTGAGTGTAGCCTCCTACAGAGAAAAAATTAGCCTGTTCACTAATTTCAGCACAAAGTACCAAACATTTCATAGCTATTAAAATTTTTGTATAGTGTAACTTTCTGGCTGTGTTCCAGCTTTTACTGGCAAACACTTCCTTCAAAATAGCTGTCTTTTAATTCACGACTTTTGCAGGAACCTGGCGATGCAAAGTTTCAGTTTAAAAGAATATAGGTTGCTGAATTTTACACTTTGTTGCTATGTATTTTGAAAATTTGTTTGACAGCTTGATTTAACTGGAAAGAGTTGGGAGAGTAATCAAGCACAAAAAAAATATTTATCCCGATAGCTAAGTACTCTGTGCCAGAAAGGACTGAATACTCTTACTTGTTTTGTACAAAGTTAGATGCTGGTGCTGTGCTACTGTGTAGGCAACCATTAGGCACCCACAACAGTAGCTTGCACAAACAGCCTTGGGGATTGCAGCCATTTTTATTAAAAAGAGGAGAGTTGCAATGCGTTTCATGGTTTTGTCTGCAAAATCTTGCAGAGATATGCTGGAGAAGTTTGAATGTCTTGTGAGTAGGGTGGCACTTCTGATAGTGATCAGAGCTTATGTATAGTGCTGCTTATGTGGAGAAATCAAGCTCAAGATGTTGCACAGACTGTTTATGATACAACTAACTGCATCTCAATACTGCTTTTCTCACAGAGACCATTGAATCATATGGCAAATTCACATTGGATCATTAGAGCTGTACAAAATCATAGAATCATAGAATAACCTGAGTTGGAAGGAACTGACAAGGATCATCAAACTCCAACTCCTGGCTCTGCATGGGTCAGCCCCAAGAGTCACACCATGTGCCTGAGAGTATCATCCAAATGCTTCTTGAACTCTGGCAGGCTCAGTGCTGTAACCACTTCCCTGGGGAGCCTGTTCCAGTGCCCAAACACACTCTGAGTGAAAAACCTTTTCCTAATACCCAAACCTAAAACTCTTCTGACTCAACTTCAGGCCGTTCCCTTGGGTCCTGTCACTGGTCTCCAGAGTGAATAAATCAGTATCTGCCCCTCTGTTCCCCCTCATGAGGAAGTTGTAGACTGCAATGAGGTCTTTCCTCAGTGTCTTCTTCTCCAGGAATTGATACAGAATATGAGCAAAATAATCATAATAGCAGAATGGGAACACAAGTTCACCTTTCTGTTTCACTGTGGTTTTCAGGATCTTTGTTAAATACAGGCTTACAATTTCAGATGATGCATCTGAAAGTCTTCATTTGGGATGTCTAACTTGAGATAAATTTACAAGGCCTTGATTTTTCAGAAAGGTCATTCCAAATGAAGACTTTCAGATACCAATGCTCCTCTTATCTTTCAAGGCTGGGAGAGATGGGTATGGTCTTCCTTTACTTACAACACTATCACATCAGTCTCTTTGTGCCTTTCCATTGATCAGAGATTTCTCATATATCAGTCCATCCTGGGCAGGTCTCTTGTCTAATGACTCCTTTCTTCGTCCTCTCACAAGACCTCTACCTGCCCAGAAACTTCCTTGCAGGGCATAACTTTCAATCCTTTTGATTCTAGATAAGCAAATTGGGGGAAAAAAATGACCTAAAGTAATGCAGAATTATAGAAGTTAGACAGAAGGTTTTGATTATGATGGTCCATTTTCCTGTTTGGCAGAAACACATTCTTGAAGTGAAGTGTATCTCACAACATGGAGTGGTTTGGGGATTGCTATTTGTACTTACTGTAACTAGACACATGCAAAACTGTAACGCTACAACTGTTCTCTACTTAGCCGAGACTAATGTTATTAAAAGAAATGGTGGATAAATCAGGAAATGAACATCCTGTTGCCGGGTCAACCACATTCCTTATTTGTTAGTATCAGTGTGCATATGAGAAGGATAATATGTAGTGAAGACAGACAAGAGCTGCAAGCTCTTCATGGCACTGTGGGAGAGAAGGGTTGTAGAAAATAATGCCTTTAGCGACAGTGACCTAAACCCTTCATTCTCTTATCGCTCTGTGTGCATGTCAGTGAGAAAGAGGGAGAATTATTAGAAGGATTAAAAGGCAGAATTCTGTTTCTTAATTAACTGTATTTCAGTTTCCTGAGGACACACACAACGTATTTCTGTGTATTTTCTCAGATTTTGATGGTGATGAGAGACAGTGGATCAAAGATATTGCCTCACTTAAACTGCTCTCAATTTCTTTGTGTTTACAGCAGGTGATTTACTGCCTTTCCAGGTTTTGACTTTAATCCTGTAAATGTTTTTTTTTTAGGGTTTCATTACTAACCTTCTTGTGAAATCTATTTGCTATGAAAAAAAACAAAAAAGAGAGAGAAAATAAAAGAAAGATCAGGGGGTTTTTCTATTTGTATCATCAAGCAAAATGTGTTGTTATGATAAAAAAATGTAGTGGTCAGTCTTCCTCTTTCTAGGCTAATTATATTGGAAATATAAAGAGCAGCGGTTCACTTGTGTGAGAAAGTGTGATGTTTTAAATAGGTTTAATGTAAATCAGTTTCACCATTAAACATAGAAAGTGCTTATTTGGGGACTGTTCCCTGTATCCCACTAGGACTGATTTCTCAAAAATTAGATATGATTCTAACTCTGTTTTCTTGTTCTCCATGTGCACAAAGGCTAGGAATTCTGTGGTGGGAAAAATGTGCTCACGTTCTTTTCATCAGGTATTTTTACAACCTATTGAGAGTTGTACGGATGAATTCCAAAGGGATTATCTTTCATTCATTTAGGTATAATGATACAAACCAAGATAACTTTTTTGAGAAGTTAGGCTTCCAAACGAGTGCAATATTTTTCTTCCCCCCCCCTTTTTTTTTTGGTTTGTTTTTTTGTTTTGTTTTGGATTTTTTTAGTTTGGTTTGGTTTGGTTTTTTTCTGCTGGGTATCCAGCAATTCTTGTTTTCATCTGCAGAGGACTACTAGGTGCTCAGCATTTAAGAAAATCAGGGCACTTACCTATATGCAAATCTAAGTTTGACAGGCACCCAGTTTCGAAAGTCGTGCAGTGGCATGGTCAAGAAATTTTAGTTTGGTTTCTTGGGGCTATAAGATGGAACCATTGATATAAAACACTTGTTTTGTAGCTGGCAATAATTTTATGAGAAGTGACTGTTAATTTTATACTCTAGTGTGTTTCCTTTTCCTTCCCTAGTTTCATAAGACATTCTTCATATGACTGTGGGGAAATCAAGCCTAAAGTACTGTTGTATCATGTGTTACAGCTGCTCCCATATAATTTTCTGTTCTATTTGCATAAGTTAGAACAGAACTGAAGTACTCTTCTTTCCAAAGAAGATTTCTGTTTTCATGAGGAGGAAAAGAAAACCAACAACTTGCCTCATATACTTAAAAAGCTGGAGTTTCATTTTTACAAAATCGTGTTACAAAACAAAGAAAAACAATGGTTTGTGCTGAGATTGTTCAAGAGAGAACCTAGGGGAACCCAAGGTATTTTATTATTTCTGAAATGCAAATTGCAGTGAATAAGGGACATTTTTCCGCACATGAAAACTCTGTCTTTTTTTCTTTCACCCAGCTCTGAAGGTAGCAATGCAGTATTTTTCTTCTGGTTAGGATAAGCATGTGACTGACATTAAGCGTTTAAGTTTATCTCTTTCTTTTACCTCATGAAAGTACTGTTTTCCCTCTTTCTGTTCAGCTAAGTCATGTTGAGTATTTTATGCAACCTAGAGGAGTCTCTGTGTTCTTAATCATGTTATCTGCTTTCTCAGCATTTATTCATTTTTCAATTGCCTAAGGAAGTGGAAAGGTTAAGATACAGTAACTGGGCTCTATGATGGCAGAATCTTTCCTTGCAAAACTGGTAGATGAGTTTTCTCCTCAATTTGCCTTTTGTTCTATACACTTCAGCTTTAGGATGATCACGTATTATGTTACTTATGGGTCTTCTATTCTTCCATAGATGCACACAGCATGTTGGTGGAGAATAAAATAATGATGTATGTAGGCAAGATATAGCAGATATGCTAACCCATAAAATATATGACATAATGTTATTAGTTGGAAAATATGAATAAGTTATTCAACACAGAAGGTGTCATGAAATTATCCATATTCTCTTTACTGAGTTTGTTATAGCTGTGTATGTATACCATAGCATGTTACTAATGTATCAAATTCTTTGTTTTGATAACCAGAAGTGTTGTTTGGGCTTTGATTTGCTTCCCTGTGTTCTGTCACAGCCCGTTATAACTTACGAAGTTATAAAGCGTCGGGTAAAGAATGTTCCCGGTAAGACAAATTATGTCTGCAGACTTTATGCTTTTACTAATTATTTTCATATTCTCTATTAGATGGATACTTTTCAGGTTGGTCTTATTCTTATGCAAAATTGTCTTGATAGATGAGTAGCTCAGAGCAACATCTGTAATTTATGGATATAGAAAATGCATGCAGTCTCACTGTCTTTACAGATGTGCTTTAGGGCAAGTGAGATGTGCAGATAATAGAAAAGGGGAGCATTAATAAATCTCAGTCAGGAAGACAATACTTACATCTTTGCTTTAAAATAAATTCAGAGCTGAATTCCAAATTACTTTTTTAAACATCGTTGGTGCTTTTTTTTCTTCGCACTATTGCTATTGTTAAATTGAATGCTAGATGATATGCTCAATATGTAATTTAAAAATACAAGTAATTAGGTTGTGATACTTGTTTTCCAAGACAGAACTAGTAAATCACTCAGATCCCGTAAAAATGTAGGCTAGTGCTTTTGATTAGTTGTTGGAGTCATTTAAGTTTCTATCAGTGTTTGTTTCAGAATTAGAGAATCTGTTATCATATATTGGGAAAATGACTGCTGCAGTATTAATAACATTATCGCAATCTGTAAGGACTGCAGAGAAAATGAACAACATAGAAATTGCTGCTTTGGAACAGAGCAGTGATCCGTACAGCCTTGTATCTTGTCTCTGACAGTAACCAATATGTGATGATTCAGAGGAAGAAATACGTGCAGCCAATTGTGTTATAGTGTACCACAGAGGGAAATTTCTTTCTGGCCCCAGATGGTGCTTGGTTTATGCCTTAAAGCATGAGGATTGATAGCCATTGTAAATTTTACCTTAGCTAGTGTAACCAAATTGGATTGCTCCTTGTTGTCCGTAACCTGCCCTTCACCTTGGCCTTCAAGGGATTACAGTCCTGTCCCTTATTGCTGGATTCATAGCTTTTACCTTTGCTGTTTTAAGCAGATGCAGTAATGCAATGCAAGGACTTGTGCCACTATTTTACATGGTGTCACATGCCATTGTATTTTTCATCAATAACAGGCTGGTTCAATGCTTTTAGTTAAGCTGAAAATGATACTTTCTGGGGGCCAGAGCAGTTACTACACTTGCCCTGTGTCAATTCTCTGCTGTCTCCTATTCTTAACATGGGAGCCTTGATCATGGAAATAATTGAAAAATATGCCTAGAACTGGTGCTCTAAGACTTTTGTGTCATTGCAGTGGCGTGAAAGGATCAAAACTGGGTTTGGAGCATTACCACGCCCTGCAAATCTTGACCCAAGCAGCTTCTGAAGACTGGTCATTCTGTTCTTTCAATTCCTACATTCCTACACTGAAGTACAAAGTGCTTTTAGAGAAATTAATATTGTTCTATTGCAGTGCATATGTGACACTGAGACGAAAACTTATGAAAGTTCCCTGGGTTCACCTGTAACAGAAGCAAGAGACCAAGTTCTTTGTAGTAAGCCTTGGTACATTTAATTTGTTGCGCACCCATCTAATAAAACCCTGTAGCCTGAGAGGAGCTATCTGACAGTCTAGTAAAATAGTTGTTGCAGACAAAAGCTGACCTCATTTTAATCTGGCATTCATAATGCAAAATAGCACAGGCTTTTGAAACTGATGCTGCTGCACTTCAAGGTCTTCCTGTGCACAAGCTATTTTGATGAATAACAGCACTGCATGTCTTACTGGTTTGTGCACTGCCTTTTAGGAAGTTCTTCCCTGTGTCAGGAGTAAGAAGAATCTGCAACAGTACTTATGCAATTACTGTCCTTCTTGTCTTTGCCTCTGTGAGTGCAGATCGGTCTCTGACATCATGGGTAATGTTAAAAAAGCAGTAAGCAGTTATCACAGGAAGCAGATTTTGCTCATCAACTTCCGAACTTGTCATTAGGTGCTGCCTTTCAGCTTTCCAAATGCATGCTCCACTGTCTTTTTGTTCCTTCTTGAGAGATAATTAAACAACTCATGTCTCCTTGCCAAAGGACCAGTCAAAGCCAGGGAATCTGGGTTTCCTGAATGACAGTGGAACTTCATAACAATCTTGGGAGAAAAAAATTCCCTTTCTCACTGAAGGAAAGAGGTCCAGTTTTGTTTTATACTCCTTCAGTATTACTGATGATGCATTTTCTGGAGGGATCATCTAGGTTTTGAATCAGCATGAAGAAATAGCCCTTTTGTTGGTTGGTAAGTGGCAATGTGTCACGAGTCTCTGCACCTCAGCTGATCGAATCCAGCAGAAATTGTCCTTGAGTTGTCACTCTGTATGAGCTGGCACATTGCCTTAATACCTCCTTAATTCTACCAGCACTGCGGTAGTTGAGTACTTGAAATTGTGACATTTCATCTGTTAGTGAGGAAGTCTTTGTCTTGTGAAAGAAGGGACTTGTGGTGGTGGTGTGCTGCTGCCTAAGCTTTGGAAGAAAATTCTGTCGTCCTGGACTTCCACAGATGGTGTCGGTCCTCATGGGCTTGCGTGGTCATGTCCCCTCACTCCATCTTTCTGTTCTCAGCTGAGAAACAGGACTGTAGCCAGAGAGGCTGCTTCAAGTGAAATTCCTTCTGAAGCAACCTTTAGGTTTTCTTCTCTAATACTCCTTCTTTCTCCCAGCCCGTATTGGTTCCACAGTGGGGCATCTCGCTTGGAGCCATCTGGCTGTGCAGCTGCAAATCTGGATGCAGCAATCTCTGCAATCAACAACTGCAGAGGCATAGTGTTCATTTGCAGCCATGCTATCTGACAATGGGAAATTAGTGGGTTTTTCAGAAGATAAATGAAGTTTTTTTATACCAACAGATGAAATGGAAAATTCTGTCAGCTTAATCTAAAATCACAGATTTCCTTACATTTCTTGGGTCTTCCGTATAGGTCCCCAAAACACTTTTTGATAATGCATAGGTATGATTCCAAGGCACTGCATTCAGCGGACTGTGTACCTTGGGGTAAAAAAAAAATCGGTTTGGTTTGGTTTGAAGACAAGATGCAGAGGCAAGATTTAAAGTCAAGAAATGAGAAAAAAACAGCTCAGTGGTTATTGATATGGTTAGACTAATATTAGAAACAAACAAGAAAAACAATTTCAAGTCTTCAATATCCAAATTGTTCACAAATTCCAACATTTCCATAAAGCTCTTGCTTTTCTTCTTGCTCTGTGATACACTTTACCTTAGTCTTAACTGCCTCATATTCCTCATCCTTTTAATTACCTTTTCTTATGTAAGTTTCAAAATTCAGAGATCCTGGGTTTTAAGAAGAAAGCATATATCTATACTGAATAATGTGGATAAGGATGAGAAGGTTAATGTGAATCCAGGACCTTCTGCAAAATCTTGTAGTTCAAGTTTGTAGTAAGCCCTGGTACATTTTGGCCGAGTTTTTGTAACGTGGATGAATGACAAAAAAGGTGTGTAGGGTTTTTGAACTCTCAGACCACATCATGGACTGGGAGCATGTCCTGCAGTGTCAGTTTTACAGCTGGAATAAAACGTGCCTGCCCCTGCCTACCACCTGGCTGTGCCATGTTTCTTTTACTTTGGAGGAGCTGGGGAGAAGCTGCTGTGTCCAGAACCACCCAGGACTGTGGGAGCTTTCAGCAGTGTTTTCAAGGGAATAGGAAAAACCTTTAAAACTGAGCTCCCTTTGGTAAATCCTTGCCTGCTTCAGGCAAATGAAGATCAATATAAATCTTCCTTGCTGGTGCCATGCAGTATTTTAGACCCTGTTGACCTCAGCATCCAATGATGTTGCTTTGACTCAATAGGCCCTCTTTGTCACGGAGGCAAATTCCTGTCTCTGGTGTTAGGAAGTCTCCGAGTTCCTGTTGACATTAGGGTTCAGCTCTGCCACGGCACTGAGATGCTGCAGGTCAGCTGTGTGATTGCATCTTTCAGCTGTCCAAAGCAGCGGCCTCTTGGCCCACTGTTCAGTAGTGCTGCAGGAATCCCAGGGCAACAGCAGCTCCTGCTACATTTCAGAAAGCTGCCTGAGCAATATCTCACATAGCTCTGCTAGCTTCAGAGTAAAATGGTGGGGTGGCATAACTGCACTGTTCATGCAGGGCTCAGAAAGGGGGCCTGATGCAGGGATGCTGAATCAGTTAATATATGTTCATGGAATGTTTTTTTCAGAATGAGGTAGGGAAATTTTCTGCTAGGTAGGGGAAGAGAGCTGCTGTTTTGCATCATGTCCCACCCAGAGCTGTGAGAAAGAAAAGAATGTTCTTTCTCTCACTGATGCATATTAACCTCCCTTTGCAGAGATGGGACTCATGCAGTGGCAATGTCTGGATGCTGCAGATTACCCAAGAGAGCGTGTATTGTGGAGGCATCAAGTTTCAGCGGTGTTGGATTTTGTTTGGGAATTTTTTTTATGCAGCATAACAGCCATGTTAAATCGATTTGCGTGAGCCATGGAAGCTGTTCAATGGGAAGAAGGCTAATTGACCCTTCAGTCTCCTCCTGTCCCTGTGTGTGTCCAGGGAATCTCAGACCTCCTGATAATCCTAGAAACACATTCACACAGTGAGATATGATTCGTGTTTGATGCACAAAATGGTGTTCAATGTAATCTTCCCTATATGTGTACTCAAGAGGCCAAACCTCATTTTGGTTTGGCTTGTCCCTGAGTGCTATTGAATGGACTTATTGTGCAAAATAAACCTGAGTGTCAATCTCTTTTTTTTTACCCCAGAAATTAATAGTACTTTCTTGAGACAGTCTCCCTCAACTGTCAAAGCCATAATTCTGCTGAGCGGGTCGGCCTGGAGCGGGTTTGGGGACCGAGCTGCTGTGCGTAGGTGTGATGGTGATGTCAGGCCCAGGCAGGCTGAACTAAACACACAGTGGAATTTGCTGTCAATGTTACATGGCCTTTCAGGAAAAGGACTGACTTATTTTCTTTTCCTTCAATTTTCCTTCACCTTTTTTTAATCCTGTGTGCCAAATCTACACCTGTGTGAGTAGTTACCACCTGCCAGAAAGTCTCCTTCAGGAGAAACAAAACAAACCCACCCATCCCCAGCACAGTCATTGTGTGCTCTTAGAGTCAGCCTAGATTTGATGCCAGTTGATAGTAAGAGGTGCTGTATGACTCCTAAGTATTTCTTGTTAATGCTGAGGAGAGGAGGGACAGACATGTTAGTGCTATATTTAGTAGTGAAATACAGACAGCACGAAGCTACTTTCCTTAGCAAAGTTAACTCATAAAAATATTTAATGCTAATCACCAGATATATGTTAAGAATGTGATAATTTAGGAATTTGTTTGCTGTGAAGTTTATAAACCTAGACATCCTAGCTAGATAGCATTATGTGTGCCATGTTCAGTCAACTGTACTGATAGGGGAAGGTCTGTTACATCTGTTCTCATTAGGGCCTTGGATTTTTTTAGGAATATGCACACTTCGGAAAAAAAACCCACTTCAGATATTATACACAGAAGTAATTTGCTTCATTATCATGGAATGCTTGTCTAGACCTAGAGAAGGTCTGCATGTCTTTTGATTCGCTAGTCTATCTTTATTTATCAGTGTCATTCCCTAAGACATGCTGTCAGTATTCCTGTGAAAATGTCCTCTCACAGTGAAAGTATTAGAACACACTAATCTCCTCTAAATTGCTCTTTACTGCTTTTTATTCCTGAAATGTGATAAAGTAAATAAAATTTCAGGCTTTTCTTACTTCTCTGGTATTCCACGGATATTGTTATTATTTACTTTATTTATAAAGTAAATGCAGGCCAGCACATTCACACACATACAATTGGAAGTGTCAGCTTGAGTCCCCTGCTGTTGCAGGCTATGATATATCAAGCACCACAGTTAATGTAGGACTCTGTTTCCTAATGGATAAGACACCTTGAACACATTCTCCTTTTGCTCCCTGTCGCTGCAGCACTGGCAGACATCATTAGTGCATAAAATGCATTTTAATCTGAGGCCTCTTTGGTGGTATGGAGTGGCAGGGAGTACTGTGCATTGTATCCAGCAGCTTGTGTTGGGTTTCTTATCTTCAGAGTCTCTGATTGGCTCTTCTGCAAGCAAATTGTCCTAATACCTGAGAAACTACTGCTAATTTTCAACCTAATGGCCAGTTTATACCTTTTTTATTCTTTTGTCAGCTTTTTTTTTTTCCCTGCAGATAACATCCCAGTTGTCTATCAATCTAAACATCTCATCTTCTCTGTCCTTCTCTTGTAAGATGTGCAGTTCTGAATGGTTGTGCCAGCACTCCTCTGCCCTGTTCTGGTTTGTGAATCTGTGTCTTGAATTTTGAAGACATTATCACGTGCAGGTTTTGAAAGAAAGCCCTTATGCAATGGCATTAATACTTTTCTATCTACAGAAAATGCCTTGATTGATGCTTCCTCACATTACATTTGTCTCTTTCATAGCTGAATCTTACAGACCATTCATTCTCCACCTTCATAATTTCTTATTGATGAGCTCTCAGCTTCTTTCAGTAGTTTTTGCAGTTAGCTCCCAAGTGCAGAATCACAATTTTTTTTTTTTTTTTTTTTGTTCAAGTGGGACTCATTTCATATTTCTGTTGTTCTTGTCACCAAATAAATCCAGGCAGGTCTTGCAATCCTCCTCTTATGCTGGCAACGACACCCCACATCGCTGACTCTCATTAGCTCAGTTGTTCATGCCAAGGTTATTAAAGAAAATACTAAACTAGATTTATCCTTGAAAAACTCCAGTAGCCAAGCTCCCTGCTGTCTGAAGGTCTTCTCCTTATTACTTCTTGTTGCTGTTTTTCCTTTGCCTACCTGTCTATTCACTAGCTTTCTACAGTGATGAATGGTTTCCAGTGGAAATGCTCTGCTGAAATCCATCTGTATAAGACTGACTGAATTTCTTTTGTCTTTATCTAAGACATGGAGTAAGGTCAACCTGGAATACTCTTTCAATTTTAGCCCATATTGCCTTTAGGTCCATGTCACTCATTAACCTTCCTTTCAAAATTTGTTCTGAATTCTCCTGTAGTACTGAGATTAAACTTACAGGACTGTATCTATTCATATTATTTTCCTATTCTTAATGCAGGCATTATATATACTGTTCTCTAGTCGACTGATATCACTTCTAACTGGATAGACTACTATAAAAACACTTGCCACAGGACCATAGCAGACAATTATTTCTATGAGGTATCATTATTATGGAGCTGTGAAAATGCAAGGTATAGTTCTGTTTAGCTTTATTTTCTGAAAGGAGCTTCTGCTCGTGGTGAGATGAGAGAGCTCAGTTGTGTGCAATATGGGTGAGTTTTGTTACTTAGCCTTTAGTCTTTTTAATGTATGCATTGGTTTTCATTTTGGTAACTGTTTACAAAAACAGATCTTCTTGGAATAAGAGTGGAAACGACATGAATAATACAGCGGTTTCCATTAAAAAAGGAAAAAAAGTCAACCGTTGTCATTTTATATGAGAAAGGAAAATGACTTTGATATCTCACTTCTCACCAGCTGAGTTGGTAATAGCAACTGAGAGGCATTGAAATAATGTTCTTAAAGGGCTGATCTCACTTTGATAGGGCTGTCTTTTCCTTGCATTTTAACAGTTTCTGAGCAGTCAACAGCTATCTTGAATGTGTCCTGACATGGCAGTACATATTATAATCATGTTATAGTCTTTTATTAGCATAGGGAGTATGATGATAAATTATGCCAGCTATGTATTCATTCATAAATTGTGGTCAGCAGATTGTAGTCCCCAGATCAACCTAATTTAATGACTTTCATGGGAAATAATTTTTTTTTTTTTTAATCTCTCTAACTTCTGTGCTTGATGATGAACTTAATCTTAGAAAGGCAGAATGTTGTTTTCTGAATCGAGATTAGGACAGTATTTGGACAGAACCTGTTTTCTTCTTAAGAAAAAAGCTGTGAACTATCTAATAGACCCAAGTGATGGTTGGGAGCACTGCATTTCATTAATTTTTTTCAGAGTGCTGGTACATTGGTGTTCCATGGTATTGGGTGGGGAATTGCAGTTCAAAAACTAGAGCAGAGCAGAGAACGTGCTGCGCTGAGTCACTGATAGTCCGTCCGTGAAGGCATCTAGATATATGCTGACACGGTGGAAGTTACTGCCAGATGGTCCAACTATGGACGGGAGAACATTCTTTGGTTTCACTCCATCTTGCATTTTAGTTTTCAGTTTTCTGCGTATGGATTTCATGGATGATAAGAGTCTGTTTAAGAGGCAGTCAGACTTACTTCAGCTGAACTGTGCACACGAATTATAGTGAGGAAAATTTGGCCCATTTTGGCTCGTCTTATTGTGCCTTATATAAACGTCCTTAAGGCAGAGAATTTCCACATCTAAAAAAAATGTCTGGATCAGCATTTGCACATTTTTCCTTTTTCAGAGCTTTGAAAAAGCGTAGGAAAAAACCCAACCCACAATAAAATCCTAAGTATGATTATCATCGGAATTGCACTGTGTGATCAACTCTGTGATAATAAACATTTCTAAGAGAAACTTATAGGCTTTGTGTAAAAAAGGGGAATAAAAATATGATTTATAATAACTTCTCAGCCCCCAGTTCTGCGTTGATGGCAAATAACAAATAGTAGAAAAAAGTTTCTTGGCTTTGTTGCTACCTAATAATGCAGCACTCATGCACATATTTAGTACATTTTTACATGGAAGAGGCAGTTTGATAAATGTGTAGTCCAGTATTGCAATCACAGGCAAAATGGACAACTGTAGTATCATTTCCCTATCAGTAATTCCGGGTTTACATTTGCATCAGGCACTAACGTAAATGTCTTTACATTTTCCCTTTGCTTAGATATAAGATGATTTGGGTAATGGATTCTTTATTGCACTATGCCTTGTGGCTGTGCAATTCATTTAATCCAGTGCCTTACCTACTGTTTTCTTTGATAGGTAAGAAGATAGTCTAGTGTGGAAAGCTGTAATTTAATAAAATTTTTAAAACCTTGAAAAGGTGTTTTGCCTTCCAGGGATCTCCATCTGAGTTTAAATATTTGTATGGCTTTGCAGCTAAGTGTTGACATGGACATGTAGCTTCTCATCTGTTGGGGTATTGCACCTGAGGAAGAAAAGAATAAAAAACTATGTACAACATTTTTAAAATTATTTTTTAAAGATTTCTAATACTCTTAAGGCGACCCCCAAATATTAATGCTTTTATTCCCCCTCATAGGTGACAAGCAATTATGTGTTTCTTGGCTGGATCCCATGCTTCATTTATGGATGCTCACAAGTTATCTAGTATTAAGTAAAATGCCTGTAGACCCTGTAGCCTTTGTGTACTTTAATGTACAAGGAAGTGTAAGCACTGAGCATCCCAAAAATGTCCTGTACTGTTGCACTCTTGGCAAGTACCTAACAGTCCAGATAAGCTTCATAATGTGATGTTGGACTTCCCTTGCTTGTTGTGGGAGCAAAGAGCTGTCAATAGGCTATAATTCCTTTTGGTGCTATAATATGTTGTTACAGAAATCTGGTAAGTATGACTGAGCTTTGTTGAATGTAGAGATGAACTTACCCTCCTATATTAATCTTTCTCTGCAGGTGTTTTTTCATGTTAGTTATAGGAGGGACAGATTTTCTAAATGAGCTAAGTGACATAAGATCACAGAATCAATTTTCAAGTATCCATTTGTATTTAAAAAAAAAAAAAAAAAAAGCCAACAAAAAACCTCTGCCAAAACAAAACCAAATTCCAGGTGCACTTTCATAAAACTCAGGAGGGTTGGTTTCCTATCTGCTTAACCCTTTAAAGACAGTATGGTAAGTTGTCATTTTCCCCAAATCCTGGGTTCTTTGGTTTTGCATCTGCTGATTGGCAGCTGAAACTTTTGCGTTTCTGACTTGTGACATGTCATGAGCCTGAGTTCCTGGAGCTGCAACGCTTGCAGCTTCTTGGTGCTGCAGTTCCCACACTTCTCAGCTATAGAGTAGTCTAGCAGCACTGATTTACTTGAAAGGAAATCCTGAAAATCCTGTTTGGTAGGAAACACAGATAATTTAAATTTTTATTCCTTTAGGCAGCAAATGTACCCTAGGTATGTTCTAAAGGGGTTGGTATTGTTTGTGGAGTAGAAACATGAGAATTCCTGCCCAGCTGTGCTCTGAAGTCCCTTAGATGACTTTTGGAAATCCCACGCTGAGTCTTTAGCTGCATTCAGAAAGGATCACAAGTAGGGACTAGTTATTGCCAAGTTTTCTGTGGCAAGGAGCAAAATAATGTATTGATGAGTTAAATTTGAACTTTTGCTTCATTCTACCATTTGTGATCGTTATTATTGCCTACACTGGAATAATTCTCAGTTTGGCCTATTCTACAGATATTATGTTCCATCTGTTGGAGAGATGCAGATGTAACCAGGCAGACAAATACTATCTCAACTCAATCCATGTATTACTGCCTCAAGGGAAAATTTGCTATCTATCAGTATAAGAAAATGTATTAGGAAAAGTGATTTCTATGTCTGCTAATCTTGGGTGATTTCATGTCTGCTTCTCATAATACCTCCATTCAGTGCTTTGGAAGAAACAACAGAGTGGCAGGTGGTGTACTGCAGAGAAGGCCCTCGTGCCTGCTGATGCATTAGCTGTATCAAATAAACCTCCACTGATTTTACTACTACTGTGGTGAAAATGATAGAAACTGCCTAAGGCCCTCTCTGTTCCTTTGGAGTAATGATAACATTGGTGGGACCTTGCAACAGCAGAGTAATAGGGGGAAAATGATAGCCAGATAAGGTAGTAGCTGCTGCTTACTAAGTAAAATAGGGAGAGACACCAAGTGCCTTGTGTTCTGTGCTTCCA
This sequence comes from Cephalopterus ornatus, assembly GCA_013396775.1. Lineage (NCBI taxonomy): Eukaryota > Metazoa > Chordata > Aves > Passeriformes > Cotingidae > Cephalopterus > Cephalopterus ornatus. The sequence continues at coordinate 294,801 of VZRE01009015.1, read as the reverse complement.
GTTTGGTAACTGCAGTAGTTCAAGTCTTGTGGCCATGTGAATAAAATGTTAGCATCAATTAGAAGGGTGTTTTAGCTCACACACTTTCAATATTCAGTGTAAAAGCTGAAGGGGACAAGTTCCACATCCCTTCACTTCTACATGCCCTTCCTTCTTTCACTGTCCTTGCTAACAATTTCTCTAATTCCCCTTCCCTCCCTCTTTGAGCAACATGTCACACCTCTGTTGTTTCTTCTATGCCTTTCTGCTAAGTATATTGTACTGTCTTCCTACAGCTGTTAGTAATGCACCTTAAATCTTCTTTAAAATGTTACTCTCCCTGTTGGAAAACAAGCTATTGACTGTGGATACAGTGCAGCTTTGTTTGAAGTGGTAATTAAATAAGAAACAGTATATTGAAAGGGAGAGTTGCCAAATGCCTAAGAAGGGAGTGGAAATCTTAATATTTTCATGGTCTTCTGCCACCATTTACTTAGGAAAGTAGAAGGCATGGGAAATCTACCATTGGGAAAGAAGTTCTAAACAAAGTGTTGATTTACAGCAAAGCTTCTCTTTGCAGGCCACTACAAAAAGTAAAAATCTCAAAAGCCACTCTGACTTCAGTTTCCAATGAAGCTCATATTCGATTATTTCTGGTTTCCAGTTTCTTTGACAGCTCATCATCAGTCCCACCTCCACTTCACACAATTTTAAAATCCTGTTCAATAAGCAGAACAAGTATAAACATGGTTCTGTACTCCAGTTATCCTGGCCCAGGAATGGGGGTGGGGGAGGAAGAAGAGGAGTGGATTAAAAAACATGGAAAGGCAAAACAGCCTGTTCAGAGGGGTGTCTTAACAGGACAGATCACTTTTTCTGTTCTGGCTAGCCCTAGGTCCTTCTCATTTTTCTCTTCCCAGTCTACATTCCCCTCCCTCCACAAGCACTGCTGCCCCTGCTCCCTCCTGTTTCTCCCTTGCCTACGCGCTCAGAGTATCATTGGCTCCATGCCTTACTCAGCCAGGAGAGTGTCATGAATACTGCATACTGTTCAAGTGTGCATGTCTGATGTGCAACGTTCTAAAATAAATGCTTCTCTAGATAGAAACTGTGGGGGGAATATCACAAACCAGAGTCAAGAAAATTGCTGTGTTTTCTAAAGAGAGAAAACACATTGAAAATAGTCATTTGTAAATGACACATGCCTAGTGAGTGAATCATATGCAGTGTTCTAAAGATCAGGGTTTATAATAAAAATCATGAAAAAATAGGCACCTCAAGTTTATGTGTTTAACCCCCATCTTTGGGGCAGTTCAGCTGTACCTCAAACATTGCTACTAATGCTTCTCTAACCTTTTCAGAGAGATTTCTGTTATAAAATTAAGCAATATCCCTAAGCAGCTGATGTTTTCTTATACCCTTGAACAGAGAGGATATTTTACTTCTTCCTCTGCAGCAGCACTTCATGTACATTTTATATACATTAGCAGACTTCTCAGTATCTCTCTTCCTCAGATGGAGCATCTCTCATTCTTTCAGTGTTCACTCAAAGAGCCTTCCATCCAGACGTTGCTCATTGTTTTCTCACCTTTAAATTCTAAGTGGATTTTTTTTTATATGTAGAATCCTAAACAGAACAAACTACTTCAGAGTAGGTTTCTTAGCTCTTAGTGCTGTAATGGTTAGGAGGTTTATTTTCTTTTCCTAATAATGTGACAGTGTTGATTGATGTTTGATTTCTGAGCCGTTTTAACCCCCCACGTTGTCCTCTGTCTCCTACCTGGTCATTTGGTATTTGTGCAGTTGATTGTTTTGACCTTCAGCTCACTGACAAGATCTGAAGTACAACACTTAGTGTTTGTCTTTACTGAGGCACATCCTATTTATTTCAGACCACTTTTCCATTTTCTTGGGTTTGTTTGGAATTCTAATCCTGTTCTTCAGCAGTTTTTGCCCTTTGCAACTTTCCGTGGTCTGCAAGTGCAGCATGTTACGTCATCCAAGGCATTGATGAAATGACTGTTCACTTGGAGTGTCAGTAAGACATTGAACTCCTAATAGCTATCCTTCAAATACAGTTTTTCAACTAGGAATGTGCATGCTTTATGTTACTTATATTCCTTTTGGTTCACTGTGAAAGTGTTGCATGAGGTCGGTCAGGGCATCATTTATAGGTTTTCTTGTAATGTCACAGGAGTTTGGATTGTTGTCACTTATGGTGACTGCTACTGATCACCTTGCTTCTCCATGGCAGTAGAACAAGAAGTCTTTGTTGTTCTCTAACCTTGCCAGCAATTGCAGTTAGGTGCACTGAAATCTGATTCTCTCTCTTCTTCTTTTCCCACTCTACCTGCCTTTTTCCAGTCTTTAAGTATCTCTTTGCCTTCACAAGTCTCTGAAGACTTTTCTTGGAGACTTTTCTCACCTACAATGTTGTTGTCATTGCTTATATCAGGTTGACACCTTTTACTTATGTTTTCTTGTAATTATTTGTTTATAGGTGTCAGATATTGCACAAGAAAATGTCAGCTTTTCAATTAATATATTCTTTTTAATTACTATTACTGCCCCCTTACATTTAGCAAAGCTGTTCTTTGATAGCTTTTTGAGATGAAGGCTGCTGTTCTTTTCAGCTGTTTGTGATGTGCCTTTTCTATTTTGTTCTGGAGACTTGGGACCAGGCTCTGACCTAACCTCAATGCCTCAGTATCTTTGGCTGTCAGGAGATGTGATCTTCACTCAAAATAAGCCAAGAGCATTTAAACTATCTTAAGGTAAATCATCCTAACTGTGCCCCAGGCCACATTTAGGGGGTGAAGCCATCTTTGCTTTTTGCCCTTTAAGGCAAGCTCAGCAGATATCTGGCTCATCTGGGAGATGAGCTCACTGAGTTTACATGAAATACTTCATTCACTTAACTTTTCTCCCCTTTGAATGTAGTACTTCTTTAAAGTGCCTTTACAAAGTTACCTTTCTTCCCTTTTACCACAGATTACAGGATGAAAATCTTGCCTGACTGAAATCAGTATAAGCTTCAGTTAGGTCAGAAATTTCACCCTAGAATTTAAAATATGGTTATATTGTGCAAACCTTAAGTAATGTGCTCATTTTGCTAGGCTCACTTGTTCTCTCTAATGACTCTTCAGTCAAAACTAAGTGGAGAATAAGGAAAGCAGTGGATATTATCTTGATTTTTGTCCAGATAAAACCAACGTTAGAAGAATTTTTATGTTTTCAGAACAATGCCAAGTTCTGTGCAACCTATTTCATTACATGTTAAATAAATCTGCATAAAGAATGGATGTGTGTCTCAGTGAACAATCTCAGGAAATCCAAGTTGAATTGATGACCGTGACATTGGCATTACCTTCTCGTGTTTTTGCTTTTCCATTGCTAAAATGAGGATAATGATACTGGTATTTCTTTAAAGCATTTGGAGATCTTTGGCTGAGAACTTCTGGCTATATTCTGTAAATGACACTTCTTTACTTTCCAAAAACCTTTTCAGGCTTCCATTAAAATAAATAAATGTGTTCAGCTTTTTGTACTGGCACTTGGAGACTTTGATGTTGCTAGACCTGTGTGATTCTTCCAAAAATGAGTCATGAGAGATGGGCTCTTTATTTTGCAGCCCTTGGTCTTCCAGCTGAGCAACAGAAGATTAGTATTTTTGCTTTGCAGCAGAAACATTCACCAGTGTTGATGCTTGCAGGGGATGAGTACGGCAGTTGTCTTGCACTTAGCAAAGGAAACTTTTATAGGACTCTCCTAATAGAGTGGTTGTTTTGGAGTCCCAATAGACAGCTGAGTGTCTTTTAGAATATATTTAAATTAATGAAGAGATTAAAGGATACTGGTGCTCAAAATAACACAGAGCTGTTTTTAATGACATAGAATAGTGGTTGAGAACGGAACAGCTCTGACTACATCATTACTTAAGAAACAAGGAGAAAAGAAATCAAGCTTGCTAGAAAATCAAAAATCTTTCATTTGTAGGAGAAGAAGATAAAGTAACTGAGAAATCTTATTACATTGTGGCAGTTCCTGAAATATCAGAGTGAAGATTTTGTAATTATAAGGAGGGGGGGTTTCTGTAGGGTGTTTCTTGCTTTTTGGGCTTTTTTAACAACTGAAGATTTTAAATGAGAAAAGTAGATGTTACATAATGTTTAGCACTGAAACATCCCAAGGTTTCTGTGCGATTCCCTTGGCATGGAGTCAAGCAGGGATAAAGTACTTATGTTCCTATGTTTCTTAAAACAACTTTTTCAACACGCTGAATGGTTCTGGCATCTCAGGGGAACAGTCTAGGCCAGACTGACAGTGCAGTTGCATCGTAGGCTGCTATCCCGATGGAAATGGGAAAAAGCAGACAACTTCCATTAGAGACCACTGCTGAGATTACAGCAGCGTGTCGGAAGTGCTGTTTGCGTTCCAAAGAGTAATTGCACATCACTAGAACATGTCCCACTTTGCTGCATGGTAGAAATAGTCGATACTGGCTTGACAGGGAAAGGAAAGAGAATTGCATACTGCCAGTGGGAAAAGCATATTCTCTATGAGACACTTCCTTGTGGAGGACTTTAAGAGCATGTGCACTTCTTTTCTCAATTATTTACAGCCTTGTATGTTTTCCAAGTTTTGAATCTGAATTGCTCTTCTGTTTTTTTTTTCTTTAATGCACTTTCAAAGCCAAGATTTTCCAAACTTTAGCTGCTTGCTTGGGGATTCCACTGCCTATCAAATTTTACTGTGAAGCAACTTTATCCCAATGATCTGATTTTTCTTAATTTCTTGCTGTTATGCTTAGATATTTCTCTTCACAATTTTCTAGCTTCACATCTTCAAATATTTATAGAGTTTATGTAAAGTGTTCTTATGTCCTCTTCATTTTAGATACGTTAGGATCTTTGGATGTCTGCCCTGTGAATCCTTATTTTCCCACATTAAGGTGATAGTCACTGAATGCATGATCCTTTCCTTTGCACATCTTCTGCTTATGCCTCTGCCTGTGCAGCCTCATCTTTCGTTTGGTAATCCGTTGCCAAAGAAGTTGGCAAATTTTTCTGTCACAAATACCTTTCTCAGGTCATTGGTGAAAATTTTCTGCCCTATTCTGGTGCCAAAACGCAAGTTCTCTAATTTAAACTCTTGAAACACATTAGCACAGAGAAATGATTGATACGTTTGTTGGGTAGTGGAAAGCTTTTAATATTCAAAGGTGATTGCAAAAAACGGGAAGGTGGGAAGAGAAGATATCTGGGTAATATCTGCACTCGAGGAAAACCTACGGTAGCCTGTGACTGCTGTAATGAGCCTCGGGGCCACTGGCAGTTGGCATCTTTCAGCTTCTCTGCCTTGTGCTGGAAGGCTGGACCACCATGAAACAGCTACGAGGCGGGTAGTAGAGTGAAGGTCTAATTTAAAACTGCAACTGTGTTTTCCTCTCTGTCTTTGCCAAATATTATGTGGTGAGAGCTAATGATCGGCATTGCTGCCTCCCTGAGTGCTCCTTCTTAGGAGGGCACAGACCTCAGCTCTAAGGCATGCACCTCACACGCCCTTTCTAACTGTACAAGCACTGCTACTCTTACTGCAGCTTGTGTTCACTTTGCTGGTTTTGCACAAGGGTGAATGGTCCTGAACAATATGAGACAATAGAGAAATATGTCCTTTTTCTTAATATGTATCTGATACATTTGCTTATGGTTTACAAGTTGTACCTTCTTTATATATGTAGCTGAGATGGCTGCCTTCCTAAATCTTGGTGCAGGATTTGCTTTACTGTAGGGCATTCAGGTTATTTTACCAGTCCGTATTTCCTTAGCCTATTCCTCAAAGCATCTTCCAATAAGAGCAGTAGTGAGGTAAAATATAGAGGGGACTTCCCAGAAAGATCGAGAGAGACTTTTTACCAAGGCCTGTAATGACAAGACAAGGGGCAATGGTTTTAAACTTAAAGAGAATAGAATTAGATTAGGCATCAGGAAGAAATTTTTTATGATGAGAGTGGTGAGACGTGGAGACAGCTGTCTGGCAAAGTTGTGGATGTCCTTTCATTAGAATTGTTCAAAGTCGGGTTGAGCTACCTGATCTAGTGAAAGATGTTCCTGCCTCTCACAGGAGGGTTGGGCTAGATGGTATTTAAAGGTCCCCTCCAACTCTAACCATTCTATGATTCAGTCCTGAAAAAAATTTTACCTATTTGATGGGTATTTGAATGTTAAAAGTGATGTCTGTTCTTTGTTCAACACTGTGATGTTTAATGTCCTGCTCAAGTTATCTGAATTCAGTTCTTTTTTTCTCAGTCCACCAAGACCTGTGATAAAACTCTTTTCGTTCTAGGTGCTGACAGTTAATTCAGCTATATAGGTTCTCACTATAGGTCCTCTTTTGTCAGCCTAGGAGGACACTTATGGGAAGTGTTTATTGCATCTTGGGTTTCTGTTGTATGCTTCTGATTCAAGTGAATGCTTTGTGCTGTGTTTACTTAGCTAAATGAAGCAAGATTTCAACTTCAAACCATTGGACAGAGTGTGTTCTGCAAGCCAAACTTCTTTTTACCTTGCTGCATTACTCTCCTTGATGGCATATTGATTTACCTTACTCAGCCAAGTTGGGCCAGGCCCAGCTTTCTGCCCAGTTATGTGTCTCAACATCTTGCACTGTATCTTAAGCAGAGTTCAGACTTGTTCCTCCATGCTGGGCTAAAGCTCTGTAACTGCAGATTCTTCCTATGCATTTCTTTTGGGCTCATAATGAGCAAACACAGTGCAGGTACCTGGAGGCAAAAGCAGTGGGTTCCACTACAGATGTCAAACACCTCAGCAGCATGTGGCATTTCTGCTCCTACAGCAGCCTTCTGCTTGCCTATGTGGCATCATGCAGATGAAGAGGACTGGGCACAGTGACGGGTTTGAGAACTTACTGTATAGGTGCTTGAGTCCTCTTCTCCGCAGAGGTGTTGTTGAGGACGTGCAGCCTAAGGTATCTTTAGCACAGGTCCCTCCAGCCGTTACATTGCCTTCAGAAGGTTTCTTTCTTTATTTAACAGCACCATGTAGATCAGTGTTCAGAGTTTGTGCTAATTGCCCAGCCATGGACAATTAAGTTAGGGCAAAATTTCATGTCACTTTAAGAAAAGCCAGTCCAGTTTGGCCCAGTGTTATGGTGATGTTTGCTGAGATGGTTAAGGTGGTCAGAGGACGTAGCTCCCAAGTTGACCTGATTGATTACCGTTGCCAGAGGGGTTTAACCATCTGAATGGGGTTTGGGCGTCAGGTGAGCATGAGAACAAGTGAGACAGGAAATGTGGGAATGGAAGGAGTGGAAATGAGTTCAGCACCCCTGCTTTCCCTGACACCTTTTGAGATAGCAGTCTAACACAGTGTCTCCTGAGGTTTTAGCATCTCATCAGGATGCTTGGAGAGGCAGACCTTGCTCCTGGCCACTTGCTTCCCATGTGCTGGCAGCTAACTGACCCCCTTGAGGCAGCTGAGCTCACTAAGCCTCCGAAAAATTAGCTGTTTCTAAAAATGTGAGTTCTTCAAATGTCTCAGCAGATCAACTCAGCACTAGAGGCAGTTCCACAGGGCAGCAGTGGAACAGGAGCAAGCCTCAGACTGACCGCTATCTGTGAAACAACCATCTCTCCTAGCTCCTTCCCCTGGGTTTGGACTGGGGTTTGGTGCTTGACTGATGCCTTTAGACTGCCTCTAAACCTAAAAAAAATTAAATTCACTGACTTAGCTGCACCTAGATCTCTCCCAGTGTAGAGGAAGCTCCAGTGGAGTATTACAAAAGCTGCTTTGGCATTCATGCTATCTTTTTGACAGAATAGTTACTGTACTTTTAAGAAACATCTTAATGTGCACATGGCTATATAATTTACAGATTGCATATATCTAGCCCAGAACACTAAATTTTTTATTCAGATGCTGTGATGCATTTTGTACTGCTTTGTTAAAGCATGAAATTTCAGTCGGAGAAATAGTGTCATTATTCCAATTTCTGTTGCTGGATGTTGGTCATACAGGACTGTCCTCAGCAGAAGACAACACTGTAGTTAATACCAGCAATTCAGCTTTTATGTAGTAATAATTAAAAGAAAAAAGTTTGTATTTATTTACTGTCCAATTATCTAATTTTTTAAAATTGGCCTTCACGAGAAAATAAAATGAAGAGAAATGCAAAAGGAAAATCAGGTCATTAATGTACTCTTTGCTTCTAGCTTTCACTTCATTTGATTGTAAATTGTTTGCAGTAAAATTGCAAATTAGTAGCTTGGATAAAGCACTATAAATTCCTTCAATATCAGATTTAAATGAGGAGGAATTGGGCCTCTAACCTTCATGGAGTATAACTGTAGCTGGATGCATTCCTAGGGGCTTATTATCCATTCCTCCATATTATATGCTTGAATTCTCGATTTCTTACTGTTTAATGCACATTGGGTGGATGCTGTAAAATACCTAAGAAGATGTGAGATGGAAACTTAGGCAGTGGGATGCTCTTGCTACCAAACACAAATGTCAGAAGATGTGCCACATCCCACAGCCAGCTTCTGAATGTGAGCAGCTCTCAGAAGACCATGTTGCTTTCCAAGAGTAGTGCAAAATTTTCATCCTGAGCTTGCCGAGAGAGAGACAAGGGTTACACTGACAGTGAGTTTTCTGTTTTGTAATCAGGCAGAGCGGGTTGAAATAGCCATCCCTCCTGGAAAGGCATGAACTTCCATCAGTTGTCTCCATACTTCTACCTAGTATGGGGAAAGTGTCCTAAAATGTAGGCAAGGTAAATTTTGGTTTAATGTGAGATATTACTTCTGTCACTTCATTTATTTTATGACTAAGATAATTTCTTCTGTTTATCACACAGCTAAAAAAACAATTCTTCCATTCATTGCCTGTGAAGCAGTGTCTTTTGTTTGACCTGTGTTGCTTTTACCAAAAGCCAAAGTGATAGGAAGAATAATCTTTATGGACAGTATCCTGGATTTTTAGAGAACAGCCATGTAGAGAGAGAGAGAGAGAAAGAGAGAGAGAAATGCTTTTTTTCTGTTTGTCTGTTGAGTGTGTGGTGGTTGTAGCCAGCCTGGAGGGAAGAGTCGGTGGCTGGAGCTATATCTATGTTTGCTTCTGCTACCCAGGTGTGTGGAAAGAGGGTGCTTCTGTGATGCAGAAAATTTAAGCTCCAGCTTATGTGCTTATGACTGGATTCAGGTATTAATTAGAGAGCATAATTTGTTTGGAGAGTCAAAGACTAAAGGAACTCTTGTCTTCCTGTCAGAACAATTGTATCTCCACTATGCTGTCTGATAAACCAGATTGCTCAGTGGGAGTATTTTGTGGATTTTTTGGATTTTCCAAGAGCAAATCAGAATATGCTGCTATTAGACCCAACATTTTTTTTCTTCTCTGGTGCACTCCTTATGTCTGTGGAAGAATACTTTACACCCTTCACTGTCAGGTTTAGGTGCCTTTGTATGCTGTGTGGTGGTTCCCATTAGCTGTATGGGTCACTAGTCTCGTTGTCAGCGGGGAAGGCTTCTTTACCTCAGGCATTCCAGATACAGTACTAGTCACATGTCCTGCTTTTTGAACTTTGAAACTCTGTCTAATTCTAATTCGTTTTTTCTGATCCAGGGTCCTTCAGCCTGGAAAGGATAAACACTCATCTATTGTCAGCCTTGTTCAAGCCGTGGGGAAGCATAGTAGTTGCTGTTCTGCTCTGTTTGTAAAACAACAAGCAAGAGCAAAATACTTGAACAGAATGAGCAAAAATAAAAACAACACTGTGAGACAAATCCTATTTATCTTTCTCACTGAGTAAATGCAACTGTACAGTCTGTGAGTATAGTATATACAGAGCTTGGGCTGTGTATTGAGTGGGAATACATTTACAAGGAGAGGATGTTACCTGCAAAAGTTAAGAGTATCATTAAGGTGAAATGAATTCAGGACATAAAAGATACAGGGGAGTTGATTTTGAGTTTTGTTGTTTTGGCTTCTTGTTGTTGTCTGGTTTTGTTTGTTTGGTTTTACTGCTTTTTGTTCTGGGAAGATGAGGATGTCTTATCTGTGACTTTAGTGCTTTGGACACTGTGTCCTTCTTAATAGTTGCTTATCCTTTTGAATGAAGTTATGTTGGTTTAACACTATGCAGAAGCCAAGTCTCAGAGAAGTGCTGGATGTCCCTGGCTTTTGTCAATTGGATACATTGTGCCACTAGAACAGTAAAATTTCAACAGTGGCAGGATAGTATACCTGCTATGCAGTCACATCCTACGGTGGCTCTGGAGCTTTCATTGCTTATGCTGTCACTGCATATTAAGAATTAGTGAGCAATGTGCACTAGATTGTTTTAGACGTGGTTTATACATTATTTCTAACATACCCTGACAGACTGTGCTATCCCAGCTGCGCTGTGTTGGTAGGACCGGAAGGAATATCAGCCACTGTTGTTAAGTTTGGAATATAGGTTGATTTATAGCCTCAAATTCTTATTTATACAGAGCTTTATGAAACAGGCATCTGTTGGGATGATCAGTTTCTGTCCAGAGGTGAATCTGTCTAGAGGTGTGTTACCAAAACTAACTTCCAAATACTGCACGGATTTAGAAAACCATGTATCAACCATGTTTCATAATGAGGAATGTTTTCAAAATTGCCTTTACACACTAGATTTCTTAAGGAGCAAGAAAACATACAATTTTTAAAGAAAATACTAACTTTTGGCAGAAAGCATAAGAGGGAATGCTTGATGAGTATTGAATTAGGCAATGCTTGTTGCTCAGTTGTTGGTGAAATTGGTGGTAGACCACTCTGTGCTTAAGACGGCATGATCCTATTGCTGTTGGACCACTTGAGTCATTTATGGACTGTGGGTAGACCAACATTAGAAGCAGACATGCTTCTAACTAACATGGTGAATCAGAGAAAGAAATGAATCTTTCTAAGTGTTCTATATTTGCTTCTCATCTGGCTTATGTATCTCCTGTATATCTTATACGTACAGAGTGGTGTGAAAAAGGCTCTAGCTCGCCAACTCAGATCTTGGAATGAAAGAAGAGAGGAGAGCTTGCTATGACAGTTCTAAGCAGAGATGTTTGCGAATGGGGAGAGATGAGGAAGATTAAAAAATGTGGAAAATCTGGACATGAATGGTAAAACATGAAAAGAAAAACATAGGGAACAGGACAAAGGAGGAAAGGAAACATAAGGAAATTGAAGTGCAAGTGTCAAAGAAAAGAGAAAACATGACAAGCAAATAGAGGAAAACATAAAGATTATTTAGTTGTCAAGTCTTTTTTTAAATATGTAAAACTCTCATTATATCAAGATGTGCCTGTGCATTTATAGAAATTAATATGTAGTTTGAGCCATTTTAAGTTTAGACTGCAATCTTAAATTTTTCAAATCAAATTGGAGACCTGTGGGTTTAGTGGGACCATATTCCATTTAACTGTAGTAACAGATGGACACCTCAGTGGTACCTCACACAGAGCATTCCTTCATCTTATTGCTCCTCTGCCCTGAGTTGTCCCTATTGTGCCATATGGCCAACAGTGATAAACAGTGAGGTCTCCAGGGCTGATTCTGCTTGTAAATGACTGCCCATGAACAGGTGAATCCAGACAGATCAGTTATCTGGTTTTGAAATCTAAAAACATGTGTGAGACTGAAGGTTGGGCACAAGTAACATCTATGTTGTTTTGGGTGAAACTGGGGTATGTGAAGTGTGGCAGTAGCTTAGTATAGACAGCATCCAGTGCATGCCTAAAGCATGTGCTAAGTCACAATAGAAACCCCAACAGAAAAATGTTTCTATAAAATTTGTTTATTTGGAAAAATGTGTATACTAGTTAATTGAAACATTCACTTCTGTCAACTGAGAATTGACAGGAGGAATACCAAAGCAGACAAATTGTCTGAAGGCACATTTTTGGAGCCCTGTCTAGTCTGCAGCTTTTGAGTTCTTCCTTTTTCCAAACTATAATGTGAACATTTAAAATCAGCAATGAAATGTATCAGGAAACTTAAAAGCAAATGACAGTTGGAAAAGAGAGGGGAATGTAGTACTCAGATCTTCTGTTTATCAGGGTAAAGGAAACATGTTTTATATTCTCTGTGCATCTGTAAAGCTGTGGTATTTTTAGAAATTCATTTCAAACTGTGGAGCTCGAAATAAAACTCCTGTTTAGGAAGAGTTGTACTGCTCAGTTTACCACACTGGTATTTACAGCCATAATCTGAATCCTGTTCCTTACAAATCATCAATCCTCTCGAAGGTGTGAGCATCTTCTCACACTGTCAGATTTGAATATTTAATCTAGAGAATGAACTTGACTTGAAATGCAACTCCTTTGGCAATGGGAACTGCCTTTGAAGTTTTTGGATCTTTTATATTCCATGTTTCCTGTTTTAAATTAAAAGAACAAAGCACTCTCAAATAGTGCACTGTAAGCACCCTGCAAAACCTGCATCTCAGACATGAGGAATCAGACAGAAAGGAGGTCCGGGGGCATTTCATTCATCTTCCCATCAAACAACTGCCCTAGGCAAGAGAAGTTTATGTGAGTCAGAGCTAACAGGGTTGGTCGTATCCTCAATTACAGGGCAGCCCGACTAACGGCTTCATTAAAAAGCTTGCTCCTATGCTTTGTTGATGATAATGATGAAATACCCCACAGTAGCCATTGTAGGGCATAAAATTATGACCTCTTGGACAGAAAAAGCCCCAAATTCTTGTTTACTGCCTTTCTCTGAATTTCATACGTCATTTCTGATCCAGAAACAGACCTTCCATGTGTTTTCACTGTCCTGTGACCATGATCTCTCCCAGCTTCCAGGCAACAAGACTCATGATCCTACTTAAACCGTGAAGCTTCTTAGGATGTGCTTATTTTGTAGGCATGACTGAAAAACTGAGGAATTGAAATTGACTTGAAGCTTACCTAATTGCATGAGGTCTAGAACATTATTTTCAGTCTAAACCCAGGCTGGGAATCATTTTAGCTACACTGATGATGAATCTCTCACTCTGGGGTGAATGATGTCTTGTCATCTTCATGTACTACCTTGGAGCACTCAGTGTTGGACTTGAGGTTGTGCTGTTCCTGTGCCAAAAGTGGCAAAATATACAGTGTAGGTTCCAGCAGCAGAGGGATGCAGAAGAAAGACAAAAAGCTCAGTTTATCTTTCACCAAAACTATTGCTACCACATAAGGTCAGACAAAATCAGTTTGTCAGTAGGGATCAGGTAGTTGAAGTTGGATCTAAGTGAGGCAGATGTGAGGACAAAAGAGAGCTGGAAGATGCCTTTGGCCAAGTCTCAGTTGTCTTGTATAGTCTGTAATTTAGAACTACTGCTGGATTGGCAACTGCTGTGATTAATGATTTCTTTCATCTCTCGTTCTTGGGGAGATTTTGTCCTAAGTTATGCTTTTATAGGACTCTTCTGTCCCAGCTGGGCTAGAGCAATGCAGTATCCATGGGCAGAGAGCCATTGGTTCTTAGGCGACTGCAGTCACACAGAGTGCTGCAGCATTTCCCCTCAGCAGCTCATACTCATGGTAGCACAATGCACCATTTCTTTTCTCTGAAGTACCGCTGTAGCTGCCGGGCCAGTTGGCAAACTGAACAGGGAACAAGAGCCTGTACTGGCTGCTGACTTTTTGGTGACACCTAGTTTGTCAGACTCTCTCTCTCAGAAGCGATCTGGAACAGCTTTTATGTTAAAACATCTGTTGTATTTATAAACCTGCACTGATGCTTGAAGAGGCGTTTGAAAAATTGTAGATGCCATTTTTAGACAAAGTTTGGAAAACCTGGTGTATATCATATAGATCATATACTTCATGTATAATCATAAATATCATATATCATCATGAAATGGTATATATCATTACACAGCATGTATATCTTTGCACAACATGAGGGATCAAGGTTATAGATAAAATGGTAGAAGATGGAAAGAAAATAATATGCCCACTTTTATTAAAGTTTTGTTTGTTGGTATGGCTTGGATATTATCTAGTAAGTAATGAACTATTGTTTGTCAGAGTGACACAAGTAATTACTGGCAAATTTCTCTTTTTTATTTTATTATAATTTGGTTCTTTTCTCAGTTACAGAGTTTCATGGTTTCTTTTTCTGAATGATCCAAGTGTTGACTGACTGGTAGAAAACTTTGGCCAGACTGATTGTGAAAGATTTGTATTTCTTTTTAACTGGATTCCACAAGCTGATCAGAAGAACCAGTCCATAAGCACGCTGAAAGAGCTGAGGGCATCTGAACCCTTTTTCTCTGGCAAAAACTCCAAAGTGGTATCAGGCAGATTTTGTTTGGATGGATGCTGGTTGCTGATTATGAATGAGGAGCCAAGGGTGCTGTGGGAGAGGATTTGCTGACGGTTATACCCACACCAGCAATTAGTGCCGTGCAGTAGCAGCAGAACTGTCCTGAAGACTTAATGTCCACATGAATGTATTTTTGAGGTGTTGGACTAGTCCTGGTTTGGTCTCACATGCTCCTCTAGTGGCTTGAATGCCTGGGGTGTGCTCCTGGAGAGCTGCTCCAGATTTAGTTGCACCCTGCAGGAATCCTGTTTGTGGGCTCCGAGGCACCAGTGTGTTCTACTGGGAAAGCTGCTGATCTGAACTACAAATTGATGTGGACACAGCTGTTAAATGTCTGATCCTATCTCTCAAATAAGTAAATTGAGACCATAGAAACAGGATCTTGGAGAAAGTGGCAAACTAATTCTGACTTACTGTTAGCTAAAATCAAGGTCCACAAAGAATTAATAACTAATTAAAAAAAAAGTTAATACTGTTGACTTGGTTTCAGATACGAAGGAAAATAAAGAAGCTCTTTCTCGGGCTAAAGCTAAGAAAAAGGGGAATCGGCATGAAAACCAGAGGGTAGAGACACCAGCAACACTAGCGCTCTTATCTGTGTAGGAGAGCTGCAGGTATTTTGACATAGCCTATGATGACTAAGCCACTGGATTTACAAAGTTCCTGTGTATTGAGAACATAGAGCTGTTATGGTCTTGTACTAGTATTCTTAAATGCTTTTGTTAAAAAAAACCCAAAACACTCCACCCACCTTAAAATCACAATTTAATTACACAGAATGAAGATGCTTCCTAAAGTCTCACTTGGAGCACGTGCTGCCAAACTGAAGACCTCCAACTAAGCGAACTGTGTTATGGTGAGTATATCAACAAAAGGGGGGTAATAAGGAGACTGTAAAGAAAAGGTGCTCAATCAGTTTCTTACACATGGCATGTTTACTACAGGCCTATCTTTGAAATGCTGTCACTTAAATGAAGGAATTTCCGCTTACTGAGCTGTGTTGTTCAGATAGCTCATAAGCAACTCTTACAAACCTAAACAGACTTCAGAAAATTAGAATTCTAAAGCACTAACGCAGTTAACTTTGTGAAGTTGTTTTATTGAATGGGAAAAGCTTTTTTTAAAAGTATTTTTAAGTATTGTGTTGGGTTTTGTATTTAATGTGACAGTCAATCATATCTTGACTTTGCAGCCAATAATTTTTTTGAACATAAATCTATGATGAAGGAAGCTGAAAATACAGTTTGCTTAACAAGTTCAAGTTATTCTGTGTTAATTTGAACATAAGATAGCGTTGGAACTACTGTCAACCAGAAAACTTCTCGATTCTGGTTAAGCACATTTTCCTCCTGGTCATATTGGCTGCTTGAAGTGTACTTGAACTGATTGTACACCTTGAACTGATTTGGATTTGTTAGTTTTCCTCTTCTGTCATTTCACTCTTCTGCCCCGATTTGTATTTCTGCCCTCCAGCACATTACTCATAAATCTCTCATTCTCCTGCACCACTGGGCCAGTGCCTTTGCTCTTTCAAAACATGTTGTTGCAATTTCTACAAATCATGGAAGAAAATTACATAATCTTAAAAGCTATTGCTCTGTTCTCTGCATATTCATATTCATATTTTTATCCTTCTTCTTCCATCCCCTCTCACAAGTACTTCAGCCCAGACTGATGCACCTTCTCTTATCAGGGGGGCTCAGTCTTGGCCTGCATTCTCAGCAGAACAAGACAAAGTCCTGGCAATCTTTCACTGTCATTTTAGGAAAGGATTAGCTCTTTAATTGTTTTTACTTAAATACCGAGACAATCATAGCTTTTATATAGTCAGTGCTTGCTGCAAGGTTTTTTTCCTCAAGCACTAACTCAATGAACAGATTTACACTTTGGAGCTGCTCAGTCAGTTCGGATGGCTTTTTAGTCTCTAGAGGCCAGATGGAAGCATGATCCTTCACCATTGCTTGTTTTGCATAATGTAGGGATTGGAACTACATTTCAATAGCACACAGTCATAGATATGTAAGTATGTAAATATTTTCCTTTTCCATCCATGTATTTTCTGATGTTTTGGTTTGGTTTTCTTTAATGACAGCTTTCCACAGGGAAAAGCTGTCACAAACAAGCAAATGCTATGCCCTGACAGAACAGCTTACACAGAAGAAAACAATGATTTTGGTCAAGGAGATTTGAGAGAGAAACTGACACTCAAGTGCTAAGTTTCTGAGACAGATGATGACTTACCTTGGTTTCAGGGCACTGATAAAACCGCTGTTGGACTGATGTGGAATGATGCTTTTTGTTGTTTTGTTTTTTTTTTCTCTCGTCAGAAGCTTTATTTCAAGCTCTCCAACAATCCTAACTTTGCTTTTAGTTGTATTTATGCTTTTATTCTTTGCTGTCAAATGTAATCAACTGATTGAAATCCATAAATAATAAACATCAAGTTTCAATTTAAGATGCAGTAACAAGATGCTATCGGAAGAAGTTTTACGTACTTGAGCTGCTTTTTATAGCTAACTCCCTCCAGAGTAAAGTCCTGACACATTCTTAGTGATAGGGAGCTAATGTCTTTCCCGCACGTTTGTGGAAACCCACGTGACAAATCCTATGTGGCAACTGAGAGAGAGGACACTCGCGCACCTGTTTGTGGAAGGGTTATATAAAAAGTCCTGCAACATATTTTAGCATCTACCAGTAAGCTGAGCAACTTGACCTGCTTTACCCTTTATAGGATACATGATATTAAATTAACGACGAGAAAATAATAATAATAATAATAATAATAATAAAGACATACTAACATGAAAAAACACATTTTATTGCACTTAAGTTATAAGAAAATAAAATTTCTAAGTGAATCAAACCATAGACACAATCCCTTTAAAGGTTGTTTTCCTCCATCATGTCAGGTTGTTACATAACTAAAATTAACCAACTGGAATCTGATTGTTTTAAATCAGACTATAAATAAAACAAAAACAAAAAACAAAAAAGGAGGAAAAAAGATCGCCTAGGATACAGTGTTAAACCACTTTCACAGTTCAGCTTGAGTTGTGGCTCTTGGAGAATGAGGCAAACCATTTGACTCTCGTTTCTCATTTTGTTTGCATGTGACATCTCTACAAAAACGTAAGTTTTTGCTCTGTCAGTTCCTCCCAGCAATAACTGTAACAGTTGTTTTTTTTCTCAAATACTGTAAAACACTAAGACTGACCAGCAACTTTATTTTAATTTTTGTATTTTATAATATTTTTAAAAAATTTTGTCAGTTTTTTTAATGTATGTTCATTCCATTCACCACAGCCCTCACAAAGAAAAATTTCCCCACAGAACAGGCTGCAATAGCTTTGTTCCAAGGAATGTGTTTTAATTTTTGCCCAGAAAAAAGAAAATAAGCTTTGCACACACACTCAATTCTTTATTTGCAGGCAAACTTCACTCTTAATTGTCTGAAACTCTTCCACTCTCAGCCTCTTAGAGGCACAGTTGGCTCAAGTTTCAGTGGCAAAAAGTCTTTTTCTGTAACCAAACTAGAGCAAATTTGGAATTCAGTCTGGGACTAAAACGTCACAGCAGAAAAAAAAATAAAAAAAAATAATTTGCTTTTCTTTCTTTCATTTAGCAGCATAAATAAGTTTGGCCACTGGGAATACAGTACAGGGGTGGGACAACAATCCCGTAATTGAAGACCTACTTCTAGCACCAGCGTTGCGAATTAAATCCATCAGAGGACTCTCAAAACCCAGGACAACTTGCCACCTCAGAGCAACTTATGCGTTGAAGAGTGTAGATGGAAGCAACAGTAAATAGATTAAACAGAGGCTAATACTGTGATTGACATTGGCAATGGTTGGCAAAAAAAAAAGAGGAATAAAAGAAAAAAAAGAAAAAGCTCCGATAAAACTGTACAAAACAATTCACAGTAATATTTTAGCTTTTCCACACCAGGAATGGACTCTTTGTTTTTGTTTTTTTTTTTTTTTCATTGCAGATGCTCTCTAGTTTTTGAAAGTCAACCAGTGACTGCTCCCAGAGGTTGGAAGGGACCTTGGAGGTCCAGTCCAACCCCCTGCTAGAGCGGGGCTAAGGGACAGCGCGTTGCTCGGAGGGGCTGCCAGGACCCAGGGTGGCCCAGGGGTGCACGAGCAGGCTCGCCCGTGCAGCTTATTTCAAGATCTTTGTGGTAAAATAACTTGTTAACAAGAATTGTAACTTTTTTTTTTTCACTCCAAATTGCTCAAGGAGCAGTTGGAGGAAAATAAAGAAATTAATTGCACCTGGTTTCATTTCAAAAGTTGGATTTTTGCAAAGCTGCCCCGGTCAAAAGTGTAGCCTTTTTATGTGACGAGACAGCAAAAGCCTCTCTTGTCAGTTATAGTTTGTCATCTTTGTCTTCTCCTTCGTAGTCTGTAGGTCTTTAGGATCTGTTGCCCCAAGGCAACATCCTGCACCACCAAGGACAAGGGATTTTTTCCTTTTTCTTTTTTTTCTTTTTTCTTTTTTTTTTTTTTCAGGGGGGAGGGAAAGGAGAACATCGTCTACACGTTTGGACAAATTCATCTTTCTGCCCTTCACTTCATATCGACGTCAAAGTCCAACACCAGCAGCTTTGTTTCCTCAGTCCCGTTGCGGCTCCCAACCGCACACACCAGCTTTGTGTTAGAAGCTCTGATTCGCCACACGACGCCTCCACTTCCCCCACTCTCCAATGTGACTAGATTTCGGATAAATTCACCCGTTTTCAAGTCCCAAAGTTTTACAGTCCCATCATCTGAGCTGGTAATTACAAAGTTCTTGTTGAACTGTAAACAGGTCACAGCACTCTGATGCTTGTTGGGACCTGTAACAGTAAACAAAAACATTTTTATTTGTAATTAATTAGAAAGCAATAGCAGACAGCGCTGCATCTAGAATAAATACCTAGCTATTTGCATATAGTTGTTTTTATCTATTACAACTATCTATTATAACTCCTGGTTTTGTACATTAAAAGGTACAGAAGCCTTGCCAGACTTTCAAAAAGTGAAGGCAGGTATAGAAAAATTCCCCAGTATTTCCTTCTTTGTTTCAGTGACCTCACTGTGTTGTATACAAACAGTAGGGCAAATGTGCTCTTGGACATTCATGAATATGAACTTAGCCATCTAGAGTGAGGTGACTGCTCTAAGAGTTCGTCTCCAAGTCCCTCTGAAGTGTTATTATGAGATTACTCCGTCAGTAAATATTGACAGTTATATACTGACACATAAATAGATACTGTTAAAACAGCAGTTTGTTTTACAGGGAAATTTAATTTTCTGCTGCAGCCAGTGATGATGCATATGATATATGGGAATGATATAACACCTTTTTTGTGAGGAGAAACAAAACCGTGAGTTTGTGTGCATGATGCCTGAGTGGCAACTGTCAAAATGGAAACAAGAGGTCTTTCTTCTTACTGAAATAAAGAAAACATCTTCCACTTGCGTCTCTTGATTTATTGCAACAGACAGTGTACTTTGCCTCCCAATCCAATTAATCAGTAGGCTTTGAAACATCCAAGTGACCCCTAAATAAATACATTGACTGACTGTTTTGAGATGTAATTTCCTACATATTTCTGTGGCTTATTACGCTAATATACCCATAGCAAATTGCTATCAGTCCAGACCATCTGCCTTTCATAATAGGCAAGTGATTTGAATAGATTAGATTAAATACATTTTGTTCTTCTAGTTCAGAAAAGGATCATACAACTGTCATCAGAAAAGTATTTCAGTTGTAAGCGGTCAGTGCTTGTTTCTTTGCATGTAATTATTTTTAAGGGTTTTTTTTTTTTTAAATCTGCAGCACAGATTACTGCAGGCTGCTTGATTTACATTGAGGTAGTTTAAGCTTACCTTGCAATGTCTGTAAACACTGTCCTGTTTTAATGTCCCAGATTTTGACCGTCGAATCGGCATTCCCAGACACAAGTATATTGTCCTTGAGTTCCATTCCACTTGTGAGTGACTGGTGGCCTGTTAGAGTGTGAATGCAGTTGCCTGTCTCCACATCCCAAACTCGAATGGAAGTGTCAAGAGATCCACTCACCACATGGATACCATCAAACTACAAGAAAGGTAAATCTGTTACAAACAATTATATTAGGATCTCATGAAGAAAGCTGTTAAGCATTTAATTCACTAAATGCAAGGTGAGATCCTGTTATATTCAGAAACTGCATTAAAAAGGAAGAATTCAGTCTATGTAGAGATGGCCACATTTGATACCAGAGTGACTCATGGTTAGTGTAATTTTCTGTTGTAGACATATGGGCTATCAAGTACGTGGTTCAAAACAAAACTCTGAACCACTGGTCTTTCAAATGTAATGCAACTCCTTTAAACACAGCAGAATCCTGACTCCACTGCAGTGTGCAACAGTAAAAGCATGCAACAGTAAGAGAACCTATCTTTCCTAATACACACATTAACAAGAAATCCTGCTTTTTCCTAGTCAGAGGGAGTTTAAGCTGGAGAAGGGCAACGACATGAGTCCAGAATCATCCACACAGAAGTCAAAACAGAGAAAATGGAAGGAATGTAATGGAAAAATGTGGGGTTTAGCCATTTTATAATCCTAGTTGTGCACAGTAAGGAACTTTTAACTCTAGTCACTGGAGGAAAAGGCATACAGACTAAGATACTGACCAAGAGGACTGAACATGTAGAGAATAGAAAGGTAGAAAGTAACCTGAGTTATAGTGACAATGACATGAGAGTCCAGAATTCTGACAAAAGCAAAAAAGCAGTAGAATAAAACTGGTGGGCTTCAAGGAGGAATACTTTAAAAAAAAGAGACTTCCTTCCCATGAGGTTTTTATGTATCTGTTCTCTGAGGGGAAGAAGAGTTCAGGATAGTTGGCACTTTCTTAAAGACACAAACTATCCCTGTGTGAAGTAAAGATAGGAAGTGTAGTAAATTACCAAGACCCATTTGGCTAAAGCACAAGGAATTGTACAAAAAGTAGAAACTAGATCAATAGATCTGTATAAAAGAGCCCACTGGGACAAAACCAGAAAGGCAGGGCACAAACCAAGATAAAACTAGCAAGACTCATTATACTAGTTTGTAAAAAAAACCCCAACCAAAAACAGAGCCAAAAAACCACACCAAGAAGAAGGCCAAAAGCAAACATACAAACAAAAAAAAAAGCTCATTTATCCACAGCAGGAAGGAAACACCAAGTGAGGCCAGCTATTTAACTTTCTTCGCTTCAGTCCTCAGCCATCTGAGTGTAGGCTCACAGAACTACCACTAACAACTGAGCACAAGCTTTTGCTAGAATGGGGGGAAAAAAAAATCACATAAGGCAAGTTGTTTTAAGACAATCTCAAAGACATCTGCTGCTATCTTTGAGAACCCACGGAAGACAGACAAGTTTCAGATGGCAAATACAATTCCTTTCTTTGCTGAAGGAAAGGATGATGGGAGATGGGAAATTATGGATCAGTCAGCCTAACTTCAATTTCCAGAAGGAAGCTGTAAGCCCTTAGTAATGTGGTAAGTAGCAGCAAACACAGATTTGTGGGAAAATGATCTTAACTAATATGTTTTTTTTTTTTATTTTGACAGAATAAAAAGCCACGTGAAACAGCAAATGTCTTGGTTGCATTTTCACAAAGAGGGAGGCAAATCTGAGGCAGGGATACTATCCCATTCAGAACTTTGTTCACAGTACTATTGGAGATATCAGAAAAGAGTTCCAGAGAGATCTGGCATTTACTATTTTCGTTAGGATTTGGGTGACATTTGAAACAGCAGAACTGACCCAAAGCAAAGAGTGTAGAAGTCAAGTAAAAACTGTGAAGATCTGAGCTTGGAGGGGAATGAATGTAGGTACAGCTGCAACATGGAGAAGTAAGGTTGGGCACGGGTCTTTGTTGTGTTTAAGGCAATCCGACACTACTTGTCCATGTGGACTGACTGGTACCTGATAATTGCAAAGAACGAAGCCAGTTAAGGGAACTTGGCTATCTGAAGCTACTTCTTTTTATAAAACCTGCAGAAAACTAGTATGTTAGATCTCTGCAGTCAAACATGGTTGAGCATGGCACCTAGGTTCAAAAGAACGTAGAGAGCAACTGGCACATACAGACTGCTTATCTGCTGTGTGCATTGCATTTCTGGTGAAAATATACTAAAAAAGACCCTCCGGTATTTGAATGTAACTTTTCACTTTCAGTAAGCACTGATAAGACTTTGACTGGACTCTGTTTTAGGCTCCCCGTTTTCAAAAGAGAATGTGAACTCATTTGAGTTCAGATAAAAAGACGAAGAGTGCCAAGTAGCCTAGCAGATTTGGGTGGAAACACTACAGAATGTTCTTCTTTCCAAAAAAGAACTAAACCAGATTGATGTAACAAATTTTGAATTCTTTTCCCCTTTCCCACAAACTAATTGCATTCCATGTACATAAGGTATTCAGAAAGAGAGCTTTAAGGCTGGGCATCAAGATAAACTGATGTTGTTACAGTGAAACAATGGTTTGGATCACTGGTCTGGATCAAATGCTACCCATGAACCCTCAGAATCTGTGTATTACTTCAAAGGCAGATAGCAGAGAAAGAAAAGTTCAGTAGTCTTCAATCACTGCATAAGGATCTCTGGAAAATATTAGGTCTACAAATGGGGAAATACTGAGGTATAACAGAACCTGCCATGGAGCAGGAATAGGGAGGACCGGCTTATTCCACCTGATTATTTTATTGGGAGTTCTACGGAGCGATTTCAGGCCAAAGGGCAGGAGCCACGAGGCAATTTTAAAGAATCTTTCTGTTCAAAACTGTAAGCACCTGTAGTCTCCAGCCTGCCTTCCCTCACCCCCCTCCCATTAGTTTCAGAACATATCGGTGTGTAACACAACCCAATTATTTGATCCATTATTACTACAGTATCAGAGCAAGACATGAATATTCATAAGCCAAAACAAGAGTCACTGGTGAAGATAAGGCAGAATAACATCTACTGTTCCCAAACTGCCCCATATGAAATAGAATCTTCAGAATATTTTTGAGAGATAGGTAGGTAGCACAGCATTTTTAACTTGCTTGCTGCCTGTCTAGAGAACACTCCTCATCATAGCAATGTAAGAGAATGGCTGGAGATTTTGATAAATTTTCCTACATATTTTTGAGAAAGGAAACCAATTAGGTACTTTGTTCATATTTAATATATTATGGTGAGATACATGTTATGAAATACACACTTTATGAAAAATGTCTCTAGCACTGAGCTTCATTTTCTGAGCCACAAACCAGAGCAGTTACATGCTGAATGCCATTTCCCAATTTTGAACTGTCTTTGTTAATTTCTTTTTCAAGTCCTGCCAGATTGTGGTGAGAACAGGCACAAGCATGAAATTAATTTCTTTCGCCTCTCAATGCCTGGAAGTGATGCTTTGACTCTATGAATGAATAAGATTTTTTTTTGGTTAGTAAAGGTAAGAAGACCTGAGACATGAGGTCTGTGTGTATCTTTGCCAGCTTTGTGGGTAACTGGTAGGCAATAGAGAGATGCAGCACCATAATAACCTGCACCTACATTAATGTGTTTCTGTTGAAAAAGCCTCACAGCTGTACATCTGCCTCTACTCAGAAAACAGGAAGTAGAAGGCTGGAGTCTTACATAGGATCATTAAAATCTTAGGTTCAGCCTTACTGTGAATTATAGTTTGGAACCGGAAGACGGGACTAGAAAATGAGAATAAACAGATCTCCATAAGTCAGAACATTAATACAATGGGGTTTTTTTGGCACATTTTCAATTACTATATCCTTTGATTTATTTAAGGCAGTAAGTTTAGAATTTCTTGGGTAAGGCAAAAACATAGCTCCTTAACACATGCAAGATTAAAAAAAAAAAATCCCAACCAAACAACCCATCTATCCACAAACAACATAACTTGTTGATACAAAGATTTCAGCTTTACTGTACTGGGTCCCTTAAAAAAATTTCTCCTCTAAAACATCTCAGTTTCTAAATTAAGACAATGTATATCTAGTGTAACAAAATGAAAGAGGAGCTTATCAGAGATGCCTCTATATTCCTGTGGTCTATATAATTCTGGAGTAGGCACCCACAATTTAATAAACAAGGTGAAATAAACTGACTTTAAATGTTACTTAAGGAAACTAACGCAGCAGATGAAAATCACATACCTGTAACGAGTAGACTCTGTTAGTATGCCCTTGCAGTGTGTGCAGACAGGTCTCTGTCTCTGGATCCCACACTTTGACCATAAAATCATATGCACCACTTACAACCCTTCTGCCATCATATTGAACGCACCGAACTGCAGCTACGTGGCCCATCAGAACGTGTAAACACTGGCCCGTCTCTATGTCCCAAACTCTCAGCGTAGCATCTCGAGACCCACTGACCACCCTGGAGGAACAAGAAAAACCCCTCCTGTACTTAGCATCAGATACAAAGGTATTAAAACAATTAAACTTGGGCATACATCAGGTATGAGTTGTAATTTGGGACATTAGATAGCATTAGTCCACCAGCCACTGAAGATTAGGCTTGGCATGACATTTTATTAGGGTCTCAAATGACTGGAATGTTCTTCTTCCTTGCTCTGCTTACCTCCTCAGGATATGTCTATTTGATATAATTAGCAATCAGTATTTAAAAAGGCACTTCATTCCTGAACAGCAAAATGATGCCATAATTCTGTGGACTGTTGTATCTATCTATGAAAAGCTTATGAACATGCTAAGCTCCAGCCGCTGCTACAAGCATTCTGTTTTAACAACTGAGTTAACTAACAGTAACAATTAAATAAAGATCTTTAGAAGTTTTAATAAAGTAACAGTTATTCTGCTTGACTTTTTTTTTTTCCCCAATTTATACTATTAAAAGCTTTTTTAGGCAGGAACAGAAACGAGAAGGAATTAATATTAATGGAATTTATAAGGAAAAAAACCTCATCATTCTTCAAAAAAAGAAATGCAACCAACAAGCTCTCTGTCAACAGCTCCATACCACAGTCAAGTAACAGAGCTTTGCAAATGTTTGTTGAATCAAGACATGGTTTACTATTAAAAAATTCTGTTATAATCAGTTAAAATTCAAATGAAATACTGCAGTGACAATACTTAGAAAGTCATTTGTTTAAAATGAGTAAAAGTTTGTAGCATTGACAAAAGGAGAAATTACTCAGTGTGGGAGACTGGATCACAGTTTAACAAAGAATTAGCTTTGAAATAATGCAGAATGTGACTTTTTGAAGTACATGACTCAATTTTCAGTTCTTCATTTAGTATTCTTATGCTTTTCCTTCTATTAATCATCTCCTCCCTCGTGTTGATTTATGTTTCGCCTGGTTTATGTTTCACTCACTGTTGGCTGAGGCACCCAAGTCTAAGGAGCGTTTTCTGTGAACACAAGTGCGTAAGTTACGGGCGAAGCCGTGGCTGTAGCTCTGGACAAAGCCGTACCTTTTCTCGTGGAGATGCATGCAACGCACAGTGGAGGTGTGTCCGTACAAGGTGTGTATGCATTCTCCAGTCTCAGCGTTCCAAACCTTCAACGTCCTGTCTGTAGATCCACTGATGATGATATTGTCCCTCATTTGTGATGACCAGACTCCGCCTGTGTGCCCAACCAGTGTTCTCAAACACTGAAAAGAAACATTTTCCTTAGTTTACCTTTTTCACAGAGTTGAATGGAAACTTTAAGAAAAAGCAGCCTTGGAAGTAACAGTTGGTTTTCATAATAAGAGCCAGAATACCCCTGGAGACTGCTTTCTGATTGAAAAAAAAAATTCCACTTTTACAAAATACTCATCAAATTTCTCTCTCCGTTGTTGGTACTTCAACTATAAGGAATTTTCCCTATAATCTTCCCCTTGACAAACTAAATCATATTTCCAAATTTCTCAGTACAAGGGCATGTTTTGCAGCCTTGAGTTGTTTTCCTGGCATTTTTCTGAGTCACTGCAGGATTTCCAAAAGCTTTTTGAAGCATGTTAGAAGTAGAGAGAGCATTCACCATCAATCTATAAACCATACACTTTTGTTGCATTTTTCTGTTTGTTTATCCAAGAGACATCCCACTCTGTAAGCCTTAGCTCCAGCATCAATCCTGCAAAAAAATCGTGTTTCAAACCTTTTTCAGACGTTACTGTTGCCCAGGAGAGGATCCCACGCTACATAAGCACAGCCTACCGTCTTTGATCCCAAATGTATGACATGATTTCTCACCATGTACAGACAGTGTTTGCTCGCACCTACTTCTATAAAGCCCCCGTCGT
Source organism: Cephalopterus ornatus (assembly GCA_013396775.1). NCBI lineage: Eukaryota > Metazoa > Chordata > Aves > Passeriformes > Cotingidae > Cephalopterus > Cephalopterus ornatus. The sequence continues at coordinate 268,182 of VZRE01009015.1, read as the reverse complement.
CCCGGAACAATGACTGGTCTCTGTCTCTCAGCCTGTTTTCCTTACAAATAATGACTATATACACTTTCTCACCAGGCAGCAATAAATGGTAATTAGCATAGACGAGGAAAGATCCATGCAAGGCTCCTCTAGAAAGATACTTCATGAAGATTCTGCATTTACTTTAACAACATGATCTCTATAATTACCCACTTTCTAACCCATTTAAATATGTGCCATGTTGATTTTTGCATTATTCTATTTTCTTCAGTTCTGTCATGGGGATACAGTCTTGCAGTGCACACAGCCATCTACTTCTGCACTATTATTTTATCAGTCAAACCTGTAACTGCACAAGAAAAGAGGTCAAGGCAGTTTGAGGATATCTTTTTCTGTAATCTAATGCTAAGTGGCATTAATTGCCATGGCCTTCCTTTAACTGTTAGTTGACTCCTCTTGACGTAGTCCAATATTTTTTATCTGAGATAATGTATCCTAAATACCCAGTCTTTCAGTTTACTCCATGTAAACATTGACACATTTTAGCTTTCTAACTGTCCTGTCCTGGACCTTCTTGTCCTCATACCTTTTGAACAAGTGCTAATTTTACCCCACATGTTACTTTAGGAAAAAAAAAATCATCAAACACAGATTATCTGATCAACTGTAATAAGAAAAACCATAACTTTGGTAGTTTTTGTTTAACATCCTTGTGAGTTTCTGCTGAACTGTTCTATTATCACTGCATGCTGTATTTCCATCACATGAATTTTTTCCCAAAGTAAGTTTTTTATCTGCATCAGAGACAGTATACTAATTCCTATTGTTAATATCCTGTTCTTTCTTGCATCCTTGTAAATGTCTTGCTTTTTTGCTGTACATAGATTTCCTGTCCCTTAACAATTTTTTAACCAGTCTTCTGCAATTCCTGGCTCCTTGCTTAATTCACTGCTATCAAATCCATCTTTTTCAGTTTATAGCCATTATTCACTTTTACAGTTCTTTTTCTCTTATTTCAACCAATGTGCTCATATTTTAAGAAATCATCCTGCTAAAGCGGTAAGAACACAGAATCCTTATTTTGGGCTTTACATCTGTCAAGGGAATTATTTAGTCATATTCATTTGCACAAACCAACCTTTAGGGTTTTTTTATTTTATTAATTCTTCAGCATCAGTAAGCAAGAGGGCTGATACAGCACGTTTCCATTTTTCATACACAATTCCTGGCTCTCTTAAAGGTTTAGAGTAAACAGTCACACTAGGTTTTGTAATTACTTTCAAAAAATTACTGAACAATAATTGTTAAGTCATGCTACTGTGCTCAATTTTATGTATTTAAAGGAACATTTTGCTTTTGGGAGTATGGTACGTACAAAGAAAGTATTTTTCATTTGTGTTTAGGTTGCCCTTTTCAATTAAAAAAAATGTAAATTTCTTTATGAGATCCCTCATTAGACAGTTTGTTGTAGAGAAGCCAACAGCAGCAGGGTGAGGCTGCCTATAGCTCCTAATTTTATTCTTACCCACAGTGGCATTAACAATCCCTTCAAGGATCTTCTGGGCGTGCAATGACAAATGTTTAATACACTCAGCTTCAAAATTATGAAGTGGATACCTTTTACATCTTAGACACATTATCCTCAATAATTGTCCTGTTGTTACCTGTACCTTTAAAACCAAGCTAAGTACACACAATACCAGTCTAAAAGGAAAACGTTCTGTTTTCCCAGGGCCTTTTCTACATCCTTGGAGCACGGTCAGTCAGTCACCTCAAAGCAAAAACCTGTGGGCTGAGTAGCCATGATGTTCTAACGTGAGTGAAATGTTCAGTACTGTCTTTTTGATTGCACATACTGGTTTGCTTCTCTAAGCCAAAATTAAATTACTGAAGCTTATTAAATTCCTGCCTGATCTGGATTTAATAGAAAATATTTAAACCTAAAGCAAATTATTTTTTTTTTTTTTTTGCGGCTCAGCAATTTAGTAGCTTAGAATGAAAAACAAACTCTGTATTTGAAATCAGAACCAGTAAAATGAACACCTCATTTCAAAAACTTGAAAATAATAGAAAGAATGCTAGAAGACAAGTGAGAAAGGAGGAACCAGAGGGGTAAATGCAGCCTAAATTAAGCTTTAAGGAAGATAAAGTAATGTGTCTGTCCAAATTCTTTAAAATCCATGTCACAAATGACTCCCCAAGAATAGCAGAATTGCCAAGAGAACAAGGATATATGCCAATGGTAACATGAGCAGCATTGCAATTTCACATCAAGGTGACTTTTTTGAACTAGACAAGTTTCTGTGTGGGAAAAGGTGACCCACACATTTAGTTCTTCTGCTTCTTGCCCCAGACGGCGCTAAAGGCCACCCTGCAAAGTGGTCTGATGGCACAGCAGCATTTTTGATCATTTCCTCAGGAATTCAGCAAAGCTGCCAAATTACCTTGCCTGTAACCGCTGACCACACTTTCAGTGTGTTGTCGTCAGAGCCGCTCACTATCCGGTTCCCGCAGAACTGCAGGCACGTGATCACGTGGTCATCGTGCCCTTTGAGCACCTGACAATGAAGAACAAGATAACGTACAGTCACAATTTAATGCAGCAGATTAGAGAGAAGCAGAAGAAACAAAATGCTCCTCTGATTCATAAATTGCAAAATGCTAGAGTTGCTTCAGTTATAATAAGGCCCCTTAATCCCGTGTGTCAAGTCTAATTTACCGCCAGCTGGGACTAAAGAAGGTGTTTTCCTCCTGCCATGGAGTGATGCTGCACTGCTTAGCAAGCACACTACAGCTACTGTAAGCCTCCTAAAAGTACCACAAAAAATCCCTAACACAAGTAGCCTGAATTAGTAACTGAACATTGCTCGATCCCTCTACAGCTATTCCATCTCTTTATTTTTCAGTTGAGTTTCTGTTACCTTTTGTTTCAATCTTGAACAAAAAAGGATGGTGCTGTATTATTTGCTGAGTATTTGTATTTCAGTGGTCAAGGCTGACTACATCTATTTTTTCCCTTACCAGCCAAGCATTGTACTGTGTTAAATGCCAGGCAGCACCAAAGTAAAAAACTAGAAAACCACTAACTCAATTAAATACAAACAAAAGCAACAATTTAATGCACTGGGAATGCGGATTCGAATGTTGCTTTATAAAGGTGGGATTTTCAATACTTGATTTTGGAAAAATTCTGTATCTTTTATTGCAATACAGCAAAAACAATCCTTATCAGAATACATAGGATGAAGAATTTTTTAAGATATCTGAGCATTTTTCAATATGTTCATTGAAATGAAATGGCATTTGGATAATGCCAGAGGCTGTAATTTTAATAATAATTCCAAGATAACTTGATGTGGCATATCAAGGCAAGAAATACAAAACCGTTGCCAGAGATGCACATAAGTCACGGCCAAATAAACAGCAGGATACAGCCATAGGTTTTTCCATGGGAATTATTTTGTTCTTATTTTTATTATTTTGTTGTACATTTATTAAGAAAGCAGGTAAATTGCCTTAAACCTTAAAAGGCCATGAATATGGGTTTTATTCATATTTCTGAGTGCTTGTTTAATACCATGTTCTATTGGACAGTTGCTACTTTATTTACAAAAGATTTGAAATATTGCTTCATATGTTCATATGGGAAAAGATGTAATGATAACAGATGTCATTAAAAGAATTTTAATATTTAGAAAACCCCATAAAAATCTTAACATGGAATGAAGTTATTGTCTTCTGCTTAGAAGAACGTATTTAAAAATAAAGCATGAATTAATCACAGAATAGATTTGGAGTATTCTTATGTTGCAACAGGGCCCAGCTCTACCAATACATACATATACACTTTTATATATATTATATATGTGTCTCTGTGTTTAAAGATAAGTATTTCCAATCAAGTTTCTGAAATTATCTGTCTCAAAGAGACTGATGCATTTACAAGAATTCATAAAATGGTACAGAAATTCCTGTAGTGAAAGAATTCTGCTGTATTGAAGAGTAACACTTCGATTTGCCAGAGTAAGCCAAAATACAAATTATTTGTTTCTGTAGCAATACATTGCTTTTTGTGCATGGATAGTCTGGTTTGTCCAAAGGAAAAAACCCCAATCTATGAGTTGATCCTGCTTTGTTCATGGCACCATGCACAGAGCTCAGAACCTTACCTTAGGCGATTTAAGTTCTCCTCGCCGCCAGTTGGTATCAATCCTGTGTTGTCTAATGTAGGCGCTTTTCCACGGACTGTGTATAAAGCCTGGTTTTATTACTTTCCTCCTCTTGATATGTAATGGTTCATCAATACCTAAAATAGATTTAGAAAAAATGGGGGGGAGGGGAAGAGATGAGCTTACCCCACAGAAAACATATTCCCTCCCAAACCTTTACAGCAACCCCTGACATTAAATTCAGCAGAGACGTAAAAACCTCCCGCATGGCGCTCTTTGTGTGTCAGGGACACTGCCCTGCTTTCTCAGTGAGTTATTCTGCGTGTGTCCTTGTGGGCTCAGCATAATCATTACCATAATCATGGCCGAAAATGCTCTAGTTCATCATTCCTTGCTGGCAACCTACTAGCTTGGTTTTGCATTGCCCTTTCCAAGGCAATGCAGCAGAATATTGCCTTCTACCAATGGGTATTGTCCAAAAAGCTCCATAACCACTCATATGCTTGTTTTGGAGCAGTTCAAGAATTAAAACTGTCTGTCTATGGTTCTCCACTATGGTCACCCATCTTCATTGCCTTTAAGTTCACTCTGACTCCCTGTATTAGTGAGCTTTTAATTACTTTCTTGATTTGAAAGGCTGAGTGCTTTTGGCATTGTCCTCTCCTGGCTGGAATTTAAGTATAGCTATGCCCTTTCTGTGTTGACACTTAAGCAGTAGTGCTTTGTTTTAGCCTTGCTACTACAGATACAGCTTTTTTTACAATTCTCTCACCCTGCTCTTTTTTCTATGCAGCTCCTCTCTCCACTGCATCTCATTACTGACAGGAGTCTTGTCTCTTGCCAGTATGTGGATTTCACTCCTCTGCCTTTAGCCCTGTCTCTGGTGTCTCTGCCTGCAAGTCTTGAATTAACGGCTCCCTGACGTTACTGAGCAGCTCACTGAGGCCAACCACGCTGCAATACTGGCCTGTTTCTCTGTGCTCTCGTGCCTGGACATATTTAGTCTTAATCGTAAGCTCACAAATGTAGGCTCGTTCCCTTCTCAACCTTCTCTTTTTTCCTCATTCTTAATACATTTTCACTTAAATTTTTAAGGGGAGAATCTTTAGAGGAGATTTAAGAGGTTAGAAACCCATTGCAAAAGAAAACAAATTAATTTAGGTGCCCTTACAAAAAGGCAGCTACACTGACATTGTCATGTGTTTTGAAGCCTTTGCATTGACCTCCCACAAGTCCTTGTCTCCATACAGTCTGGACATGGCCCTGTGTTTGCCTGTGTCTAAGAGTGATCACATGCATGTGCTCCGCAACCCAGAACAAACTCCTTGTTCATATAACGCTCCTTAAAAATAAAAGCTTTGTGCATATTCTTCATATATACAAAAATTCTTCACAAATACACGGCTACTTTCCTGGGAGTCTTTTTTTCCCCCCATTCATATTATTGCTGAACCACCTTATCTTCTTGATTTGGCACGAGCAGGATACTATCTGTGTCGCTTAATGGGTTGTGTACCTCTCTAAGCAATTCTGTTAGCACCTTCTCTCACTACCACGAGCCACTTCTGTGTTAATTTCCCTACAAGTGACGCCAAATTACAGCAGCCCTTCTACTGACCAAACAGTTTTTCCTCTGTGTCACAAACCACAGGACTATACTCTACCATTTTCACATCTCAGCTCTCATTTCCTTTGGTTGTATAATAACCCTTAAAAAGCAAACCCAATTGTTTTTTAAAAACATACAACTGGTATAAATAGGGCATTCGAACTTAACTCTAGTTTCATTTCTAGCACTCCATGGATTATTTCTGCTTCCTACTTTCAACAGAGACACAAACCATGTAGCTCAAAGCATAACTAGCACTAAATCTAAAGTCACACGAATTGCCTTTGTAAAACTTTAAGCTTATTATGTAAATGAACTGCACTTCTTATGGTAGCAACACTTTGACCATTATATCCATCTTTTTGCTCAGCCTTACCCTCCTCTTTGCATTTCTCTCTCCAGAGAAGATTATCTTCAGCCAGAATTCTCCAGTAACGACATGTCTGGGCTGCCTGCAGAAGGTCCCTGGGTTCCAGGAATGACAGCACATACAGTGCCAGCTGTAAAAAATAAGAAGAAAATTAATTTTCTGCACTGCTTTTGAAAAGAAAAGTGAAGTAACTCCACATATTATCACACATCAGGGGCTGAAATACAGAAAATTGAAACGCTAAATTATTAAACAATCTCAGAAACTTAACAGACTCCAGTTTATTCCTGTGGGCATGTGGGAATGTAACAATCATCTTAAGTAACTAAACCCATACAGACCACATCACAAAATGATTCTTGTATTTGCAAGAGAGTAGATGTCAGCTGAAATCATTATTATGCTTTTTTTAAAAAATGTAATCCACGTTACTGTGAATCATTAGCAGAATTATTACGGAAGTAACTATGTCTATGTTATTTCAGCTAGCAAGTACACCAGAAGTTATTCTGCGAGTTGAACTAGAAAGTACAGCACTCACTGTGTGAGCAAATAGGGATGTATGTTGTGATGAATAACATCACTCAGAAAGCCCAAATACAGAACAAGTAAATGTTACATGCAGCTGAGCTCAAAAACCCTCTGCAGCAGTAGGAAATGCAGTGTATGTATCACTTCTTTTCTCATCAGAATGCAAACATATTCTTAGATAGTGTTACAAGGGATTTTATGGACTGGGATGCAGAAGGATCGAAGTATGTAACTTTAGTACAATATGCTACCAAAACCACATGGGAAATCCCAATGAAAATAAACAGAAGATGAACTTTTCCACATGACAAAAATAAAGGTTATTGGGAGAATTCAGACCTTGGCTGACTGAACTAACCCTTACAATGAACAAAATAAACCCCCCAAAATCTCTACATATATCTTCAGATGTACCAAAGTCTTAAACAGGGGCAGGAGGCACCTAAAAAACAATCCAAGACACTAGGACAGCTATCATTTAAGGGTATGATGACCAAGTACAGCTTTTCTACTTGACAGCAACAATGCACCTCCCTAGTCATGGAAAGTAAGTGTAAGATGCAGGAAAGTCCCTTTCACAGCTAAAAACTCTAAAAAGAGAAAAAGATTGATAAATAGTGATGCAGAGAACTACTTACATGCTGAAACAGTGGGGTCTTTGTAAGTAACTAATAGGATGCAGAAGCTGTCAAGGAAATCAGATCATCCACTTTCAGTTCTGCTTGCCATATCTTTTTATGTTTAGGGTTTTGAATTTAATTTTCAGCTGAAGTTATGATATATATAAATAGAACCTGCCCTTCAAACTGAAATTTAGTAAGGAAGTCATAACCGTAGGCTATTGACCTCAGCAGGTTTTTGACCTTATTTTGTGAGAAACATTTACTTTCAGTAATCTAGACCAGCCAGCAACTGAGCAGGAAATAAAAATTCAGTACGTCAGAACTGTTTGCATTTTGGTTGCACATACACCTTGTTTGCAAGTCATCACCTGCAGCTCAGAGGCAGCACGTACAACTCCACAATTGAGGGATCTGTGTCTTAAATTATGCATTAGGTCCCACAGGCCATAAACCTGAAGAATCTTCCTCTGTCCCTACTCAGGGAATCAGCATATAGGATCTGGTGTAAGGCTCTCTTATTACAGGAGCAACAGCTGTACCTGTCCTTTCGGACTTTCTGTTTTAATTCCTGGCATGTAAAATTATCGAAGAAGTGTTGTTTCCTCACACACATCACATAGTTTTGCATGTAGCAAGACTCGAACATGACACAAAGCCTTTCCATTTTTTCTTTGTATTCCTCAACTGAGAGCAGAGTTTGTTTAAATATTACTTGTCCTATCTCTACAGATACAGACACTTGCTAAGATGGTGTTAATTAAACCTGTGAGCCAACTGATTCTAAACCAGGTTACATATGGGTAACATTTATTTTAGACTATATTTATCTAAATAGTCATCAAGGGTCAACACAGCCCACAGCTGACTTTAAGACGAGTAGTGCATAAAAGATGACATGCCTTTGTCTCAGCTCATGGATCTAATTGTAAGAAAACTTCAAGTAGCAAGGATCTGACCTCTTACTGAACTGGATTTAGGACTACTCTCTGCTGTAGTGTTAATAATACCCAACAGTAAGCAGTCTCTTGCCTTTTTCTTCACTCACACACACAGAACCAACAAAATTTCTATGTCTGATTTCAGCAACACTCCTCGTCTGTTGGTTTCTAGATCTGATTTTCACAAATAAGTAATCTGAATAATTACTTCTAAAGTGTCAGCAAGAAAACAGAGGTATTTATTTCAGATTAATTGTTTGACTGCATGTTTCCTTAGGAGGAAACCAAAACATTTTCTTGGTTATTTGGCTATTACGCTACTGTCTTTGCATTGCAGAAAACGGTTTTGAAGCAAAGCCCTCCTGTCCACATCATCTCCTTGTTCTGGTTCAGTAATAAAATCACTGCATCGCATCCAACAGCACTGGAGATAACTACAGATGTTAACGCGGAGCGACAACTCAAGAGAGCGTGTTCTCTTCAGTAGGGAAGCCTGCTCACAGAATTACTGACCCTAACAACTTGTTCGTGCCCCCAACAGCTCAGCGCATCACCCCCCACTGCAGCCAGCATTAAATAGCTGAGGACAGCACCGCTTAGGAGATCTGGGTGAAGGAAAAGGAGAGGAAATGGTGGAGTCAGCTCGACAGTTTTTTTTAACCCGGTTAATTTTGGTGACAGTGACTCGGGATTAGGAAGCAAAAATTATTTAAGCCAACCTCACTGGTGAAGTCAGCCTGTCATGAAGCTCTTACAATATTCTGGTTTCAAGAGGCAAGAAACCCACTAAAACAAATTAAACATGAGTAGTTTACAATGGAGTCAAGAAACCTGAGAAAGAAAATTTTACTGCTAAATAGTGTATCTCTTCTGTGAAGAAATTGTGAAAACTGAAATAATAACATGATGTTTAGTTACAGTGTAACTAGACCACCGGTTGTACTTGAATTATTACTGCCACAAAATCATGCAAAGAGAACTGATCTGTGAGTTCCTGTTATCACTAGAAATTGCGAAGTGTCTTCTGCCTCCTCAAAATACAAAGTCTTGCTGTCTTTCTTGGCCTCTGAACTAAGGCTGCTTTGGGTAGCTTCTTAGAAACATGGCAACCATGCAGAGGTCCTACTGAACTCTTCTCCTGCCCCGGTGTCCTTTCCATTCCTGAAGAAGGCTGCTGCAGAAGGTGCTTCTGTAAATACTAATCTCATGTCCTGCGTACTAAGTTAATACTCATTGCATAAATTGATTCCAACCCTTACAAATGCCAGCCAGCAAAGGGAAGGCTGTGACACTTCCTCACATGTGAAGATATGACAGTATATAAACAGAAGGAAGAGTTTTGTACATCTAAGTATTCAAAAATAGGATATACACCAGAAAAGAATGTCAAGAAACAGAGATATGAAACAGTCTTCAGATAATAAGACCACGTGAAAGACAGCAACCAAATACTAGCATCAGAATATCTTAAAAGAACTTGTTTTGTATAGTGTTAGTAACTAACACTTACAAAGACTTAAGCGCTCATGAAAATTTTCATACAGAAAACCCAACATACGGTAGGTCTGGCAAAAGAAAATAAGACTTCCTCCCCTTTCCAAATAACAAACATTTCCAAGTCCCTAAAATCAATCAAGGTCAGAAGCATCCTTTCTAAATTAACTAAAATACATTTATTTAATAACTGCAGCAAACTGGGTTTATTCTCTTTCACATCCACCCTCATGTTCTAGTTGTGAGGACATCACGAATTACTCTTCTGTGGACAGCATTTAGTTACACATGCTGAAATGTAAATCTTACTTTCTCTTTAACCTGATACAACATGATCTGATTTGCAGTAAAGGATTTACTGCAACATGTCTGCTTAATTACAGTTTGGCTTTATCCTTAGCAAGAAGTGCTTTTCTGGTTTTACTTTTGGTTTATTTGGTAGACATATTAGGACTCCACTCGTTTAAAATGAATTCAAAGATAACATTAACAAAACTCCCACCACTAATAGGATGAAAAAATAATGCTTACACTTAGAGAATAATGTCCAGAGAGGTCTTGCATCCAGAGGAAATTTTTGTGAGTGGTGCCCTAACAGAATTAGTTCTCAAAAAAAAGAAAAGCCAAATAGGCCCAATTAAGATACAGAGATATTTTTAAAGCTATTGTGATTTTGCTTAAAGGGGTCATCTGTGTTTCCAGGTATCTAAATGATTATCAAGAGATAGAGGTACGGTAATCTGAAATTACAGTAGCCATGTTATGGCAGAGTACCAAACTGTGACCCTCAAACATCAGTTTACATCACTACGCTGGCAAAATTAGCACTAAGTTTTTAAAGATGGCAGCCAGTGCACTGCATAATCCAGTATTAACCTTTATTTCTCACCTCTTTTGGGAGCAAGGAAATGAAGTCTCTTTGAAACTGGGGCTCTATCACTTGCATCATGTGCTTTACTTGTGTTGGTTCACAACTGTCAATGAGTTCATCTAAAGCAAGTAACTTCTCTGGTCCACTCCAGCTCTGCAACAAAAGAAGAAAAAACCAGTAAGCTTAGTTTAACACACTAGTTTGGTTTATATCAGTAAGTGCCATTGCTTTGCCAATAAGGCAAATTAAGTTTGCTCATCGACCTATATACAAGCATAAAAAAAGCCAAGAGATAAATGCTCATGCTAATGACACAAAAATGAGGAGTTAATCAACACAAAATATTCAGAATTACTACACTGATTCATAAGCTAAGAAAGGATTTGTTATACGCACACATACAGATTGGCAATTAAATAGATAATAATATTTAGTAATAATAATTAAATTAATTAAGCTTCTTTGGAAGTTGATGAAATCTACAGACACGTTACAGAGAACGAAGGGGTTGCAACAGAATGTGTTCCCTCTCTGTCTTTCTCCACTGTGCATTCAACTGAGACGGTAACTTCTAACCTTCATGTTTCATGTGGTATACCCAAATCTTGAAATGAGAGGAAAGGAATATTAAAAACTCTCTCTAAAAGTACATTTGCTTACTGCCTGCTTATTACTACAGTGTGTCCCTAAGCGACAATGTTGTAATTTCAGAATCTTGGCTATAAACCAACACATATTTTGTAAGTATCAATTTACACTTGAATAAACAGGGAATTTTGATTGGTAATTTTCTTACTTCACGTTTTTACTAATGGGCACCATAAAGTTTGAAGATTTTAATAAGGCACTCAATTGAGAGCATAGTAGATTAGGAATATCATTTGTAGAAAAAAAATTAATAACTTAATATACTGCAGGTCCAAAAAACATGTCTTAAACTCATCTGTGCTCATCAAAGAGTTTTGATTTGTTATGTGAAAACAATTTAAAGAAAATATAATTTCTACAGGAAAAAACAACAACTACTGCTAACTAATTTAGCAACAGAATTAGAGCACAAATAAAGCCTTAGAGAGAAAATGAGACATCACAATTTTTGAGGGCAGATTCACATTCATAATCTCAAATGTCTTCTAGAGTGACACTTACAAGTAAATTAGCACATACAAATGATATTACAGTTATGGTAAGAGGCTAACTGAAATTAAAAAAAAAAAGGCAAGATACCTTACAATTAAGATTTCTGTATTAATCTGCCATGTATCTCGGGACCATTATTACTCATGCTCTAAATTTCTGTTCTCTGGATTTGACTCTGACAATTCACTCCGGTCTCCGCAATACTACAATGTTTGTATACTGTGCAGTTTCTGCAGAGCAATGAGGCAAGTGAAGAGGAAGGTGGAATTTCTGAAAGCGAATGCAAAGCAGATAAATACCCAGCTTTACTCGATGTAGAAAGATCATCATGTTGCATCATTTTCTCCCTAATTAAAATGTCAAAATACTTGAAATGTCAATAAAAGCATCATTTAGCCAAACGATGACCCAGGGGACTTTCAGGTAACTCCATTCCATCAAGGAGTAGAGGTGGCTCCAAGTGAGCCCCTGCCAGGGCCACTGTGAGAGTAGCCCATGTGCAGCAGCTCACTCACCCCAGTTCCATGCTCTTACTTTACAGCAAACGCGTGGCTGATACTGGACAGCCTGCCCTACTGAAGGAGGGGAAGAAAGTTCCTGACCTGAGCCTTTCCATGCACTGTTGGCAATTGGTAAAATACATTAAGTTGGCGAAAAAAAATATTCCCCATCCACCTGTGTGAATGTAGAGTGTCACTACAGGAGATGAGTGTCTCATATTCAATACTTCAGAATATTAAAAAGAAAGAAAAAGGTCTCAGTCAAAGTTGCAGCAGTGCTGTTGTAAACAGCTTTTATTATAAATTTCCTTCAATAGAAACATTTGCATCACACAGCAGTTCTCCATAAATCATGCACTGAAGAACTGTTTATCTCACCAACTTTCCAACTGCTGTTTGTTTCATTAACCCAGAGCTTAGCTGGTGTTAGGTACAAACGTTTGCAGTCTTTAATCTCGTCTGTCAGCTGTGTTTGAATTTAGGAGAATTAAAAAGAGGGAAAGTAATACCTGTGAAAGTAGTACTACTTCCTTATAATCTGAATTTCCAAGGTCAGTCTACTTTTAATTTATAAGCAGCTACATTTACTAAATTAGAACAACTCCACCTTAGGAGCATTGTTTGCTGTGGCAAATGCTGCTAGCAGTTACCAACAGGTTATTGATTAATAATGTCACTGTATGCTATCTTAATCTGTAACTCTCTTACTTGGTTTTTAAAACATAATACAGATCTGAACAGAAAAGGGAAAAGATTCAAGAATGGGAAAGAGATGCTAATAACTAAAAGCAGTACTCTTTTTTATCTGTCCATTCATCATTAGGGGACGGGTACAGGCAGCTTCTTAAGGCTCTTTTAAAGCAATCAGCTGCTACAAAATGTTGTCTCTAGGACACTGTCCCCTTAGTCTTTCACTTGAGCAAACAAACCTCCAGTTACAGCTGGTAAAGAGTCTCTGAAGGAAGTGTCTGACATGGAAAATTGGGATGAGGCCTTGCCAGATGAACATAACTGTTTGTGTTAACAAAGGCAAGACTAGTAAACTCTGTTTCTCCACTCCATAGCTTAATCCGTTTGCAAAAAAATTGCATGTAATTCATAAGTGGAGAGGGTAAGGGGTAAGTTTGTGGCTTTGATAAGAAACAACAGCGAACAAATGTTGCAGAAGAGAAAGAAAAAGTTAAATGCTTGCCAAATAGCCTGCAAAGTTTCAAACGTTGTAGATGACTGGAGACTTCTGAGCCACATGGTGTAGTGTCCAGATACTTTGGATTTCTACCAGGAGATTCCCTTTCAAATTGAAGATCCTGATAAAGAATATACTTTATCTTTAAAAAGCTTTTGCTTAATTTGCTTTCCTTGTCTTCATAACTTGTATTTAATTTTAATGTAAAATTAAAATAAAGCTTTTATTATGGGCAGAGGTCTCCATAGAATAGGTAACTCCAGGATTCATTCATATAGCCATTGGGAAGCCAGCAAGGCCTACTGATACTGTCCTTTGAGTGACTTCAGATTCCTAAACAAACATACCTCCTCTTTCTTCCCATTTCTTCCAAAAGGTGTTGATTTGTGAGCCAAGGCCTTTTGGCTGGTTCATACCGTTTCCTCACTCAGTATGGCAGCTGATGCAACCATGGCACTACCTACCTGAAAACTATCCCTTTTCCCCCCCTTTGTTACTGTGTATAAATGTCTTCCCTTTCTTATAATCAATATAAACAACATCTTTGCTATTCTACAACTTCCACCTCATCTGCCCTGTCTGACCTGCCACCTTTCTTTTTATCATCTGTTTCTGCACCTCTACTCTTCCATGGCCTACGCTCTTCTATTGCTCAGACCTCATCTGCTGCCTTCAATTTGTACAATTACAGTTTGTAGCAATTATATCCTTTTGCTATAATAGTTACTTTAAGGACAACCTATTTTAAAGGGTTTAACTTCAGGGTGCTGTTCTCCATTACTAAGTTCTGTTAACAGAGGTCTGTCATGATGAAGACTTGAAGGAAGGGCTCTTCTTGGAGCCTGCTTCTGTTCAGCTCTTGGATCAGTTATCGAGAACCCCACCATCCCCCACCTCAAAGGTATCTCAGTCTGAATAAAAATAGCACATAAGAACTGAAAGAAACACCATCTACATTAGCAAGCAGTTTCTCACACCAGGAGGGATTCAGGAGCAGTTGGTGCTGAAGCCCCCACATTAACCCGTATCAGAGTCCCAATCCCCAATCTGGTCTCCTGGGCTGAACATTTGCAGTACATGTGATGGACCTTTTCTAGAGGAGCTATGACAGCTTCAGACCCTACATCCCTGCTACGAGTTTGATAAAAAGGAGTTTCTTTTGAAATTAGTTAGGTTCGTAGGTAACAAAACTGCCATGAGAGCCAAACCAATAAAAAATAAGCCAGGATGGTCAGGAGACCTGCTGTAAGTCTGCACTGTTCCTCTGAAACAAACCGATAACAGTGCTACAGCCAAGAGGGGTCTGTAGTTGTAGTGCAGATCTCTCCCAACCGGTGTGTAGGAAAGAAACACCAAACCCTTCACCTAGTCCCACCACAAGACACAGAGCAGAAAATGCTGCAATGCTGGTTGTGATACAATCTTTACCACCTGCTTCACATAAGAGGTGGACTATTCAGTCGTGCCTTTTTTCATTCCTAAGTGTCTTTGGAAGAATAAGAAATGGAGAATGGTAAGTAATTTGAATTTAGGTGGCTTAGTCAACTATTTATGTAAAAAAAAGGAACAGGGCTCTTGCCAGCCAAAAATGGCAAAAGCATTTTGCACATTATCTAAACTGTTGTGAAAAAAAACACTTCCAATTTTAGGTAAAATAATTGCATACACTTGTTATTCAAAGTGATTGCCTATATTAGTGTGTATGGAACAACTTTTCAACATCAATATACCATGAAAATGCAATTTTTTTACACATTACTTAAACAAAACATCCAAAGTATGTGAAGTAGGAAGAATGATGAGAGAAAGAGAGAGCTTAGTAATTTTTAAAGCAATACCATCTCTAACTGAACTTAGCATCCAGCTGATGTTTTCCTTATGACAAGCAATTTGGTGACTTAAAAATAAAACTTCTTTTCAAAAATACATTTGAGCACCGAGTTTTAAAAACTCCTATAGTGGATTTTAAAAAGACCTGAAGCCAAGAGCCACTGCCAATCAGGAAAAAGAAATAGGCCTTTATGAAATTAAATGGTTTGGATCTATTAAAATGCTTTTCTTTTTTTCCTTCCAGACTTCATCAAAATCAATATACAGCTTTATCTTTAAAGGGCAAGTGCAACTACACAACTGTTTCTCCCTTCTGCATTATTTTGTTATTTTCAAAATAAAAGGCTTAGATCAACTATAAAACATAACAGGAGGAATAACATATAAAAAATAAATTAAAAAAATTATAGGCCATCTTAAGTTTTCTTTTGTAGAGTGGTCTTGTTTTATCTGAAAAGATAACATAGAAGGACTGAAGGCTAACTACAGGTGAGAATCCTCAAAATAACTGACAATCACTGGTCATTGGCAGCTGCTATGCCAAAGAACAGTTCTACCCTGAAACAGTACATATGTCCACCTAACACACCCCTGGAAATTGAGCTTTCAAATTAATTGGAAATAATATTTTAATATAAAATACGAGTGCTATTAAGCAAGCCTAGCAAGTACACAGTACGTGAAGAAAGCTCTCTCATTCCTGTTTCTCTACAGGAAAAACTTTGTACTGCAAGAATGATGCTCTATGTGCCATTTAATCCTGCCCTTTGGGCAGAGCTAGCTTCCCTATGAATGTGCTTTTATCATTTGGCTATTTAAGACTCGCCCCTTTCATGAAACTCATGTGAAAAATAAGCACATAGAAAATGAGGAGGCAAGCAGATGTAACACTGAGATAGAGCTACATGACTTTAAAAGCTTTTGATTCTAAAATAAGGGAGTCCCTTTTGTGAACACAATAAAAACTATCAGTGACAAGATGTGATCAATAAGTGCTACTCAATGATGTCCTGTTAGGACCCTCCCCCCCCAATAGTATAAATCAGTATTCAGGCATTTAGTATTGCAACTAAGTATTTTGAAAATTTGAAGTATCTAATTATATACTTAGTAAAGCATGTTTTCTACATTACAAACTGCATGTTTGTCTACACAGACAAAATTTTCATAGGCTTACAGACTATTTTTCCTTATCCTGACGAAACAGTTGATAGCATTGCTTTTACAGTCTGCACCGCTGTCTCAAACATTCCAACCTTTCATAATCTTTTGTAAAAATATGTAACTATCAATAACTATCAATCCTACGTGAAAATACATGTTGTGCGTTGTCAATAACAAAACAGCTTTTGTTAGCACCAGCGTTTTAACATTACAAAACGTTAAATACAATGTAGTATTACATTACCATAAATACAAAGTACCATTCAAATATGATTCTTAGGGGTTAAAAAGACATATTTCTATGAACAGTCTCAAAAAAGATACACCATAGTAATTAAATGTGAATATTTTTAAGAAACTGAATGATGTGTACAAGAATCTTAATTTCAAACTTCCCCTGGTTTAAGCAGATCATAAATGTGTAAAAATAAAGAGGAAAGAGGTTCTACATTATTATTTTAATGTTCAGAACTGACAGTGATTGAGATCAATAGTATTATGTGGCAGCATGAATCAAGCCAAAAGCAGGCTTCTGCCTGCAAAATTGTATGCTAGCTACTGTATATTACTCTTCTATTTTTGCCTGTTACAGTAATTGAAACAATGCCTGTATTTGTTACTTACTCCTTTTGAAAATGTTTTTAGAAGTAACCATTTTTTAATCAAGACAGGAAGACATAATATTTCCATTTTTCAAATCAATGACTAGGACTCATGCCTGCTTCTTAAAAATACACAGCAAAATGTACAGTAGAGATCTCCATGATACAGTTAAGGAACAGGAGCAGAGGCCTGCCCCAAATTGTGTTTGTATTAACACACACACAGAATTGGCTTAGGTGCTCCCAGACTGGTGTCCAGGCAGATTTCAGTCTTGACCTGAGCAAGTGGTCCATAGCACTGTCCTTCATATCTTTTCTTTTGTCGGGTTAAGTGTTTTTTCAGGTACTGTTGAAGGCGGTTGGAAAGATACAAACAACCTTTTCCCTCCTTCCCTCTGACTGCGTGCATGTACTGGCTGACATGTTCAGTACACAAAGATCAGTAAAAATACACATTGAGTTTCCTTTTAATCTATTTTTGATAAACTTTTCTTTCTATTCTTAGAAGACACCAGACTTATGACAAATCTAGTGCTATACCTGCGCTGAAGCAAACCATGCACTAAAGCTGACTAGTCTCGAGTGAAAATGTCTCAAGTTAGCTTGAGGCCATGAACGTCGCCATTACATGTTGACAGACTTGGCAGAAAATATGAAAGCGCTAAACAGGAAGGGTTATTTTATTAAGAAACAAGCGAAAGCCGTTATTTTTTATCAATCTCTACAGTAACTTGCTGAAAGAGGGAACAACAATTCCTTAAAGTTGATGCCCATTTGTTTCTGCAACGGAATACAAAATCAATGGCAGAGGCATTCTGGATGTGTAAGGAGGACTGACTCTGTTGAACCAATATCCTGCTTAAACCATGGTGGGGAGATGCTTCAGATGTTCATTTCTCTAAGCACTGGTTACCTGAAACATTTTCAGCCATTCCTGAAGGCCCGATGGCGGCTGCACAGATGTGATGCGGCGACGCTGCTGTCCCTGGCCATTGGCTGCCCTCAGGTCCCCAAAAGTAGTAGGTGTGGCGGAACATGGCACCAGCCCCGTAGTACTACGACATAAATAAAAAGTGACAGTCATACATCAACCATTAAGGAAAATTTGGAAGTCTATTGCAGAACAAAAAAAAAACTCTAGTATATAATTTGCAATTATTACTTAAACTCTTTAGCTTCGTGCAAAAGCATTAACATGAAAAATCGTGCTGCTGGTCACTCGAGAGGTCAGTCCCTCACTTGGATAAATCTGCCTGCTTCCACCACTGCAGTGCTAACCCTCCAGCTTGGGGAGAAATGGGGATCACCTTTCAAGGCTGAAAAATTACCACTCGGTTAACTGGTCAGCAGGTTGCCTATAAAAAGTCAGGTTTATATCCTTTCTTTGCCAGAGTACTTCCTTTCCTTCTGGGCTCCACTCGTGCCTTCTGACTGGGGATATAGGAAGCCAGACCTCACAGACTCACCTATATGTGAAATGTACTAATGCTGCTTCATCCTCAGACAGAAAGAAAAAAAAAGCATCTATTTTTAGCTCTTAATATATTTTGTTGACAAAGAGCTAATAATATCAAGCAGTTCTAGTGGCTTAGTGGTCTAGGACTGGGTTTTGAAATACTCTATACAGTCTTTCAAAGTTTGCATGTTGATGGAATGACAGAGGAATTAAAGGGGTTGGGGGTGAGGTGAAAAGGGAAAAGAAGCCAAAGGTGCTCTCTGAATTAGTTTGATTTTTTCACTCTGACATGTTAAAAACCAGCTCATTCATATGGGATGGAGCTTTTAAAAGAGTAGGGATTAAGCTGCTATTGTGGGAGTCTAAAGAAATACAGCTGACTGTGTTTTCTGGTTTGGGTTTTTTTGGGGGTTTGGGTTTTTTTGTGGGTTTTTGGTTTTTCTTTTACATAATGTAAAGTACTTCGTTCACAGAATACCAAAGTTGTATTCCCTAGCAGGAAATGCAGAACCCTGGTAGTATTTGCATAAGCATGAAAATTTTAAATACAGTGTAAGACTTCAAAAAACCCTTTGCTTTTGTGTAGTATAAATCCAGCTTTTTCATAGGTATGAGCTTATAGGTTTTACTGATTTTTCAGTGGCTACAGGAATAGCTTTAAATGATGCAAGGCAAGTTCATTTTAATATTTACCTCATTATGCTCTACAAATATTTCACTCTACTCTTCCTTGTTCTGAAGGACAATCATAGCATGTCCTAACATTTACCCAAACTAGTCAAGAAAAGTACAGATTGGTTTGAGCAGGCTTATTTTTAACTGTTCATTTTGCTGAGTAATAACAGAAACAGAAGCTGATATAAAAATACTGTTTCAGAGGTGAAGGATCCTCTTAATGGCATTTGTTTACTGGATCTGCCTGTTATATGTAAACAAAGTTCATTGGGACTCTTCAATTTTAGAGAGTGCCTGATCCTAAGGAAAATGGAAACAAGCAGGCACAAGAACTGCATCATTTGCTTAAATATTATTCAGATAAAATAAAATCAAATAATTAAGAGAGAGAGAATAGGATGTCATTTAGGGATTCTTTTATGCCAATAATGACTCAAAATCCAAGGAACATCAGTTAAAAGTATTTTTAAAATAAAATGTGGTATTACAGATTACTCATTCTCATCCCCTGCACAGAGATCCAGCACAAAGCCTATCATTCAAGGTCCAAAGTAAGGCACTTGAAATTAGCTTTTATTGGATCTGAGCAATACGTAGCCTTGAGCTTGCCCCAGTAAAACAGTTATACTTTACTTTCATCTGCTGTAAACTGGTTTTCAGTCAAAAACAGTTATACAAAACAGAATCTAAAAGCCTCTTTCCTTTGACATGAATTTGTATCACAAGACACTTGTTTATGCTTTATTTTTCCCAAAACATTCCCCTGAAACAAGCAGTCAGGTTTCTCTGGAAGCTGGACAGGTCCTCTGAATCTGACACACACACTTGACAAAGAAGTGTAGTTTCTTTGTTGCTGAACTGTTTACTCTTCTAGGAATGTAGAGAACAGCATGTCACCTGAAGAAATAGTGGCCAACAAGAGAGTTCTTCCATTAGACCGACTTAGAAACTGGGAGGAGATACCACCTTGAGACTTGGGGGGTTGTGAAAGCTGCAACACGTGCCTCTCAGCAAAAACACATCGCCTCCTATAATCTGCTGCAGCATTTACACATCTGAAAAGCAGTCCTGTGACTTGCTGCCTAACTTTTCACTCATCCCCTGATAAACCTCTTAAAGGAAGAGAAATAAAATATAAATTACTTTTGAAAGAGCCATCAGTGACTGAACACTATTATATCATGTTCAAAAGAAGTACTATTTCCAGACAGCCTTGGGAGGCAAGTGCAATGCTTTTGGGAGGGACGATGCTTATTACAGTGAAAAAATGTAAAATAGTGTAAATTCAAACAAGATGGGAAGCAGTGTGACCTCCAAGCACAATTGTTATGTCCACCACTCCTTCTCATGGTTAGGAGTGCTTTACCACACAAAGCCCCTGACTGGAACAGCAGCAGGTATTTGTGAGATTTGGTACCATTCAGGAGTAGCAATGAAGCAGACTAGAACCTGTAAGTGGATAACAAGTACGCATGTGTTCCTGTTAAGATCAGATGGTCTGCTCTGCCTACATATATTTCCATTCTCTCATTCCTGTTACCATAGCAAAGTGATACATTTGATCACAGTTTGTAAGAGTCTTGGGGTTTATCATTATGTCCCTTTTTAAAAATCTGATTGATTTTATTACCAGGAATGCTTCACCCCTCAAAAAGTCTCTAAGTAAATGGGCATGCTATATTTAGAACGAAACACAAACCTCAATCAAAGAAATGTAAGTCTGGCTACTTCATTAAAACTCATCTTCAGTTCACATATTTTAAATTAGCAAAGAAATACACAAATGCTGATACCACCTCTTCCTTGCTTTACACTGCTTTAAGAGGAGCTTAATTAATCAGGCTCAGCAATTGGAAAGACAGGATATACGCAGGAATCAGGATCCAGTGATCTGTTATTGCATTTAATTACCTTGTGTATTCTGAGACTTTGCAGGGTTTCTTTCCCAGAGAGAAAGAACGGACCTCGGAGCCATGGTCCAACTTTCTCTTCATCTGCAAGGTGAGGGAAAAAGAGTAACAACACGGATTTAGTTACATGATCAGCCTTACTTATGTGTACTTCTGTAAAATTTATACATTTTTACCTTCTACTTTAATATACTTTAATTTAATATGAGATTTCAACAAAGCTGAGGCTCACAAAATGATTTAAAGCAGCATTTTAGTTTCTAGATTCAACAATATTTGATACATGTTTTATAGGGTGCGTGTATATATTATTGCTGTTTAATAAGGTCCAAAATCTATTGCAATTACATTCTTTTAATTTCCAATTTCAAATGTGAAAAAGTGTGCAGAACTGTGTTAGTTTTTTTACTAAACTGTTCCCTGACTATTCTCCTGGGAAAGGAGCGAAAGAACTAAACCAAAGCCCTTGATTCTTTGTGTTCAGGTTCACTGCTAAGTCTCTCATGGAAATGGTTAAATTTTAGGTAGCCTGTCTGCACTATAAACCATATTTATATTAGGGCCTGAAAAAAAAAAAGACTGTATCTTTTCTTTTGTCTATCCTTTTATTTTAAAGTTGTACACTGAAAAAATTTATAAAACTGCAGTAAAACTGACTGACAGATTAACCAATCTTTTTCCAAGAAGGGTAAGGATGAAAACTGCTACACCCTGGTGCTGAATGTCACCCGCAATTACATATGATCAAAACCAAATAATGAGCAGGGCAGCTGCTAAAAGGGGAAGCCAGACTGCAAAAATTACCAAAGAGATGGAAACCAGTGAAAGCCATATTTATCCAGGAAGGCAAATAAAGATTATTTTCTACATATTTGGGTAATCTTTAACCACAGGCTTTTGGACCCAATGAGACATAGATATGCCAAAACCAACTTCTGAGTTTTTGCTGGTTTTCTTTTTTTTTGAGATGTGATACACCAAAGCAGTTAAGCACACTGAAGAATGTTTACTGCTGTTTACAACTGTGGGCTGCAAAATACATAAACTACTTGTATTACAATTCAGACTTAGTATAACCATTTACTTCCTTTTTTCCAAAATTTCATGTTTAAGATACAGTTTAGAAGTTGTCATCTTTCTTACACAACTGATTTGATCTTTTTTAATGTTATAACACAGTTATTTAACCATTTACTGTATCAGCCTATCTATCCAAAAACAGAACACCCCAAACCCAACAGGATTCCTTAAAGCTTATGGTCCACGTAATTTTGTTGTGATCTTATACCTTGTGTTTTTATACCTTTATGGCTTTACCTAAAAACAGTCACTGAATATCTTCTGTTCCGCTTCATTAGTGATTACAAAGGAAAGCTAACTAAGGTTACCTAGTTTCATTTTTACAGTAACAGTTACAACGCAACCAGAAGAGCTTGCCTTGTAGCTGTGTTTTCTTGCCCATGCCTCACATGGGACACTCCACAGCATTTCACCACACAAGTACTCAGCCAGAACCGCCCTCCATGCTGCCGAACCACCAACCTCACCCTCGCTGCTTCCCCGTGCCCCAGGAGGCACAGCCCCCTGTGCTTCCCCCAAGAAAACCAGTTGTAAGCATCACTGAAAAATAAGGGATACCATCTTTTATCGTTGTGCTAGATGGGTGAGCCATCAAAATTACTGGAAACATAAATAAGATGTTTGAACACGAATATCAGTATTTGATGATAGACTTTTCAGAAAGGATTTTTCTTGTTCAAGGAAAAATTTTATTTCCAGCTTGCCTCTCTGGGAGGTTATAACCATCATATTCCTTTTCTGTTTCCAGAAGCACACCTTAAAAATAAAAAGTAGGAAGGCTGCAATAGAGTAATCAGCTCTGGTGATTTACTCTTTTGCATTAGCAGAGAAAACAATATGCATTATGTTGCCTAATAATGATTTCACCTGTTTCTTTTGGTCAGGTTTTTTTCAGGTATTTTAGGCAACTTTCACATGGGGTCCACCACACAGACTGACTTTCAGCATCTCAAAAGGTGCTAAGTAAATACACGGTCAAAAATGTCGTTTTAACATATGAAGAAGATAAAACTTTCTCTACGGCAGAGTGGTCTAGTGACAAGATTCAGATACCAGCAAGGTCTCTGTGTAACCGAAAAACAGAAACCGTCGAGCAAACATCCCTCTAAAACATTTAATCTGTTGCTAGGAAAACACAACTCCTTCAGACAACATTAATTTATCGAAATAACCGAGATCGCCGTATACNTCTTTGCTATGATCTGTCACAATAATGTATTTTTGTCTTATTAGAAGTCTAAAAAAAAAAAAAAAGGGGCAGCAAACTGCATTCCGCATCACCGCCCGCCACCCAGCGCTGGCAGCGCTCCCCGGCAGCGCGCTGACTGCAGCTACGGCCGGGCGGCAGCCCCCCGCCGCCG